>CM052547.1:2522493-2812009 GCA_028533065.1 Trachops cirrhosus
CTGAGACCCACCCACCGCCAAGCCATGCCCCTTCAGTATAGCCATGCTCCTGTTCCAGTTACCTTTTTCGCGTCCCTCTGTGCCTCTTTGTCTTTGTTCAGGTGAATTTCTCCTCCAGTCGTGTCCTCATTCCCACGCCGGCTCGCTCAGCCTCCACACGTCCATGCATTTCCCCTCTGGTGTCAGCTCTCCTTGGAAGCACGTCCAAGCTCCTGGCAATTCTGCCTCGCAGAATTCCTATGCCTCGCAATTCCTGTGCCTCCCTGAGAACGTCGTCACACGCAGAAATTGCGTTTAAGGAATGCTCTGCTTCTCCTTTTCACCCATGAGCCGGAGATCCTTCAGAGAGGGCACTGCGTCTTCAGGTTCACTGTCCCCACCCCCCACGGTTGGCCTCCAATCGGTGGGACTGACTCAATCAGTGTTTGCTGAGTCCGCAAAGGGCCGGGTCACCTTCAGCATTCCTTCGCAGGCTGCGAATCCTCAGGAGCTTCTGCTTCGCTTTCTGATCTGCCTGTCCGTGCCCCTGAGATGAAATTCCCGGGGCGGAGAAGGGGAAGCTGCCGCCTGTGAAGATGCTCTTTTCTTCCCGATTCCCTGGAACGCGGTGGCCCGCGGGGTCAGGCCCGTATCCATCCAATAACTTTGTTTTCTCGGTTTGGTGAACGTGCGGCCCTCTTTATTGCTTTCAATATTTGGCCAATTTTCTAACTCATTTCCCCCTAAATTTCTCTCCACATGTTGATTTCACTTCAATTCTAATGTATCAAATGTGTGATACATTCTATTACTGTCCTCTGCGTTGAACCTGCGGGGCGCACAGCGCTTCGCGGATGCACCGCCAGGGGCCGTGGCGGGGAGACCCAGCGTCCTCGTTTCCGAGCGCAGCTGCGCGGTAGGCAGCTCTCTCCTGCAGCAGGGCTCGAACCCCGCTGTTCCACTCCATTGGAAAATGAGAAGTTGGGGCCTCTGGGCGTTGTGGGTGTACAATGTTTCCTTGTGGTTGAAAAACGTTCTTAGAAGGTAATACAGGGTGTTCCTCAAGCAGATCAGCTGGGCCAGGAGCGAGCTGGGCCTGGTCTTTCCCTAAAACCTGCAGAAATTTAGGGCACAGCTCTGAGAAATTGTTCTTGGACCAGCCCCGCGCATGCGTGGAGACACTTCCTCTAGTGTGCAAGCTGGGACCATCTGGTAGTCCTCACACAAGGCATCGCTTTGTTTATTTACTTGGCCGTCCCATTTCATGTCCCATGTGCCTAATACCCCACCAAACTGTTAGGTATTTATTACCCTACAATTTGGTAATAAAAATTTTATTTATTAATTTTTAGGGGGAAGAGAGGGAAAGGGAGAAAAACATCAATGTGTGTAGGTTGGTTGCCTCTTGTGTGTGCCCTCCTGGGGACCTGGCCCACAACCCAGGCATGTGCCCTGACTGGGAATTGAACCAGCAACCCTTTGGTTTGCAGGTGGGAGCTCAATCCACTGAGCCACACCAGCCCGGGTGACAACATATATTCCAATTTTCAGTAAGTGCAGTTGCCATAAGTAGTGTTTACTGCCAGGGTTGGGTCCTCTATCTAAGTGGATTCATGCTGCCTCTTACTTCCTCAGCTTCCTGGTAAACCCTGGGTTGGTAAAAATGACAAGGTCTACCCCCTTGAGGGGCACACCATCCAGTTTGCCCTCCTGAATGGCTGCATGTCCTGGCCAGGCGGCTCCTCAGGCCCTTGCTGTCTTGTGTCTGTCTGTGGTGCCTGCACCCAGACCCTTGCTGAGTTCTCTCCTCTCCTGCCCTGTGACTCGGAGGCTGCCCGCTGCAGGACCTCCCCGACGGCCCCTCCGGAAATGCATTCTCCCTGCGTCACCAGTCCTCGGGGTGAGGCGGTGTCCCCGGGGCTCTCGTGGCTTCTCTTCATCTTGACTTTCTTCAGTTCAACCCTCGAGTGTGCCATTCACTTTTGGCTGAGACCCACTGGCACACCTAAGCTCCAGGGCTGGAAGAGGCCTTTCAGAAAGCTGCTTAGCTCTCCTGTTAGTTGCCTGGATGTATCGTAAAAAGGTCCCACCAGTTTGGTGGCTTTAAACAACAGATGGTTCTTCTGTCACAGTTCTAGAGGCCAAGAGTCCACAATCAAGGTGGTGACAGGGCCGCCCTGCCTCCCAAGGCTCTAGGGGAGGGTCCCTCCTTGTCCCTTCCAGCTCCTGCTGGCTCCTGGGGGCTCCTTGGCCGTGGCCACGTCATTCCGGTCTCTATCTGTGTCTTCGCAGGGCCTTCCTGCGTGTCTGCGTGTACCACTCTCCTCTCTCTAGTGAAGACATCAACCATTGGATTTATTGCCCAAACTGTATCTAGGATGTTTTCATTTTGAGATCTGTAACTAATTATATTTGCAAAGACTCTATTTCCAAAGAATATCATATACTGAAGTTCTGGGTGGACATGGATTTTGGTTTAATACTACTGAAGCCACTATATCTCCAGTCTTAAGAAAAATGACCTAATCTTTATCTTAGCAGAAGATAATCAGGATATAGTTGATAAAAAAAGAGTCACACAAGGCTGACAAACTCAGCCCTGTGTTTAGGGACTGAAATTACAGGTAGAAGGGTAAAGATTTTTATTAAAACATGACGGTGTGCATTTATATTCAGGATGTACATTTGTGTGAATATGATGGAGCACACAAATCATTATTTTGAAAAGAAAGAAAGATGCTTATTTCTCAGGCCAGTGTGGCGGCCCAGCTCTAGCAGCCTGCCAGCAATCAGGAATCTAAGCTCTTTTGATCTTGTCATCCATCCTAGTGTGATGTTCTTATCCATGTGACACAAGATGGCTTGTCATGGGCCTTCAATCTAGTTGTCATGGAGAAAGAAGGGCACCGACATGGCCACACTTCCAAGGACTCCTCGCTTGTCACCAACAACATCACTTGTTGGTGACATGATCTATTGATCTGGGCTTCATCACAGGGCCCCATACAGCTGCAGAGTGCCCTGGGAAATAGGGGGTTTATGGCGAACAGTCTTGCGCCTTCTTATTTTTGACCTGTTAAACATTGGCATCTGTTTTTCATGCCCATCTCTTCTCTAACCGTCTAAAAGATAAAAACACATCTACACTTCATTATACTATACATCAGGGTTTGTCAGTTTCAAAATTAAGGTGACATTATTGTGCATAAAATGATTGAAGCGTAATTATGATATAATCACAAACTGTTAAAATATTTAACCTAGATACTTATGGAAGCACACATAGCCACATGCCTAACTTTTATTGAAGAGTCACATTATTAATATATTTTGTATGTTAAGTGACTATTTTCTCCAGGTTTTAACTCAGTCTTATTGCAAAGATAACAATGATTTTAATCTTGCAATAAATGCACAGTCTAAGTATAATCCGGGGGATAAGAGAAAGTCAAGGTGCTTCTGATGCTTTGTGGTATTAATGAAGGGCTGGCACAGGGCGTGAAGGACACACACGCCCGGATGTCTCCGCCGTGTGTTGGCTGAGTCATTGCTGCCTCTCTGCCTCTCTGTGAAGTTAGCCAGCGGGCCCCTTACAGAGGGTGGCTGTTCCCACCCAACGCTCATTTCATTCTAATCGAGTCAAACACATTCTCGGATCCCTCCATTAGTAATGCCCAATTAGCAAAGCGTAGAGCAGAAAAACAGAAGAAAAATGGGCAATTGTAAGTCACTCATAGCGAAGGCATTTAATCTCATTTATCAATAGGTTTGCTAAGCCACACTAAAATAGGGAAATTGGAAGTTACTGCGGGGGAGCACCGAGTCAGGGAGTTGCAGTTCCCAGACAACACAGTTTCTGAAGCAATGAATTTGACTTCAGACGATGCAAACTCCCTGCGTTGACAGCGATGTGTCCCAGCCCCCAGAGCGGCGCTGTGCGCAAAGCCGGAAGTCAGCGCAAGTTCGTTGAATGAACGCTTTAACCATACGCCACCCCGGAGTCTCCGAGTACAACCTGCAGGTATTAACACTTTGTCCTATTCATTGAATTGTCCATTCATCATTCATAGATACTTTCCATGGTGTGACAGACACCGCAGAGGGTGCTGAAAACCCCTCATTAACTTGGTGAGTTTGGTGCCTATTTGGATCAAACTGTGTTTCTGAATTGCAGCCTCGGCCCCGGCGTCCAAGCCGCCGTGACGGTTCCGAGTAAACGTTCGGTCCCAGTTGCTCTCTGATGGGGGCGATACCACGCCATGCCCTTACGGGACAGAGGCTGGACAAAGTGAAAGGCCAGCCAGAGGAAAACTGATGGTTAGTGTCACTGGAATGTTGCACATCGTGTTTGAAGGACCTCAGACAATGGAAGACATAACTAATGGCGGGTTAGAAATGAAATAATGTTGTTCAATTTTCAATTTGGGATGCTAGCTTTCGGGGAATGCGCTCGTCAATTATTTAAAATGTGACAAACTGTTATTAACTGTTTTCTTTTAAACACAAAGTATGTTCAGGATATTTTAATAAGCCCTCCAAAGCCTTACCTATCATTGGATGATTTTTTCCAAATACTATAGTCATAGATAGTGATCTTAAATTAAAAAAAGTTGAAGTTCACTGAACTGTACTTGGGAACTCATACATTGCTGTAACGTTATTGCAAAATACTGCAACGCTGTGATACGTTCAAATGCTTCCCAGGGACGGGAGTGGTCAGGTGCCATAAAATCTACTGGAACAGAGACCTCTGCCAGGGAAACAAACAGAAATGAGGCAGCTTTAACTCCGTCCCACTAACCAAAGCTATGCTAAGCTGATTTTAAAAAGGGGCAGGATTGACTTTTCCAGGAATAACGTAGTAGTAAATGGAGTAGAGTGGGCTGAAAAAGGGAGTAAAAGGCCATCATTTCCTTTAAAAATGGTGAACAAAAATTCAGCCTTGCTGTAAATTTCCATTTTTAGATGATTAAATATCTCTGAACTTGATTCTCTGGATAAAAAGTGTGATTTCTAGAGGAAATTTACCAGCTGTCCTATTTCTCATACAGAGGGACATTTTTTTGCAATTTCTATGTTGACTCTCCCACCAAATATGAAGTAACATCCCTTATCTGTATGATTTAAAAAATATATTTCTTAGTAAAGTAGTATTTATCTCTTATTAGCTAGCTTTTTAAGACTTGAAGAACCTCTCATAGAAGAATAATTGGATATATGCCACAAGTATTTTCCCGTAAACACACTGTTCAATGTTTTCTACCTGTCCACACGCCTTCGTGTTATCTTGGAGATGCAAATTATTTTACAGGGGACTCCCAGCTGAAACCCATAATTGTTTACCTAGGAACTGAAAAGTTGTGTGCTGCTAAAAATGGACCTAATTAGTTACTTGAAAAGCCAAATGAATAATTATCCAAAGATTAAATCGCTCGTGTGAGTACCCCACTGTGAACCCGAGAACGCCCCGAGCGCCCTGTCTTCTGTTGTTCTACAGCCTGATTAGAATCGACAGCGTGGCCACGGGTCAGATCTGTTTTATATGTTACGGAACAGATCAACGAAAAATGGCTTCAGACCTAGTCATGCATTTCTGACAAACTGCTGTCATCCCAGTGTTTAATGTTACTGAATTTATTTCAATTTAAGCTGCACCTCAAACCTCAGTAAATTTATCTTTCCCCCAGCTTCATTGAGGTATAACTGACAAATAAAATTGTATTTATTTAAGGTGTACCACTTGATGCTTTAAAATAGGTGTGCATTGGGAAAAAATCACCAGTCAGGATAATTAGTGTATCTGTTACATCACATAGTTACCATTTCCTGCCTCCTCCTCCTACTTCCCTCCCTCCCTCCCTTTCTTCCTTTCTTTCTCTCTTTCTCTCTCTCTCTCTAGTGAGAACACTTACGGTCTACCCTCTCAGCAAACTTCAAGCAGACAACACAGTATACTAACTAGAGTCACTACACTGCGCATTGCATCCCCAGAACTCGTTTATCAGGTGTAACGAAACCTCTGTACCCTTGGACCAGCACCCCCATTCCCACCAGACCCCAGCAGCTGTCACTGTATTCTCTGCTTCCATGAATTCACCTCTTTTGGGTGCATTCCTGAGTGAGGTTTTGCATAACTTATCTTTCTGTGTCTAGCTGACTTCACTTGGCTTCATGTTCTCCAGTTTCACGCGTGTTATCACAAATGGCAGGGTTTCCTTTTTATGGGGCTGTTGTGTGTGTGTGCGCGTGCGTGTGTGTGCATGTGATGTGTGGCGTCTCCTTTATCCAATCATGTCCTAGCTATTGTGGGTAATACTGCAATAAACTCACGGGTGCAGATATCCGAGATCTTGATTTCATTTCCTTTGATATATATCCAGAAGTGGGATTGCTGGATTATAAGGTAATTTTATTTTTAATTTTTTGAGGAACCTCCATACTGTTTTCTATTGTGGCTGCACCAATTTATACTCTCACCAACCGTGTACAACAAGGGCTTTCTTTCTCCACATCCTAGCCAACTTTTTTACCTGTTGTCTTTTTGACAATAGCCGTGCTAACAGGTGTGAGGTGATGTTGAGATTTCAATTTGTATTTCCCTGATGATTCGTGATTTGAGCACCTTTTCATATTCCTGTTGTATGTCTTCTTTGATGAAATTTCTGTTCATGTTCCTTTGATCAAAGTCCTGGAATGTTTGTTCACGTCTCAGCAGTTGCTACAATGGTTGAGGGGGAGCACCTCTCAGTGGGCGCTGGCGCTCAATCAATGGGAGAAGCAAAGGCATCTTTGTTACTTAGTTTAAGCTTTTTTCTCTTCCTAATTAGATAGAGAACAATTAATTTCCCCATTCTTTAACAGTAAGGCTGTTTTTATTAAAACAGTCAAAGCAACACAACCGAAATGTACAAAATACATTTTTCAGTATCTTTTCTCCAAATTCCTGTATAGACTGATATTGCTTAGATAACATATTTTGAAAACTCCCACACCTTAAAGACTAAAAAGTAAAAAGTACACGCATTATCTTACCTATAGAGTAAAATTAAAGGGCCCTGCCTCTTCTTCTTCTTTCCCAGTTGTGGCTCCGTTATCCGGTGTGGGCAGAACCCTTTGGCGTTGTAGGAATGGGCCTTCCAGATGCGACTCTAGTACATTATATGCGGGACCGTAGGCCCCCGTGTGTACTCACACTCCAGAAACCAAAAGCATTAAGAAAAGACGCCACGATATTGTACTTTTATCTCAGGAAGAATATTAAAGGTGACCCATTTCATAATCCGTATCTTCATTTCTTAAAAATCTCTCTTGTCTTTGTAACAATTCTCTTGTTCATGAGAACTGCCCAACCGACTCATACATTAGAAACTCCGCTGGACATCCCCAGCCCTGGGGCCACGTGACGCCCTGAGAAAACTGAACGAGTCTCACTCACACTGACGACCTAGATCTGACATAAAGACACAGGGTCACTCCTCTGTCCTGTCTTTAAAATTTAAGACCCTCGTCCAGGCCAGATGCTAGATACGTCTCTGGCTTCAAATGGGTCGATCTGTTGCAGAATAAAATTTTGCTAAGCAATCTGTTTGCTCTTCATACACACACCTCAGTCGTCGCCAAAGGACTGGGCCAGGTAGAGATCTCAAGGTAAGCCAAGCCTGTCTTTCTCCTGTCTCAGCTCTCTAGCTGAGCTCCTCTCCTTGCCTAAGGGTTCAGCGGGAGTGTGACGTCTCCCAGTGAGGACGGAAACATCGCTGGGGCTTCTCCTCCACTAAAGATGCACGCGGCTTCCAGGGTAGCAGGTCACGTTTACTGCTTGCATTTGCAGAAGGACGAAATCTTTTAGAGCGGAGAAATGTTGTAATGATGTGAATTTAAGTAGAAATTTAACATACCTTTTGGAAACACAGGGGCCTTCTAGTCCTCATAAAATCAAAAGAAGTGGGACAATAATGTATAATATACCTATTTTCAGTGGGCAATTTTATGGTCATTACAAAGACAAGATACTATTATTAGTAGTAGTATTCCCACATTAAAGATGGCATAAGAGGCTAAGAAAGATTATGTTATCGGCCTGCATTATCCACACAGTGAGTGCTAGAACGCAGCCTATAAATTTTAAATGTTTGGGTGCCTAGTGCTCTCCTAAAACTAGGTTATATTCTGTGCTTGTTCATGCCAATGTGCAGTTAACTGGTGTGAGGTTTTGCTTCAGTTGCCTTCTTATCATTTGTCAAATGTCCCAGACGTTCCTCATCCAGTGGACCATGAGGTCTCTTCTCGGAACTGCTAACTTCGTACCTGGACGTCACTGAGTTGAGGTTTGTCAGGGAACGTTGAGGAAACACAGTCAAATCTGAATTTCAGATGCACACATACACATAATTTTTAGGTAGACCTTGCAATATTTGAACATACTTCTACGGAAAAATGTACCCGAATTAATTAGGCGTTGCACACTTGCATCGCCAAAGATGGCCCCCCGATTGGAGCACCCCAAATTATGGTGCCACCAAGCACCACCCTACCGTCTCTTGCCCTGACAGTTGCCCTTGTGTCGCAAGCGTGACATCAGCTACCCAATGTTCTCTAGCCCTGGGGCAGGGGCTGCGGGTACAGCACAGAATCACACCCTTCCATCACCACCCTCCCTAAATCGGAGCGGGGGCCCTCGTACTTGTACCCTGGGGGGCCAGACAAGGGACTGGGGAAGACTAGAGCGAAACACGAGTGTGGACACTTTATATAGTCACTTGCATGTTTTCTGTCACCGTTTCATTTTATCCACGTATGGTGGCAAACTCAGTGACTCTCCATAGCTGTGATGGTTCTGTATGTTTTCCATCCATTACTTTCGACGGTTTTCACACACTGGAGAGAGTGGTTAATAAAAAAGACATTTGTTTGTGCATAGGTTTCACGAAGCCTATCCTGCTTTTTCCCTGTCGAAGTTGAGGGCAGACGGGTGTGTGATGGGCAACTTTCATCAATAGGCTGGTTAACCCCGAGGGTCTGACTCGTGTAGTCTGTTTCCATTAGCATTCAGGAACACATCTTCAATTTTTCCTTTGGTTTGAGTAGTTTTATTTACCAACCCAAGATAACAGGCATAGCTAAGAAATTGACATCATGCTGTACATTTATTGGTCAGCTTATGATAGCTTTTCACGTATGTTTTGTTTAATTCATAGTATCAACCTAGCAAATCAGAGAGGCATTGCTCCCCATACAGCTGAATTAACTTTAATCCTTAAACCAAGAAGTCTGTGTCCTCGTGGGTTTGCTCCGTTTCTGCGGTGCTATCTGCTTGGAACAGGCAGCCATTGCTGAGCACATAAGCAGAGGTCTTCTATGAAAAAAGCGCCCTGTCATGTTCAACGTGTCACACAAGGACACTGCCTGACATGCAGAGCACACGCTGACCTTTGCCCTCTGGCAGTGCACTGGAGAGGACAGGACACGGTGGCCCCTGTCCTTACCTGTGCCTTGTGCTGGGTGAGATTAGATGCAACGTGTTAGCTAGGCAGTAACGGGGCAGCGTTATGTAAAGATCGAATTTTTCGAAGACTCTTTTTAGAGCAGTTTCACAGTTCACGGAAAGATCGAGGTGAAGGTGGAGAGGTTTCACATATAACCCTCCCTAACACACACACGGCCTCCCCTGCTCTCGGTCACTCGCCAGGGCGGAACACTCGTTACGACCGACTGAGGACGACTGCAGCTGCGGTGACACATCGTAGTCACCCCAAGGCCACAGTCCCCCTCACGGCTCGCTCTCGGGCTTGGACAGATGCGTCATGACATGTATCCGTCATCACGGTGGCATGCAGAGCACCGTAAAAAACCTCTGACAATTCACCTCCTGCTGCACCCAAACCCCTGGCGACCACGGACGCTTTCCTGTCTCCGAAGTCCTGCCATTTCCAGAATGTCAGGGATCTGGAACCCGTGGATAGAGGGTAGCCTGTCCAGACTGGCTTCTTTCACTAGTAACATGCATTTTGGTTTTGGCCACGCCTTTCCATGGCTCGATAGCTCGTAGTTTTTTGTGCTGAATAACATTCCATTGTCTGAATGGCCCACCGTTTTATCCGTTCACCTCCTGAGGGACGCCTTGGCTGCTCCCATGTTTTGATCGTGGATAAACGGCTGTAAATGCCTTTGTGCGGGTGTGTCTGTGAACATGAGTTTTCAGCTCACTTCGGTGAACAGAAAGGAAGGTGTCTGCTGGATTACCACCTAACCGCCTCCCGGAGGGGCTGCGCCGTGCGGCCTCCCCACCAGCCGTGAGTTCCTGCAGCCTGGCCAGCGCTGGGTGCGGTCAGTCCTGTGGGTTTCGGCCATTCTGATAGGTGTGTGATAGGTCCTATCTCACTGCAGCTTTACTTCACATTTCTCTGAGGACATACGATGTGGAGCATCTCTTCATATGCTTATTTGCCATCTGAGTATCTTTATTTGTGAGCTGTCTTTTTCATTGGAATTTTTTATTGTTGAGTTTTAGGTATTTTGTATGTTTTGGATAAAAACTCTGTATCAGATCTGTCTTCTGCAAATACTTCCTCCCAGTCGGTAGCTTGCCTTCTTATTCTCCCGACACTGCCTTTCCTGCTCCGCAGAGAGCTGTCTTCTTGAGGTGAGCCCACACGGCAGAAGGAGCGGGGAGCTCTCTGGGGTCACTTTTATGACCCCATCCACAAAGGCTCTTCCCTTGTGACCTAATCAACCCCCGAAGGTCCCATCTCTGGGCATTGGGACTTGTTATAACCTGTAACATGGCCCGGGCATGTTGTCACTCTTCCTTACAAGGTATCACGTCCCCGACCTCTCGTGCTCCAGTGAAGCCAGCGGCGGTCCTGACGTTTCCTCTCGTGCTTACCCATGGCAGTTGTGCATTTCCCTCATTCTCTGCTCAGTGCGAGTGTGGGTCTGTGTCCCTGCTGCCTGCAAAGCTCTGGGCTAGCCCGCCATTCCGGAATATTCCAGAATAGGTTTAGCTCCGGTCATTGCAGGGGACTGAGCCCGGGACTCTTGGCCCGATTCACCGTGGAGTCTTCCTGCACAGAGGAAACTAGCAAGGGCCCGAGCACCCTCAGGCAGCAGTCCTCAGACCTCCTCTGAGCTCAGACTGTGACCGCCTCCCCCCACCGGGTTCTGCTAATACTCAGTTCGCTGAAGGACCTTTTATCGCCCTGTTGACGACTCACTTTGTTGTCTGTGGTCAGCGTGTTTCCTACCGAGTCCGCTTGTCTTTCTACAGATTCCATGCATCCGTCCACAGTGCTCCCATACTGTCCCTTCCAGAGCGCCACGTCCCTGCTGCCATCCTATCCAAGGAGAGTCACAGGGAGCGGTCTCCATTTGAGTGGATTTCACAGTGAAGATCTGGGGAGGCCCCCGTCCGAACCTCTTGCTGCGCTGCCTTGACTGCGCCCGTGTTCGGTTTTGCTTGTGTCAGGAGTGCGTGCACCTGAGGTTACCTGCGGGGATTCTTAAAGATCATCCCGCCGAGCTGACAGAGCTCATTTCAACACTTTGAGAGTTACATCACGTTAAGTGCATTTTACCACACTGACTTCTTGAAAAGGAAAGGGTATGAAACTCTTGGTCTTGCCACGTGTCTGAAGAGGGCGGGCCATTTGGAGCCATTATCAATATCAGCGTAACAACCGTGTTAGTCCTAACGACATGGGCGCAAAGGATGGCCGCTGCGGGGTCATCCTGCAGCCGATCGATGTCCTATTTGGTGGGTGCTGACTGCTGCAGGGACATTCCTGAGTTTGCCCCGCAGAGCAGGGACACCTTGTCAGAGGTGACGCAGCACAATGTGAGGTGCCGAGAAGTGTCCGAGGAGGACAAAAATGTGATTTCCAAGTCACCATTTGCCCAGTGCTCTTTGGAACACAGCTCTGTTTTTCTGTCTTCTTTGCTTGTCCCAAGAGACTCGGTGGCATCCTCCCGAAGCTTGCCTAGGAGTAAGGGAACCAGGCCTCCTGGAGGCCATGCCCTTCTGCTGTCCTTGGCTCTGTGCGCTGCTGTTTCTGCTGTTGACAAAGGGTGGCAGATCTGTCACAAACACTTGAGCTTTAGTGAAGTGTGACCTGGGCTGTTAAGTGCCTCATTTGTAAAATCACTATTTGATTTGCCTGCCCTTCCCCTAGGACTTAATAGCCATGATGAGAAAATGATAGAAACTGTCTGATTTTCCCCCTTTATTCTGTGAAGTTATTTTCAAGTGGGACGTCGGATAGGCTGGGGGCAAACAAGGACTTTTAAAGATCTCTTTTCTGGGTTCCGTGCGCACATATCACCCTCTGGAATAAAAAGGTGCAGCGTGACACCTACGATGCTCACAGGATGCCGAAGGGGGAAGAGCCCCATCTTCACAGACGGAAACGGCATCGCCATTTGCCTCGTTGGTTTCCGTAAGGGCAGTCTCCCTGCGAGAAGCAGTCCCTGTCGTGGGGACGGGTGGGCGATACTTACGGTGAAAGCAAAAGCAGGCGGCGAGGACGCCGCCATCCTCCCTGGGCCCGCTCGGACTGTGCACGCACCTCTCCCTAAGACTCTCCTGTCTGCGAGCAAACGCCTTGTAGCCGCGAGGCCCTGCTGTACACGCTGGTGCGCTCCATGCACCAGGTCTGCATACTGAAGACAAGGAAGCCCTTTGCGCAGAACGCACGGTTTGAATGGGGGGCTCTCCAGCCGCCGACGCTGGTGATGGGCGTGGGGTGAGGGGGCTTACGTCAGAATCGCCTGGGAACTTCTTTGAAAGTCGCAAATGTCCTGCCTTGACTATAGATCTTTGGCATCAGAATAGCTGCAGCGTGTTTATTTTCAGAAAGGGCCAAGGACCGTAAGCCTTTTCATTATTATTTGATAAACTGAGAAAAACCGTGAAGCGTGCCTGCTCACGTGTTGGAAATGTGGTGAACCTCTACTGTGGCTTGTAGTGGGCCAGGAAAACTAAGAGACGTGTTTTCACTAGGAACAACTGTAAGTCTAGGGGAAATACATTAAGCTTCTCAGAAGTTTCTATAAGCTAAGAGGACAGGGAGGAGTCACAGGGGCAAAAAGGTAAGAAGGCTTCATTTTACCGAAGAGGTAAAATGCAAGGGGAAGCCCTTTGCCTGAGGGCGTTTGCCTCGGTGTGGATTTGGGCGGAGTGGTGGGGCTGAAGGTGGACAGTGACCCCAGAGGGAGAGCTGGTCACTACCACCCCTACCTTCATCTGGTACCAAAGAGCTACACACTTGGGTGAAGCAAACTGGAATTAAACTACCTCCTTTTACAGGTTTTTTTCCCCTCATTGTTCTGTATGCTTTAGAAGGTCTAGAAAAGTTCAGACCCTGAAATGACTTAGGATTGTCCTGAAATAATATCCCTGGGTAACCGACAGCAACAAACTCAACTCATTTTCCATAGCAACAAACTTTGTGAGCCTTACATTATTTCTACAATTTTTTCATGATTTTGTCTAACACAGAGTCAAAAATAACTAGGCACATAAGCAACCTAGCATCTTTGAATGAAAAATAACAAAAAATAAAGAAAATAGACTTACAAAGAGTGTGTTAAAAGAAATTAAAGTGAGCTTGAATATATATGCAAAGTAAAAGTTATGAAAAGAGACAATGTAAAGTAATTTCAAATAAAACTAAGAAATAATGCAAGACTCTAATTGAAAACTTGCTATAGGAGTTTAAAAACACATCAGACATAGATGAAAAGAGGGTTAGTGAAACATAACCAGATCAAAAGAAATTGCCCAGGGAGGAAGAGAGACATAATAATCGAAAATTATATCAAATAGAATGAGAGGCATACACATTAAAGAATATCTGATATTATTTTTATGCAAGTCTGAAGGTGAATAGAAGGGGATGGGAAGAACTTATTCTGAATATTGAAGAATAATGAACACTGAAAAATCTACTTAGTATTGATGAAATTTGACTTGATAGTAGCTTTGAGCTGAAAAAATAAAAAATGAAAACAGCAAATGGGTGGGTAACTCTCAATTACTTTAAGTGCACAAAATAGCACTCTGCAGTGTTTAACAAATATCGAATTAGAATCCACACCGTTAATAGTAAGTGAGTTAGGAGAAGATGGTGTTCTCAATTTGTACTGTCCTGGGGGAATGTACAGGTATTGACTAACATTAAACTTTGATACATTAAAAAGCTGTCAGTCATTTATATTATAGAAGCACATGTAGGTAACTTTCAAATAAGAGAGGAATAAGTATAATACTTTCACAAGATGATCTAAAAGAAGGCAAGGGAAGATAGAGAAAAGATTCATAGAATAAATTATATAGACTGGGTTAAAAAGTCCAACTATAAATTATTTACGAGATCTACATGAAATGTAAGGCTACAAAGAATTAAAGTAAAACAAACAAACAAAAAAACCCCCACCAAGATATACCAAGAAAATACTAAGTAAAAAAGTTAGTTTAGACCTATTACTACCTGACAAAATAGGCTATAAGGCAAAGAGAACCGCTGGACATAAGAGCATGCCACTACACAATGAGGGACATCCAACTTCACCGGGAATATAAAGTAATTTAAATAGAGTATTCTTGCTATTCAAAATAAAGCAAAAACTGACAGAATTTCAAGAAAAAAAACCCTTCAAAATCACAGTTGACACAAAATCATAGTGAACGCACATTTTCGTGGATAGAAAACCAGTGGCTAGGATCGCTGTCTGAGAACAGAGATGGTTCGAACAGTAAAGCTGGCAAACCCGACCCACTGAACCAGATAGGAAACTATGGCCACTGTGGAACGTGCATAGTTTTCTAACGTACACGAGGTGTTTGCAAACACCGATCCTGCTTAAAGTCCCACAGGGCAGCGCGTGCCTTTGTAACAGGCCTGTGCCCCAGGTGACGGAGAAGACAGAACAGGTATCTGGCCTTTTCAGCTTTGGCAGTGGTTATGTAAGAAAGGGATAGTTTAATATCATCGCATTTGTCGGGGAAGTTGGATGTGGTTATAACTTCATCCCACTTAATAGATCAAGATGGTTGTGTGCTTACTTCTGATATCATGGAATATAGGAGGTCTGTCCGGAAAAAGTCCAGCCATTGTTAATATAATCAGAACAGTTTGTGCAACATTGATGTAACCTGGTAGCCAAGGAGAGTGGACTGGGATGCACATGTGTGAGCAATGGCGACTTCACTGTACTAGTCAGTGGGTGCAGTAGACGTTGTTGAGTGAGCATGTGTACTGTGTGGCCGGCTCATTTAAAATGACTGAGTGAGTAGAGCAACGAATCCGCATCAAATTTTGCATTAAGCTTGAACAAAACTATTCGGATGATTCAGAAAGTGGTGATTGGCAGCTTCATTATGACAATGCATCTACTCATGTATCGCGTCTCATGCAGAGTTTCTTGGTGAAACATCGAATCACCCGGGAGACTCAGCCCCACTACAGCCCAGATTTGATGCTCTGAGACTTTTGGCTTTTCCCAAAACTAAAATCACCTTTGAAAGGGAAGAGATTTCAGACCATCGATGAGATCCAGGAAAATATGATGGGGCAGTGGATTGCTATTGGGAAGACTGTATGAGGTCCCAAGGTGCCTACTTTGAAGGGGACTGAGGCATTATTGTGCCACGTACAATGTTTTCTGTATCTTCTTCAATAAATATCTCTATTTTTCATATGTTGTGGCTGTATACTTTCTGGACAGATCTTGTATACGTGTACATGAATACACGGATAGGTATAGTTCTTTATTAATATCACATATTATAACGGTTTCTTCTGATCTCAGACAACTTCTAAGAGCAGAGTTTTTTACTATTTTTAACAGAGTTTTAATAACTTGAACATTCTGTTACCTCTTGGGCCACTAACACCTCTTCCTTCCCTATCCTCAACCTCAGTCCAGAATCCAGATACGGAATGATTTTGCCGGACGACAGAGCTCTTTGTGAATACACTCTCCGCACTTTTCATATTTAAGCAATGGCTACTGCTGAGGGCCCCCTCACAACACTTCCAGTGCATTTCTCATTCGAATCTTTGACGGCACCTGGCCCGCGTACAAACCCTGTGTGCACGTCGGTGTGGGCCTGCAGTGGGCGTTCGCGTGTGACTCATGCGGACAGATGGCGGGAGGACATTTTCAACCACAGAGAGCAGGGAGCTGACGAGTGGAGAAGGCATTCCTAGGAGGTCCCTGGAACCAAGGATCTTATTCAAAAGTTGTCGCATCTAATGATGGTGTGAACATACCTATGAATGAATAACACAGAAAGATAATGAAAAGCAATAATTAAAAGCCAAAGCCTCTTTTCCCTTGAAGAATACTTTTTTAGCCTCCTTTGGAATTTGAAAGTGATATTTTCTCTAGGAAATTTCTAGAGTTTGAATAGTTTTCCTCCTAAAAGAATTTTTTTTCTTTAGGACTTAATTTTGTTTTTTTCTTTCTAAGAAAGGCTGGTAGTTTCTATTTTGAGGTGAAAGTGTTCAGGCCAGTTCCTCCCTCCCTCCCTACCTCCCTTTTTTCCTCCCTCCGTTCCTTCCTTCCTTCCTTCCTCCTTCCCTTCCTTCTGTCCTTCCTGTAGTACAGCATAAACTTAGAATATTAAGATAGTATTAAACATTTGCTTGTGTTACGAACAGAAGCACCCGTGTGTGTGTGAACACGCACACAAAACATGCACACATTTTAATCTTTTATAGTATGCTGGGAAGATACATTGTATTTCAAAGGAGTTTTTCTAACAAATAGAAAAATAAAGGAAAGAAGTGAAGGAAAGGAGCAAAGAAAAAAATAATTGCCTCAGGAATGAAATGAGCAAATTATTCAAAAGTGGGAGATATTACACAGGCGTTGGCATTCTGGAGTTTTAAACAAAGCTTGCATTTTGTAAGCCCACATCTGTATGCGCCCCGGAGAGGGCGATTCTGACATGTGCCAATTCCCAGGGATGCAGAAGTTGATGGACGGAAGGGCCGAACTTCATCTCAAGGACCAGCGCCGTTTCTGCTGTGCGTTGAAGATGTTCATTCAGTTCCTTGCCAGAGATGAAGGAGCCGCTTCAGGATTCTACTCTTTCTTTCTTTTTTTTTTTACCTTTTTTTTTTATTTTAGATTATTCAGTACAGTTTCAATCTTTTATTTCCATTCCAGCCCACCCACCCATCCCTCCCACCTCCCTTCCATTTCCAAGCCCCGTAGTTTTGTCCATGTGTCTTCTATATTTGTTCCTGTAAACGCTTCCCTTCTCCCCTGAAATTCCCTCCCCTCTCCCCTCTGGTCACTGACACTACTCTTTCAACTCTAAATAACAGCGTGGAACAGTGCGACCTGGCCGGGCGTCAGGCTGAAACCGCAGGCTGCAGTCCTTAGTTCTGGGAAAACACGGTGGCCAGTGAGACCGGTTTTGGCCAACCGTAATTATATTTGGTGCTTGTTGCTGACCATGATATTTTATAAGATGTTGAGCCGCTTCTGTAAGTATGGACCCCCAAACCCCCAAATCTGCCTATGCTTTTCAAAATCAAACTCTATTTCCCCATTGTTTACTTTAAAGATATGCTTCAGCAGTATGGGAGTGAGAGGCCTGTGGATGTTTTCTAAAAGCTAACCAAACGATCGGGCCCTCCACCCCAGGTTAGGGAGTGGGACCGGACACAGAAGAGCGAGTGTTGACGAGCACTCCTTCCCGTTAGCACTGCGGTTCCACTAGGTCCCTCCGGGAGCAGGGAGGCCCAGCTGCTCCGTGCAACTCTGCGGCACCCTCGAGGCTCCCAATTTCCGCCAGCTTCGCTTCCAGGAAAATCGACAGCAAGCAGAGTCGATCCTCCTTTCACAGACTCTGTATGTGCAGAACCACCCACTTGAGGAGATTTATTCGCAGCCCCAAATCAATACTCAGCACCAGCGCGCTGACTTTTCTCGGGCATGCGCAGTCATCTGACTCCCACCTTCCCAGCAGGGGGCTCACCAGGTTCACCCGCCAGCTGGTTCCAGCTCTTGTTTTGTCAACTGGTGTCCTGGTCTTGGTCTCTTCAGCGTCACGTTTGTCTCACTTGTGCGTGGGTGTGTGTTTGTGATTTTGCCTTTAAAAGTTCTGTCTAGTGTTCCTAGACCCAAAAGGTGGGCTGTCCCGGGGAAAATGCAGGCAGAGACCCCCTTGGTGATTAGTGCTGGGCTTGTAGCTCTGTGGGTGGCGAGTTCAACATTTGCGAATCCACAGTGTGCTAACTAAGGGATCTTTAAACAAAGCACGTGTTAAACAAGTTACTGTATTGATCTGTTGGTGAAAGTGAGACAGGAAACCAGCCCTATGATTCCCTTAGGGGCGATGATGACCCAGTGCCCTCCAGCTCACTGCTCAGGTGGATTTCATGAGAACTGACCTCCGGTAGTAAATAAACTTACCTCACATCTCGTCTTAACCTAAATGTAATTGAACGGCTCATTGGTGATTCTTAAAGACTCTTTAGAATGTGAAAAACACAGTCCACTGAAAAATGTGTCTGAAACTATATTCTACACTTTTAATAAATATGTATTTATTCTACAACAATTGTACATATATTACTTCAAATCCTACGTGTTTATGTAAGAAGAGTATTTTATTTGTATAAGCAGGGCAATAATAATCACTATAATAGAATGGTGACAATATTTGCTGAAAAATTGCTAGGTGTCCAGGGTGGCCTATAACAGCACTCATAAAATTCTGCGCTTAGTCTCTGCAACCACTGGGGGAACTATGGTGGGCCCCCCGTGGAGGTGAGCACGTTAAGGGGCAGAGGGATTCTGGAGTCGGCTCAGGCACACTGCTTGTGCAGGACAGAAGTAGGACCACACACACATTTATGAGTGTGCGCGTACACTACGTGGGTTAAACACACGTCGGAACCATCGCTCAACACCTGCCACCTCAGCAGCACGGATTTCCAGTGGAAGGGGTCTCCTGCTTTCCTCTTGTCTTGGCATCCTCGGGGTCTTGCGTAAAGCCCGGCGGGAGAATGAACGCTCTGTATAGACTCTCACACACGACTGGGTGTGTGAAGCCTGGGAAGCAGAGTTTGAGCCCTGAATTTAAGTCGTCAGAGTCACCTCGTCCTGTCGCAAAGATAAACAAGGAGTGTCAGTCCTCCCTCTGGCACCGCACACCATCCCATGTGGGCACGTCATCGGTCCATGGAAATCACACATTCCAGTCTCTAGGGTGGGAGACCGTTACCTGTCCTTTACCTTTCTCTTCCTTACCTGTGCCCCAGGGACTGACGAGTATCAAGTGACAAATGGTCGTAAGGCCGTCTCAGACACTTAGGGGCATGGATGCTCCACCTCCTCCTCCTCATCCGGTAGTTTCTGTCTTTTTGCCATTGCTTCATTCAATATTTAGAGTTTGGTGATGTTTTTAAGATTTAAACTAAGTTAAAATATAATTCTTGATATGTCAGTTTTTTTCTGTGGGTCTTGCCTGAATATGTATGAGTCGAACCATTTCTAGGACATATCATTAACGTGAAAAACATATCTTTGAACAATTTATATCTCTGTAAGTTAATTTTAGACTAATTTCTCATATCATTTTCAATGACTTACCACATCTGAATTTGGCACCAATGATCTCTTTTCGATGAACCACCTCAAGAAGAGATTAAGCTTTTTCTAATGGAGGGCCTCCCTGCATCAAAATGAAATATACTGGCAAAGAGAAGCAGTGATATTTTATTGTTTCCTACGTAGCAGTCAATGGAATAACTTTTTTTAAGATTTAAAAAAGTTTCTTTGCGAACTGCAGTTCATTAGACGACACTTAAAATTCTGGCTTCATCCCCTGAGCTGAGAGTTTAGCTTTTCAAATGGCTAGTAGGAAAATTTAAGAGCTAGGTTTGAGATTAGAGTGATTTATTTCATTTTTATGATGTAATATATTTTAATGCTTGATAAGCTCAATGAGGACCAGTTCTGTGAAGCAGTTACTCAATAAATACGGATGGGGGGTGATTTACACCCCTGCCCTGTGAGCGCTTTATGTTTTAGGGTGACACACTTAACGTGGTGACTGCTGAAGAATTTTACTTGGAAGAGTTTGGGCGGCTTATAAACCACACACGTTTGTGTGCCCCAGCTCTGGAGGCTGGCTGTTGCGACCAAGGAGCTGGGGGTCTGCTGCACTCTGTGGCCTGCTCCAGGGCGGAGGCGTCTTTTCAGTGCCCCTGCAGATGGAGTGGGGGAGCCCTCTGGGCCTCTTTCATAATGACCCTCATCCCACCTCCCACCGATCTCCTCCCGGAGGCCCCACCTCCCGATACATCGCAGCGGATGGGAGGGCCTGCCTGACACAGTCATTGGGGGTCACAGACATTCCGTCTGCAGCAGGGCTGGATCTGCGCTGGAAAAACAGGGCAATGGATGGTCTTGTGTCCGCTAGGCTGTGGGTGGAAAGAGTGAGGACCGCGGCTGTGGGAAGGAGAGACAGGGAGCCGCGAAATTTTCATCTCGGTGATCAGAGACGCTCGCCGACTATGGGATGGTCCGATGACCAGCAGGACACGGGGAGGAGTCCCCTGAAGTGTGTGTGTGTGTGTGTGTGTGTGTGTGGCTTAAACGGGCCACACCAGCATGATTACATGTTTGTACCTAACTATGCCCGGTCTCATGAGTGTGGGCTCGGCATAGGCAAAGGAACGGACGAGCCGGGTTCTTGGAGAGCTGGGCGCTGAGTGATTCGGAAGAGGAAGGATCCCTCTCTGCAGCACGCCTGTAACGTACTCAAGCCAAGCGCGCACGTTTCTTGCTGCTTCTGTTGTGATGGGTGATTTCTGTCTTCCTTCGGGTGGACCCTGTTGTTTTGTGCGCCCTTGGATTCTCCAGCACCGTTCCCTGCAGCGTGACGAATCTCTCCTTCCCCACCAGAAAACTCCCACTCAGGTGTGGAGATGGTGCTCGGACGTCAGCCCCTCTTTAGCCTGTCCCCTAATTCCACGGGTGTTCCATAGATCAATCCCTCGGAGACAGCTCGGCTCACACGCCCGACATGACACTTTACTTCTAGAAGCGCATGCCAGCTTCCTGATGGGCCCTCTCTCAGACCCCGGCTCACCCATCCTCCCATTCCCCCACCGGCCCCTCTGGTCGCCCCCCTGGTTAGGTGTCCTGTTTGGGGTGGTCCCCAACCTCCCTGGGCACTCCTCTCCACGTAGCAGTGACACTGTATGTGGCTCACTGTGGCGTTTTCAGTCAGCATGCACATGTTCCTCCATCCAAACTTCTAGAATTCTGTGTTTATCAATTTCAATCAACTCTGGTTGACTGAATTCATTCATTCTATAAATTGATGCTTTTATATGGCAATGGGTTAAAAAAATGCAGCCGAGTCTTCCTGAGACTCCAGCTCTGCTGGGTCCCTGGGCCCTGTCACCACACACTCTGCCGGAATCAGGCACTGACCTAAAATATATGGATCTCAAACAACAGCCTCATCTTTCTCACCCTCCTCCTGACGTTTAGTGCTTTCTTTCCAAATTTATGGACATACTAGGAACCGAAATCCTCCCTTTTCTCCCAGTCCATCACCTTCCTTATGGCTGGTCAGGGGGGATATGAAGCCGTAAGGGTGGAAATAGACACGAAATTTCCATTACTGCCGGCAATGCCAGTGCCGGATCGAGCCAGCCTGCGCGGAGGGAGGGTGTGCGGAGGGGACAAAAGGGCCGAGTCAAGCTGCTCCCCACAGCCCCAGCCCTGCCGCTCCCAGTGACACTTCTGCTCCGCTGTGGCCGCTGCTGTTAGCTAGCTGCGATTTAGAACCGGCATACATCATCACATTTCATTTTCTAGAATGATCATCCTCAAGGCGTGCTCTCCATCCCAACCAGTGGCATCAGCCTCACAGGGGAGCTCGTTAGAAACGCCAAGCCTGGGTCTCACTCCAGCCCCACTGATGCGCAAGTCTGGGACTAAGGCCCAAATCATGTGTTTTCTCATCACCCCGGTGAGTCAGATACGCACAAGTCACCTCAGAACCTCGGCATTAAAAGAACATCACTTTCCATTATGATCCCGAGATACCCTGGCTCGTGGCAGATGGATGTCAATGCCAAAAGGCTAATATTTTATTTTTTTAATGTTATCTCTCGCATCTCCTTCAGCCTCTCTGGACTACCTCCTAATTACATCACGGTATGTGCAAGCCCAGTAAAACTCCAACAAGAAATAGCTTCATTTTGCTTTTGGAGCTTTTGAAACCACTTAACCTGACTGTATTTTAATAATTTCCAGGCAGCTGAGGTATCGGAAATGCTTCTACCTCATACGGACCTTTAGCTGCGTAACAAGGACAGTACACATTTTATTGTAAACCCTAATATGACCTCTTAGATTTCAATTAAGGCCATACTTCTGCAGTGGCAGTTTTAAGTAACCCAAAGAACTACCTAGAAGTTTAATTAGGTTTTTCAACATGGCATCAGCAAAGATAATCCAGAAGAAAAATAGACTCTAATGAAATTTTAGAATATCCTGTTAAAATAAATTTTTGAAAAGTAACTTTAAATTTAAAGTAGGGAAATTCAATATTGATGAAGCTCATTAAAAGAATCAGAATAAAATCTGTTTTCCTACTTTAAGAAAAAAAACTATCCCCTAATGCTTTTATAAACAGATTTTCCAAGCAGATCTTTACAGAGGGGAATGAGTTGATAACAAAAGAAAACTTTTTGTTGTTGGACATTTGAAAATATCAATTAAGTTTTGTTAGACTCATATTTCTGACATCGATCATGCCTAACACCAAGAGAGGTGCAATAAAAACAGAAAAGCAATTTTTTTTCCTGAAAAATTTGTGTTGGTTAGGACTGACTGGGAAAAGCTGAAAACAGAAAATAGCATTTTCTTTTTTTTTAAAAGATTTTATTTATTTACTTTTAGAGAGGGTAAGGAAGGGAGAAAGAGGAAGTGAAACATCAATGTGCGGTTGCCTCTCATGCGCCCCCTACTGGGGACCTGGCACACAACCCAGGCATGTGCCCTGACTGGGAATTGAACCGGCGACCCCTTGGTTTGTAGGCCGGCACTCAATCCACTGAGCCACACCAGCCAGGGCCAGCATTTTCTGAACAAGACGCAAGAGCAGACAGCGATCAGCAGGAATGCGGCTGCTTGTAGCTCGTAGTTACTGCGGTCCTCCCTGGAAAGGAGGGAACTTGGTCTTCAATAATTAGGAAACTGGTGAAAAAAACAATTGGAGGACTACAGTGAAGTTAATTTCAAATTAAATGCATTCATTAACTGCCATTGATGACAATATTTTAATCAATATATCAGTTATGTTGGCAGATATCTAAGGAAAGAAATTTGCATATATTATGGCTTACTTGTAAAATTATTAACATGAGGACTTTGACAATATTAATATAGAATTAAAATATCCTCTTAAAACAATTAGCATAAGTATAGTGTATTCTCACTTGTAGTCTCAAAAAGGATTTTAAAAATTAGGAAAAAATATCTCAAAGCTTAACATACAAACGGAGAGTACATTGTGTAACCGCACAGCGACCTCTGTCTCCCTGAGACTCCGTGTGGGGCTGTAAGTGGCGGTGATCTGCCCCTACCCCGATCAGAGCCTTGGCAAGGCCTCTCCTCCGCTGTGTCTTACTCCTTCCGGACTTCCCCACCCCGGAGGCTGTTTCCGTTTGGTACGCAGCTCGGCCCAGGTGCTCACACTTCGGCTCCCACTGTTACCTGGAAGTGGGGAGGGAGGCTGTCTACCTGTCACCTGGCAACAGAGCCTCCCTCGCTGATGGGACTGCTGCCCCAAGATGCTCACTCCACTCTGCGGCCACAGGTCCTACCTGGGACCTGATGCTGAAGGCCCGAGTCCTTGGCCTCTGTCTCAGGGCTTCAGCCCGAGATTGATGAGATGGCACCTTGCCCCACACACAGGCTATTAGGTCAGATCTTTGAGCCTTTTTAGCTTTCACTTCTTCGTGGAGATTTTCCATTTTTCCACTTGTTTCAAGGGCATCATTACCCATTGAAGGGTTTTAATGGTGACTGCTGTAGCATCCTGGTCCATGCCTCCAACATTGGATTCGTCTCGGTGTTTGTGTAAGACGAGTGTCCTTCTCATTCGTGCCGGGCTGTTTCTGGTTCTGGGCACGGTATTTGCTTTTCAGTTGTGTTCTGGGCCTTCTGGACGTGACGTGAGGAGACCCTTTCTGTACAAACCTCAACCTTCTATTTTAGCAGCCAGACACGCCAGTCAGGGTTAGCTTCTAGGTCTTAGCTTTAAGGGCTTCAGGAGACTCTAGAAATAATAAATCTAATCTCCAGTAACGGAAATGAGAACACTAGCTGTCCCCAGGTGGGGGCGTGGCAGTGCTGGCTGCTGAGGTGTGCGCAGTTTGGAAAGAGGCACAAGGAGCTTTCTGGAATGGTGGAGTGCTCTGTCTCTTCGCTGGGATTGTGATTCCATGGGTGTGTCATTTGTCATGGTTTGTAGAAACGCATGTGAAATGTACGCGCTTTGTGTCAATCCCATCACAGTTACAAAGCGATAGACGCTTATATAAAAGTGGTCTGAACGATTGGCAAGGGTCAGACCTCGAGGAGCTTCATGGACTAATAAATGGACTCATAAACCAGGCCGTTGAGACTTTATCCCTGCGGTGGGGGCGACACACTGGACTGTTTGAAGCCAGTCGGACTCCGGGGAGCGACACCTTCGAGGGAGGAAACCTGGAGAGCAGAGACCCCGCTCGGAGCGGGGCCCTGGGGAGGAATGGCAGGAGCCCCCAGGCGGGATGCGGCATGCGGATCGCAAGGGGCCCCACGTCTAACGGGCTTGGTGAGTGGTCGGTGTCTCAGGTGGAGGGAGGGTGGTGCCACTAGGGGAGCCGGTGGGACATGCTGTGGCTGAGTGAAGAGATGCAGGAAGCAGGGCGGGAACCCAGGCGAGACGAGGAGGCACACATTTCAAGGGGCACAAAGCCTTGGTCAACAGGAAGAAGGTGGGATCCTAAAAGGTCAATGGTGAAGGTGAAGGTGAAGGTCACGGGTGTAGCTGGGATATCTTTATCGGCCAGGGCGAAGGATTAGGTCCCAGGGCACAGAAAAGTTTGGCTTTGGACTTTGGAGCAGTGTTTAGTTTTTTCAGGGAGCACAGAAGGCAGGCAGGACGAGGGGGTCCTAAACCATGGGTTTCAGTGTTTCTGAGTTGACACTGTACTCACAATTTTCCCAAAGAGGTAGGTCTTCATTCTCAGGGTGGTCCATCACTCAACAGGTAAAGAATGACCAGAGCAGGTCAGGTTGCGGCAGAGAAGGTGAAAGAAACTGCAGGTAAAGACATGTTTGTTTGTTTGTTTGTTTTAATAAGAAGCAAGGTTGCTTGACAGTGAACCAGTGGAGACGCACTGGGGAGGCCGAAGGAAGCGGAAAGGCTTGGACTGCTGCTGTGGGGAACGAGGGAGGCCCCTCTGGATGGCTAACACGGCTGCTGAGTCGTCCCAAAGCAAACGCCTTTCCACGAAGGTTTTCTGGAGGCATCATGATCCAATAAGTGCAGACCTTGTGTATTTGGCCTCTTTGAGACTCAGTTGTACCTGTAAGCTGATTTTTCCCTGTAAAGTCCCAGTCATATAATTTTATAGCCCTGACTTCGGTTAGAAGGATAAACCCAAATAAAGACTTTCTATTAGATTATATTTTAGTATCCCTGAAAATGTTGACATTAAAGTCCTTAGACAAGTGACAAAGCATTCCTTCCTTCCTTCCTTCCTCTCTCTCTCTCCCTCTTTCTTTCTTTCTTTTTTTTTAAGATTCCATTCATCCACCTTCAGAAAGAGAGAAGGGAGGGAGAAAGAGAAGGAGAGAAACATCAGTGTGTGGTTGCTTCTCCTGCACCATGCACCAGGGACCTGGCCTGCAACCCAGGCCTGTGCCCTGACTGGGAATCCAACCAGCGACCCTTTGGTTCGCAGGCCAGCGCTGAATCCACTGAGCCACACCAGCCAGGGCAAGCAATTTCTTCTGACTAAATCCTCCACCAGTCCCACAAATGTCACTGATCAAAGCCAGCAGTGTTAGGGACTTAACCTGAAAGTAAGCAGCACCCTGAAGCAAGGAAGGTTCTGGAGCCATGGAAACATAATCCTGTCTTAAAAGATGAAATTCTGCTGCTCTGTTGAGGTGAGAGGTAGTTTTGGTAGGAAGCACAGAAAGGCATCAGAAGGAGGGGACAAAGGGTGACAGGTGGGGTACTTTTCATCAGTAGAAATAAGGAATGCTTGGCCCGGCACCGGGCACTCTGTCTACTTAAGGAGGTCTGTAACATAACAATAAAGTATCTATATTCCAGTTTTATCCCATGCAAGTGACTTACTGTCTTCTCAAGTGTTAAATGACCTCCCTGGGAATAGAAAAGAGTATGTTGCTAATATTTTGCAAACATTTATAGAGCACCTGGCATTTTCCAGCTTAGAGGCGGTGCCAGGATGCATTTATGCGGAGACTAAAGGATGATGCTATAATTAGGCAGAAGCATTACCTGTGGAATAAGAAATCAATATAGAGAAGATAAGGTCGCAATAGCTATGTATCGAGTCCAAAGTGAGATGAAATACTGGAAATGTTATATATGTGATTCCCTTTCAATTCCTTCTACCGCCTCGCTCCTGGCAAGCACCACTCTTAAAGACAGCATCAATCAGAGTTTCTGACAAAAAGCTCTCCCTAACTCCCTCGGGGCGTCTTGACTCTATCTGCATCTGCGTGATGTGTAACTTCCTCTTCAATTTCCAGCATTTGTAACGTTTTGCATCGGATTACTGAGAACCATACAGGAATGAGAATTTGGACATGTAATTCTAGCTTAGCCGAGGTGACGATAGAACTATCCATCACAGCTTGCCCACGCTTCAGCTCTCCCATTGGTAAAACACAGGCAAGCGTGAAAGTCGAAATGAAGTAATTAAGCACTTAATTTAGTGCTGTAGCCTCAGTGATATCCAGCGGGGACATATTTCTGTTGTAGTTTTAATTAAATGTATGTTAATATAAAGAGAAAAACAAACTTTGTAAACTTATTCAAGAATGAAATACAGTACCCCCCCAAAAAAAAAAACAAACACCAAAAAATTTAATGAATAAGATGCATTTAATGTATGAGATGCTGAAATAATTTCTCTTCGGGAGAGGAGTCTGGGCACCCTGCCACGTTCTCTGTGTGACGACTGAGCTGCCACTTAGGTCCCCATGAACTTCAGAGAAGCAGGCGTCAGCACACCGTGCCGTGACTTTCTTTGACTTTCAGTTGGCTTAAATTAATCGTGTTATAGTTCTCTTCTTACCAGATGATCTAAAGGATTCAAAAGGACGAGTGGGGTCAAGGACAACCGAAATTTCTGACAAAGTTTGAACAGAGGGCC
This sequence comes from Trachops cirrhosus, assembly GCA_028533065.1. Classification (NCBI taxonomy): domain Eukaryota; kingdom Metazoa; phylum Chordata; class Mammalia; order Chiroptera; family Phyllostomidae; genus Trachops; species Trachops cirrhosus. Next base: position 2,549,907 of record CM052547.1, read on the forward strand.
GTGGCTCAGAGGATCTGAGACGGGCGGAGGCTCTGTGCCTCGGCCTCCTCCGGTACTCTGCTTTTTCACCAGTCGGCACCTTTGTGAGATACGTTACGGTGTTGGGTCTAATTCGTTTTTGAGAACGTGCAGCACACGTTAAGTCATTGTTCTCCTATTAATGAAAAGTTAAGTGGTTCCAGAACATTCTCTACTTTTAAATGAATGCAATGAGTATCTTTGTATTGTTTCCTTGTGCTCACAGCCAGGTGTACAGCATTCCAACGTGATCTCCAGGCTCATCTGTCACATCCCCCTCCCTCTTATTTGTTTCTCTGTCTCCATCTCTGTCTCTTATCACAACCAGCTCGCTCCACCGGCATGCACGTGTAAACACGCACACACAGTGTTAGGTCACTGTTTATAAACTAAAAATCGCAGGTACTACTTTGCACTTTTTCTTTTTTCTTGTTCCGTTTCTATTTCTAATCATGGCAAAAACACATGATGTGCAATTTACTCTTCTAATTGTGTTTAAGCGCGCAGCCATATTGTTTCCTGTCCAGGCTACGTTTGCCCCTCTGCTCTCCTGTCGGGACTTGAATCTCACAGTTCCACGGTGATGGCCGTCTCCAGGGGTGGGAGTGTCAACTGCAGATGGGCTCTCCCCTGTCACTCTGTCCCTGGTGAAGTTGCAGAGGAAATGCTGTCTTGAAATGATTTTGTGTTCCCACCAGCTTCTTTTATACTTTTTAACCTTGCTCTTTTGTACAAGTAGCTAGATATAGCTTCATTGAAAAAAATGCAATGAAGAGATGTTGCTCCCTGGAAAGGTCACTATTACCATGTGCATTGTAACTTTCCTAATCCTTTCAAATACACACACATATAAAACGTGAATATTACAGAGGTGTCTTGTATCTGTCAAACATCGGCCCACCTATATAATCTATGTTTTAATTTTTAAACATAAATGGCATTATATCCTGCTTATTTTCACTTAACAAATACCATGTTGTAGAGATCTTTCATATTTCTGAGTATAGAAGCTCATATATTTTAAATATGTCTACCAGTCTCTTGGTAGAAATTCAGCACAATTATTCTGCTTCAAACAGTCATGCAATATACTTCATTAAAAATGTCTTTTATCTCTGTGCAAATATTTCTTCCCAAACTGATGCAAAATTTTGCAATTTTTGGATCTTTGAATGATATGTCAATGATTTTCTGTTTTGGGAAACCTTTAATGGGCTGGGCAAAATTTCCCACTATATGATATGTAACATTTTAAAATTTTATCAGCATTTATCACATCTTCACAACACATTCTCTTCAAGCTTCTTAATTATTCCAGTGTGGCAGTTGAGAAAAATTATATCCCACTTTTACTTTGCATTTTGCTGATAATTATTGAGATTGAACATCATCTGGTTTTCTTAGTGATGTGTTTTGTGAATCAGTTATTTATCTCCTTTGCTTATTTCTTGTACTGGGTTGTTTTTGCATGAAGATACACAGGGATTTTTTAAGTATTCTGCATATGAATGCTCTGATTTTTATGTGTCAATAATTTCTTCCAGTCTGTCCTTTTACTTTAAAAATATTTATAATATATTTTGTGGTGCAGCAATTTTAAAATCTGAAGCAATCTGTTGGATCAACCCTTTCCCTTGTGGATTTCAGTTTGTGTTTGGTTTTAGAATCTCCGTTTAGCCTAAGTTTATAAACATGCCAATATTGTCTCCCCATATTTTTATATTTTGTTTTGAATCCATCTAGAGTGTGTTTTAATGGCGTGATGAGTGACTCTAACCTTATAGTTTTATATGAATAGACAATAGTATGAATACGATCAATTTCAGTAGCCCCCCACCATTGATCTGAATGCCAGACTTTATCAGGTTTGTCAGGGGGCTGGCCACGCGAGCCAGCTGCCACTTCCTGCCCACTGTGCTTCCTTTTCTGTAGGTGATGGGAAGCTTCCACGCTCCCCGACCTGCTTTCCTTTGCCACTGGAGGTGGTCACGAGGCTCGTTCAGTTCTGCCAATCAGATGTTTGCAGCAGGGACTGGAGGGGTGGGGTCTCCCTGGAAGGTTCATCCGCACTCAAACCAGCCCGTCCTCTCGGCCTCTGTTCTGCAGCGTCTTCCTGCCTAGAACATGACTGTGAGTTTGAAGGGGCAAACATCTTAGACCCAGGTGTGACAAGGTGTACAAGGAAGCACAGTGGGACAGAAGGACGACAGCAGCCGAGTCTCTGATGGCACCGCCAAACCATTCTTTTCAGTGCTGAAATATTGGCTCTGATTTAGTTAATTTTGCGTTATTTGGGTTTTCTGTTAAACACAACCAAATGCACATTTAACTATTAGAAACATAAACCAAATTCCAACATAATTATAACACCGAGTCTAGCCCAGCGGCTCTCTGTCCACTTATATTGTTGGTTCTTACCCTGCACCAAGATAATTCAATCAATATTCCATTCATACAGATTTAAGTCTGTGGGTTTTTTAGTATCGGGAAAGACATAACCTCATCCTTTGTTCTTTATTCAAGTTCTCATAAAATTTTATTCTTTCGTTAAGTTTTAAAATTTATTATTTTGTCATGTTTCTTAAATTATTCTTCTTGGATATGATACATGTTTCTTAAATAATTCTTCTTGGATATGATACATATTGAATGTTGAATGTTTCATTTACTTTGTTTTACAACTAAAATGATTACAGTTTTTCTGTATTACTATAGATAATTACAGTAACATATTATCTAATTGGAACTATATTGAATTATAGAGCTAAATCCTAGTTGGCAATTGAGAGTTTTTTTATTTCATTATGTTTGAATGCATTATGGTAAAATATTATGTTGGATTGTGAACCTCTATGCTCATGGCTAATGTGGATTTGTACTCTTTTTTCTTTTGCCATTATTTCTGGCACAGCACCTTGGTTATTCAGGTATCAGGAGGTGATGTGTATATTTTTCCATTGGTTTCTCTAGAATACTTTTATAAGATGGGAGTTATCTGCTCTTTGAACACTGGGCAGAACTTTGTTTTTGAACTATTTAGGAATTAGGTGTAGGCTTAGTTGTTCAACTTCGAGGCTGGAATTTTCACGTAGAGTGCATTTTTCGAACACCTTACATAATTAATTCAGCACTGTTAAGTCACTGGCTGTGCCTTTATACTTTGCTTTGCAGTTCTCAGATACACAAAGAAAATAAGATTAATATCAATGTTATGGATTAACAGCATTAGTTAAGAAAACATAAATTTGGTTTTGATTTTAAGAAACAAAGGGAATCCAGTATCAAGAAGTAGCATTTCTTTTAAGAAAATAATCTTAGAATTTGTAATTTTAATTAAAAAATTTTAAAGCCAAGGATGATTTAAAATGGGAATATTAAGAAAAGAAAGAAAAATGTAAAATTCTAGAGAGTGTCATATAATTTCTTTTTTTAAAAAATTATTTTATTGTTCAATATAATTTCTTACAGTATTGTTTTGTATAATTATAGACATTCTCTGTAAGTGCTTTTTTGAATCAGTAACAGACAAAGGAAATGGAAAATGGAAAATCTATGATCTTTCACTGACATTTTATCACACTTTACATTCTATCGAGTTGTCTCACTTGAGCTCACAATATTCTCTTTTCAGGCTTACTTTAAAATGGGGAAATATGAGGCTCAGAGAGTCCTATGGTTATTTAAATAATAGATCAGAGTGTTCTAAATTAAAGCCTTCTTATTTTACAATCAGATTCTTTTAACTACTAAGCCGACTAAGAATGTCGGAAAGACTCATTAGCTTCCTCAGCCAGGGAGGCTCGGGAAGCGCAGCGCCCAGCCCCACCTGCGGGGGGCTCATTGGGCTCGGTTCCTTCAGTCATCGCACGGAAAATCTGGCTGCGTGAGACTCTTCAAAATTAAGGATATTGTTTCAATGAATTCCGAGGCTTCATCATAACCATTGAAAGAAATGCACAGCTAAATTTTTTTTTCAGTTCATCAAAGTTTTTGTCTCCGCCTTGTGCTGTTTTTGAACTATGGGACTCAATACACAGTGTCTGGAAAACACAGAGAGATTCAGAGCCATGGAGAGAGAGAGAGGACAGTGACACACAGACACACAGAAAGACACAAAACAGCAAGGGACAGAGACATCAGACAGACAGACAGACAGGGAGGGGGCTGGATTTCTTCTATTGTCCTTTGTGAGATTTTCACGAGCCCTCATCTGGGCCTGCCGTCAAGTCTTCGATGAAATCGGCTATGGGGTGTGACAAGAACAGCTGTATTTTTGTGAAAACCAGCTAAATGTTCGAGAGCTTATCTCTCCCTCCACGCCAGGAAAACAACAGTGACTCTCTTTGCAATTCTGCTGTGCTGGTTGTTTCAAAGTTATTTCATTCTGATTCCTAGTGAAATGGAACATGTTTCTTCAGCTGTGGGTTTTCTTTTCATGCTTCTCTTTTTTTCACTGTGGCTTTAGTGGTTTTGATTTATCCCAGCCACAAATACCATTAAGTTGTCGTTACGTACGTGCCCGGGGAGCCTGTGGTTTTGCCTGTTATGCTCTCCAGGGAGCAGATGCTGGGATGGGCTGGGCAGCCCGAGGCTTGCTGGTTTGTCGGGGATCAGGGCGGACGCCTGTGAGGAGCGGGACTGGGAGGGGGCAGACACCAGTGGTACAGCTGATGAGGGGTCCATACCCAAAACTTACGAACGACTCATTCTACTCAATGCCAAAAGCACAAATAATCCAATAAAAAATGGGCAGAGGACCTGAATCGGCATTTCTCCGAAGAGGACATACAGATGTCCAATGGGCATATGAAAAAATGCTCAATGTCACTATTCATCAGAGAAATGCAGATTAAAACCACAGTGAGATATCTCTTCACACCTGTCAGAATGCCATCATCCACAAACAACGAGTGCTGGCGAGGGTGTGGAGAAAAGGAAACCCTGGTGCACTGTTGGTAGGATTGCAGACTGGTGCAGCCACTGTGGAAAACAGTATGGACTTTCCTCAAACATTTAAAAATGGATCTGCCTTTTGACCTAGTGATTCCACGTCTAAGGATTTATCTGAAGAATCTTGAAACACTTGCACCCCTGTGCTCACTGCGGTGTTGTTCACGTCAGTTAGGGTCTGGAACCCTGATCCCAGTGCCTGGGAAAGGGAAGCCAGGAGAGAGGTGGGCGGGCAGGCGGGCAGGACCGCCAGGCAGTGCAGATACAGAGCTGAGGAAGTCTCCGCCAGCCCAGCGGGGAGCTGCAGGACACAGGTGGGTGGCACAGATCATTCACTGGAGGCGTCATGCACCGCGCAGAAATGGCCTGGTCCTGCTGTCGCCACGGTGTTCAGTCACTGGCTAGGAGATTCCGTGCAAGAGCCTGGCTGTGCACTGAAGCTGAGGCAGCCCCGGAGGAGGGCTGCTGGAGGGGTCAGGGAAGGAGAAGTCTCTGTTTAAAAGGAGGCCCGCTCCTTCCCTGCCAGGTCGCCCCCAGGGGCTGTGGATGGAGCAGGAAAAGGCGACACCAGCCCTGCATCCAGCAGACAACGGTGTGGTGGGCAGAGATGGCAAGTAGTGAATGTGAGATGCTTCTGGAAGGGCGACGTACCATCAATGACACAATGCACGTTCCTTTCGATAGAGACAGAGAAGTAAAAACCTTGCACGGTGTGTGTGTAAGGCCTGTCTCGGCAAATAATAAGAGCAGGGCACTGTCCAAACAGAATACACTTCTGTGATGCACAATCTCCAGCTGCTGGGGCTGCAGTCGGAGTGATGGACAGAGGCCGGCCCTCCGAGGCAGGCTGCCTGAGCCGGGAAGGGAGAGCAGCCTTGGCTGGGGAGGCTCCCTGTGGCTGATGCCCAGCGATGGATCTGGATCTCATAGTGCGACATCAGGACTACGACTCCTGCAGCCCCGGTCAGTGCCTGGGCCCTGCCCGAAGCGGGGGATCCGGAAGACAGGTCCAGCCCCTGGTACTGTGGGCCTCGGAGGATGGTTGGAAAGAAGCTGCTCCTGCATTGGCACTTGCGGGGCTGGAGGAAGGCAAGGTCAAGTGTAACTTCCGGATTTTATTCCGGAGAAACGAATGAGTAGATGATGGGTTACTGTTATTGATTTTATAATCTCTATTTGCAAGAATGTGTCAATTACACTTGCATGAATCATAATTCTCCTATTTGTTTTCTTTTACAATTTTATGATCATTTTGACATTAAAAAGTTAAAACATGGTCACGTCTATGTATCTTCCTTGCCTGAGTTTGTGCTTAGAAATTCATTCCCGATCCACAGAAGATGTGTGCTTCAATTTTTGTCTTTTGAAAATCACTCCTTATTATGTGTCTCTTGGATGGGACAGAAATGTATCCTGTGGTGTGTCTTTTTTAAACTGAGTTTGTTCCATGGAGGGCAGGTGCTCAGAACCGCGGTGGTGAAGCCCGAGAACATTCTCAGGTTCTCCGCATCTGCTTCTCACGGGTCATGAGCGAAGTAAAGAGGAGACACCGAAAGGAGAGAGGTGTCTCTCCCTGCTCTTGCTGCTCCTCAGGCAGGCGGTGGTGTTCCTGCTCCGATCCTTTACACCCTTGGTGACCACTGTTCAATCCGCCGCCTCGTCACCATCTTCTCGAGTCTCACTCCCAGCGCCCAGGGCTCAGTTGCACAGTCTCGAGCCTCGCTCTAGTTTATCTCCAGCACAGACATTCTGTGAAGCAATAATGATCTGATAATCATTTGAGAAGTCCTGACACTTGTCCTCTCTGATGGGGTCACGGAAACTAATTTGAGGAGTAAAAACCATTTTTAATGGAGTAGTATGGATTTCCTAAAAGCAAAGTCAAAAACATAAAGGCATGTGAATTTCTACACTGTCTCTGTCAGAAGAATCAAAAACCCTTGGTATATGACAGATGATGACATATTTTGGTTTCTAATCCCCCCACACAAAGCTGAAGTTACATTAGTTGTTATGTCAGTCAAATTTATATTCATTCATGCATTTACTCTTCCATCGATTTATTGTTTTTTTCCCCCAGCATAATTTCATTACAGTTGCTAAGTGTCAAATTAGCTTTTTGGTATCAGGAATGTGAAGATGAAAAACATTCAGACCCTGCCATTGAAAGTTTCCATGCTTGGTGAAAGACAGACACGTGAAGAGATGATGATGATGATGATGGTGATGATATTGATGATGATGATTATATAGTGACAGCAGTGATAGACATGTGGACGGTTTGTTACAGAGCATGTCGTTTGGAGGTCCGCTTCCCCAAACTGATGGTCAGGGTCAGAAAGTCTCCCTGAAAGAACATGTTGTAGGTAACGCTGGCGTGCTCACTTTAAACAGGAGGAAACAATCACGTGGCAACATCCGGGAAGGGAGAGGCACCCGGAGATCTCCTTCTGCATCTTTCAAATTCTTAACGCACTAACCGCATATCCTCTGGATTTCATTAGGCGTGCTTTGAAATAATGAGCTGGGGTCAGTGAGTCAGAAAACCTGGGTTCTGGGCGCTGTTAGCTTTGTGCCTCGGTTACGCTGGCTGCTCTCAGGAGTTGGTCCGGGCTGACTCCAGTGTGATGACGCTAACTGGCTTTTGCATTCTATAAAGTACAGCCACATCTCCTGCAAAGGTAATAAAGGTTACGTCTCATTCTGGCTAATACAGTTTTAAAAATATGAACTGTGATCTTTTAAAAGTGTGTGGGCACTATAAACAAGTTCGTAAATTTGTATAAACACCAGGCAAATACTATTTTTCTGTAGTTTCAAGGCGTGCTTTCCTTTCCAAAATATGAATATTTTCTTTCTCTCTAAATAAATATTTCTAGGCAGAGTTGTCAAATTTCTACCTTGAGGTTTACAATATTAGTTTGGCAGAAAAAAAAGTCAGCGTTTGTTGATAAATCCGGCCAATGCAATTGCCTCTTTGAGTATTTCAGATCACAGTGATAGAGTAGCTAATTTCTTATTTTTTTAAATTACATTTAACTTTTTACCAATGAGCATAATAGTGCTCTAGGGTTAGAACAAGAGGCACTAGCTCTTAAAAGAAAATCATGTTCTCTGATGATTTTGAGATTAAACATATTCTTGTCATCCCGGCTGAGAAATGACCTTTTTAAATGTTCTTTCTAATAGCTTCAAGAGATATTTAGTTCTCTAAAATTGAACAGAAGAGAGCATAAACATCTGTTGTACTCTCTCTAGTGTCTCACTTTGAATCTCTTTGTGTGTTCGTTTCAAACATGTCCTTTAAGCTATTCAGATTAAAGTCAAGTTAAGGTCTGACCTTCCATGCGATCAGAGAGCCGGAAGGAGTCTTCCGAGTCTGGTGGACTAACCGCTCCAGCCCTTTTCAGGACTGTCTAGAAAACGCTGAGTTCGACACCTGACACCCTTAAAGTTTGTGTTGAAAAGTCCCATTTTCTAATTATTTAAAACATGTCAGCGTGTGAAAAAGTTCAGATAAAGAGATTGTGTTTTATCCGTTATAAACTCAGACCTGGTCACAGAAAGTCCCCTTCCTACAAGACAGGGACCCATGTTTTAGCATCTCTGTTCTGCACTCACCCACCTCCTCAGGAAGGCCTGCCCGCCTCTGCAGTTCCTCGGCTGGGTTTCCTGCGTTTTTGCTGACCCTGTATGGCAGAGAGGGAGGAAGGAAATCTGAGTGCTGCTGGCTTTGCCAGAAACCACCGTGCCCCTGGGCAAACAGCCTTCGGCTGAGGCCCCCACGCTCAAACCATCCCACTCATCCCGAAGGCTGTGGAGTTTAACTTCTCATGCAAACACCACTCGGCTTGCTCTTGGTTTTCTCATCTGTGACGTAAATAGAGTAACTGTGTTTCTGTCACAGGGATGCTGAGGGCTGGGATGACCTACTGCGTGCAGAGCTATTAGAATCACACCTGCCCTTGAAGAGTGGTCCATAAATAGGCAGGGCGTTGTGGAGAACGGGGGATGCTGGGACACAGGTGGTCACGAAGCCTGCAGGTGTGGTCGCCCAGATGCAGAGCATAGAATGAGGAGAGATCCCAGAACTGCAGGGACTGATACAGTAGACACTAGCCCCAGGTGGCTGTTTCTATTTAAATTAGTAAGATGAAATGTCATCAGTCACACTCGCCACTTAGCAAGTGTTCAGTGGTCTCCTGTGTTCGGCGGCTACTGTATTGGAGAGAACACTTTCATATAATCACAAAGTTTATGAGCGGCAGTTATCCAGAACAAAACCCTATGGAATGTATTCCAATTAAGGAATAATAATAATAGTACCAATGGCTAATATTCAGTGAGTGTTTACTCTGTCGTCTGCTGCACTAAAACTTTAATAAATGACCTCAATGTTTTCTTCAACAACTTTGCAAAGCACTCATCCTTATTATTCACACTCCACATCAGAGGGAACCCAGAATCTCTTGGTGTATAGGCTGGTGCTGGGTGACTTGTCAGGGAAGGACCTGGAAACCATGGTGTAAACCTTCAGCTCAGCTCCAGAACACCAGCTCCAGATCCACTTCTCGTGTGGCCGCTGTCAGCACACGGCTGGTTCTCGGGTTCCTACAAGAAGTGTCATTCATATTGAAAAGGTTCATTCTTTTTGTATAAGCTCACTTTCTGACTTTGAATTTGGGGTTCTGTAGTGAAAAAGAATGGTGATGATAATGAGATAAATATTTAAAAATATTTCCGACTTTTCCAATCTTCCTAAGCCAAACCATGTAGACTACTTAAATAATTTACCCACCAGTCCATGTTCTCTTCCAGCTGCATTGAGGTACAGTTGACAAGTCGAAGACACATGTATTTAAGGAGCACAGCGTGATGTTTTGTTGTTCGTATAGGACGTGTGAGCTCATTCGCTGTAAGTGTCAACGTGTCTCACTTCCCCACGTCCATCTATGTTGTCCCAAATGGCAGGGCCTCCTTCTTTACGTGGCTGAATAATACTTCATTGTATATATATTTGTATTGCGATGTACTCATCTTTAACATTTTATATATTATTTATGCATGTATGTATATTATGAATGTGGTATATATATGTATATATATACATATATATACACATGGACACCACATTTTCGTTACCTGTCCATCCATCCAAGGTTATTTGGGTCGATTCCATGTGTTGGGTGCTGTGACTACTCCAATGGGCTTTTTTGTTTGGTGTCTGGCTTGGGAGTTGGACCGACGCTGTGGGTGACCCCACAGAATCTAGAACCCGTCCTCTGATTGTACATCTGATGCTTTTCCCACCTGCTTGCTCCCCTGGGTGTGTCCCTGTACACTTAGGTGCACACCTGGTGTGCTCTTGCTGCATTGGCCTTTCTTTTATAAAGCCTGTCATCAAATGTCTCCTGACTACAATTTATTGATAAAATCACTGTATACAGGACAGGGAAGGGAGGAGGGGAAGGAAGGAAGGAAGGAAATAAATATGGTGATTATTTCACAATGTACTCATCTTTCTAAACATCATTTTGTATACCTTAAATATACACAATTTTATTTGTCAATTATATCTCAATAAAGCTAGAAAAAAGAAAAATGTGCTAAATTTTGAGGTACAAATTGAATTCAAATAAATTCAATAACAGTAAATGTTGGGATGACAGCAGTTTGCCAGAAATGTATTACTAGGTGTGAAACTACATTTTGTTAGTTTGTTCTATAAAATATAAAATATAACAATCTGCTGTCATCCTGTCTCTTCCTTTTCTACCCGAGAAGGAGGCCACGATGCAGCAGCCTAGGGTCTCTGGCCCCAGTTTCATCCCCTATTTTCCACGGTGTCAACAGTCACAAATGTTGAACTGTTGTGCTTGCTGATGTCTCAACAACGCTGTACACCTGTCATCAATCACGTTAGGTGATAAAATTAACACAATCAACCCTATTGTAGTCACTGAAGTACAAAACTTTCTTTTCAGGGATAATGATAGCTTCCTGCCAAGACTTTGCTTTTCCAGTGTTTCTGCAATTGCTTTGGTAATTGGCGTGTGCCACTCTCCTCCGCCTGACATCGCTGTGCATTTATTGTATTAAGTGACATTTTGATGATATGTGTGACTCATGTGTTGCTAATAACACTTTTCATCCCTAACTCACTGTTGCCTTTATAGTCTTATATAAGCAGAAAAATACTATATTTGTATTAAAAACAGTTCTACACAATTATCTCTGAACTTAGAGAATTGCTATTTCAACTTGACACTAAAGAATGTCACCGTTTGATTGTTCCTGCCACCCTATCAATCATACTCTGAGACATCATTTCAGGGTAAGAGAGAAAAATGGTGTCCTCAAAAAAAAAAACCCAAAACAAAACAGCATTTATACCTCCACAGAACCGTGACACTGGTCACGTGTGGCAGGGCCATCTGAAACCAGAGGACGCCTGCCATTCATCCTCAAGGGAAAACACATCATGTCAAGAAAATTCTTGAGAAAAACACCAAAATGATCTGTAACATTCTTGCCCCTACCGTACACGTTCAATAAGTGTTTCTTGACAGCATAACAAATGTCAGTGTTTATGCCAAAGTGCTTTTCCAGAATTGAATTTTAAGAAATCTAAATATATGAAAATGATACAAAAACATCTCTGTAATTGTGATGCTATGCTAAAATATTTTATGTTCATAAATTGTTTGAATAGTCTGCAACTGAGCATGGAATCTGACATGAATTTTAAGTTTCCTTTGTGCCTTTGTCTTTCTGAAAACAAAACAACTCTTCTGAAGCAGCTCCATTTTGTGAAGTAGCGCCTTTAAAAATCCACCGAAAACAGGACTGATATGGTACGTGACGGGAAATTTTGCCCATGTCCTGCCACGCACCAGCGGTGTCTGAGGCTCTGTAGACAAGGAACAAAACAGAGGTCCTGCTCTCCGCGTTCAGCGATCTCGCACTCAACGCGTAAAATAACATTTCAAAAGGAAAAACATTAAACATGAAATATGTAAGGGAATAATTTGTGAACTACCTAAAGAGATGCATTACTGTTTTTGACATCTGTTAGGATTGTTTGAAAAGTGCCTACAGAGGGATTGGTGCTTATCACGGACCTCGAAGAAGTGGCCAGCTATGGATAAACGTCTACAGAACTTCTGAAAAAACTTTAGCCACAAGTGATGGCTACACACTGTTGTTTAGAACATCTAAAAGCTTAAAAATCATAAAATATCATAGCATGCATATTGTAAACAAAATCATGGTTATAACAAGTCTCTGATGTACACAAGCAGAGGAAAATTAATTTGATTTTGACTGTGTTTAATTCCAACTAAAGTAAATTTATGTAATTCACAATGATATAACAGCTACTGCTAAAATAAGCTGGGAAGAATTATTTAGATTCTTCTTTCTATTAATATTCATAAAACTTTTCACACATAAAATCAAATAAAAATTATTTTATGCCATCCAATTTACCTATATAAAAAGTATTCTTTTTTTTAATTGATTCTAGAGAGAAGGGAAGGGAGGGAGAAAGAGAGAAACCTCGATGTGAGAGACAAGCAATGGGTTGCTTCTTGCACAAGCCCCAACTGGGCCCCAAACCTGCAACCCAGACATGTGCATTGACCAGGAATCGAACCAGTGACCCCTCGGGTTGCAGGACGATGCCCAACCAACTGACCCACACCAGACTAGAAATACGTGGGGAGGAAATATTTCAGTAGTTCTCTAGAATGCTCTGAACACAATCACCTGTAACGGGGGGTACGTAAAATGGGCACTGGTGTCGACTCCAGTGGGTTCCTTCACTTTGACTGATGTTAGAGACAGAATCAGCTGACTTTACATTTATTGGCAAAAATAAAAGCCACGGAAGATCACGTCAAGGAGGATACCACCATTTCCAGTGCAGGGATAAATCCCTAACGACGACAAAAGAGTGTAAGTGGAAAACGTCACTGATAATGAAGGAAGCCCTCCGAAAAAGAGCTTTGTGGTAACACTGGAACCAGTAAGCCAACATGTATTTACTCTCTGTGAAGCTGTTACCTGCTGGAAATATAAACAGGCAGTTTCGCCTAGATGAGAAGAAAACAATTCTGGGCGCCTCCCATTAACACCACGGTGGGGAGGCTGCGAACGGAAACAGTTGAATGGATTCTGGAAGCCAAGTAAGAGCTGGGAGGAAATGCCGGTGGGGGAGGAGGGCTGTAGGAGGGTGGGTGGGTTTGCCAAACCGGTGCAAGCGAAGTGCCACTCGCCAGGTGGCTTGAACGACAAAGGTGTATTGTCTCAGGGCTCTGAAGGCCCGAGGTCCAAGGTCGAGGTGTCTGCAGGGCGGCTCCTTCCGAGGTCCACGAGGGAGGGACAGTCTGTGCTCCGGCTCTTGGAGCTCTGTCGTCAGCCTTCCCCGGCTCGGGGACGCCACCACCCCCTCTGCCTTCGCGTGCACACACACCGGGCTGTCCTGTGCTGTCTGTGTCCGGGATTCCCCTGTGTGTGGACGCCCGTCACGGGAGAGTGGGGCCCGGCCTGACTGTGTTCGCAAGAACACTCCAGACTCCCAGATTTTACCTCTCGGTGCACATTCAGTCATGTCCTTCTGCTCCAAAATTTTTAAATACCTTAATATCTCTTTCTCCAAAAGGGAAAGCATTCACATTGTGTGGCCTTTGGTCTCCTGATATGAGACAATCTCAAACCACATCTCTCTCTCCCCTAGTTCCTAGAACCTGACCCTCATCCTGCATTTCTGAAGGTCCTCAAGGCTCCACCCACCCGCTCTGTTTTCTTAGACTAATCTTCGCCTACAAACACGTTCCCTGAAAAATAACCTCGCAACTTAGCTCGAATGCTCCCTTCTCAGGAATTTCTCCCTGACCTTCCACTGCTCCTACTCTTACGTGCCCGTCCTCTGCGGGACGTCACCGAGCATTCAGCTGCACCACGGCACCTGCGTTTCCGCTCAGAGAGGCTTTTCTCTCCAATGGACTGTCTGCTTCTGAGAGAAAGGGCCATTTCAATATACTTCCTTAGTGACAAAGGAAAATTTAGCTCCATTGTGTTGTTTGAAAGAGTGGAAGAATTAATAAAACTGCCTCTTGCTGACGTAATGGCCTCAAGTGCTCTGTTTATAAGGTTTCTCTGTTCTCCTCGGAAAGGAACACTGAGTCACTACTCGCTCAGAAGAATGAGCTATGATTTGGACTTATTTTAATCAAAATTTAAATTATTCTGTACTTTTACATTTTTCAAAAAGAGTATCAGCACACACACATATGAAATTAAATATTGTATTATATAGAAAACACAATATCAGGGTAAGGGTTTTTTTTCTAGAACTGTCATTGCCTTGGAACCAGAATTAAAAGGACAAAAGGTATTTTTTTTTCTTGGTTATTGTACATCATTGTGGACCATGCCTCCCACTAGTTCCATTGATATAAATGTGTCCCAGTCATTGGGCTGGTTCGTGAATGATGTTGTTCCTAGTATCTTATCTTGGCCAAGAATGTTGCTAAGATAGAGCAAAGATGTGCTCTAGAGTTTGCATCTTCCTAGTGAAGAGAAACAGTGTTAGAGCCAGAATATGCTGTTAGTGATAACCCGGAAATTAGATTTTCTGTAAGGCTCCCACGAGCTCATAAAATATTGAGAGGGTCCTATGCTAGTACCACATCAAGGGATGTGGTGCACTCAGCACTGTGGGTCATGGTAATCGAGTAGATGAAACCAAAAGATACGTTTTCCATTTACTTGTGGGATTTTTTTTGTCCTTTCATTGTGATAATGTTAGTTATCAAAAAACTACTTTGTCTTTATCATCATAGCCAGGAAAAATCAAGTGCCGGCAATTCTCCACGTTTTGGACTCGTGTTTCCAGGAAAGAACACGTGGATTGGTGCTGAGCCTCTGCACCCACACAGCATGGAACTTGGGTGGGCGGTCAGATCTGTCAGTGAACAAATTGTCATGTCCCTGCCTGAGGACAGTGTTGTTATTGCAACAAGTAAGCTCTTCTGTCATTTTTTTCTCAACTTGTTTTCCTCAATAACAAGACCTCCATGCTCACCCTCACCCCAGGATGGAGGTGAAGGAGTTCAGAATACGCTGCCCCAACAGAATGCCCTTCTGGCGTAGTGATTATTTGAAGCTAAAGGCAATTGAGAAGAAACAGACAGGACGAACTCTCTGCCGCCCCCTCATCGGCTGGAAAGCAGACTATCAATACGCTTGTGAAGGTTGTCCCCAACCCACTGTGCCAGGGAGGGGACACCAACCATGTCACCAGAGACAGCAAGGCACTCAGAAGTCCACAGCAAACCTCACTACAGTGTCTTCACCTTCCATTGGTTCCTTCCACATATGCAGCTTCTCACAGTCGGCCACCCCTAAAGCCTACACCCTCTCTTCCTCATCTTATCACTCACCTGTAAATTTGTTGTTCGTGTTAAGGTGCCACATCGGTCCCAAGTTCTAGCCGCCCCTTTGGGTTCCCCATGACTGGGCTTCTCCTGCACACACGCACACCCTGCTTCCTCTTGTCTGTCTGTTTTTGTCTGTCTGAATTTCAGGACCCCAGCCGGAGTGGAGGCAAAAGTTTGGTTTTTGTTTGTTTGTTTGTTTCCCCCTACGGAAGCAGTGGGGAAATTGTGGAATGGAATGAAAGTATTTTCTTGGACTTACAAGTAGAAGACCCTATGAAGACGATGAATTTTGAAGGATAACATGCTTCTTCCTCTCTCTGAAAATAAGGAAGCCAGCGTGCTGCCGCACTGATAGGCAGCAGGACAAAGGACAGACCCACGACTGCTGAGGGACTCTGTGTGACAGGCAGTGGAGACTGTAGGAATCCAATGCTGTTTCATTCCCTAGAAAGAAATTGTCTAGCTCATCTTATTAACAGGAATGGCTGTATTGATTTATCAACACAGGAAGCCATTCTTGTGGCTGGGGATGTAGCTCAGTGGTAGAGCATATGCTTTGCATGCATGAGGCCCCAGGTTCAAACCCTGGCATCTCCAAGTCCCTTCACTGGTTACATGCACCTGTTCTTAGACTGACTTATATTAAACTTTATATGTCTTCACAGTGGGGCCTGTATCTTCAGTGCTACGAATTAGTATAAATTACTGCAATAAATAAACTACATGAAACCTACTGATATGATAATGGTATTTTCTTTCACTATTTG
Source organism: Trachops cirrhosus (assembly GCA_028533065.1). Classification (NCBI taxonomy): domain Eukaryota; kingdom Metazoa; phylum Chordata; class Mammalia; order Chiroptera; family Phyllostomidae; genus Trachops; species Trachops cirrhosus. The sequence goes on from CM052547.1 coordinate 2,566,084, forward strand.
TCACTTTTTTTCATTAATCCAAAATGAAAATCTAGCCTTTCTTAATTTAATTCACTTATATTACTGTGAATAACCTACTTTTAGAAATAAAACCACATAAATGGTCAGATAAAAACTTATTTGCTCTGCCATGGCCCACTGAAAGATAAAATATAACAAGAATATTTATAACACTCCTTATTCTAAATTATTCTCACATATAACATCCCTTTAGTGCTCACAGCAAAGTCACGTAAGGAAATGGAGCCAGGAATGTCTCGTATGTGTCACCCGTCTTGTTGCTGTGGCCGATCCCCCAGACAGTTCCATGAGGTACAGCTGCAGGGTCACCCACGGAATTAACGCTGGTTCCTTAAGACCCAGCATCGTAGAGCCACCTTTGCCGTGCAACTTTGATCTCCATCTGTGAAGGGCTGCAGAAGGGAAGGTTTTAAAATAGCTCCCGCAATCTTTGCGGAAGAGCAAGCTGACTCACCCCCCATGCTGACTTTCAGGTGATCCGTGTGACACCTGTTGACCTTGGGCATTGTCAGCATGAGGACCTGAAGGTAGTTGATGTACTATTGCAATGGGCGCGTGCCACGGTCTATGATGACACAGGCACGCCAACTCATGTTTCACTCTCTACTACGAGGTATCAATCTGTTTTGAGGGGTGTTACATGTTTCTCTGGGGAAACACTTGTGACATGTATTCAGGTGTGTTTGATGTAACGACCAGATAAAGAAGTGTCTTTAGTGAGACCTCCTTTTCTGCATTATGGGTCTCTTTGAACATTTGGTTATTGACCTTCATCCTAACATCGGTCAAATTGTGTTTCCTGTTCTCGTACGAGCAGAATGAAGACGACGCTAATGAAGCCCACCACCTTCTGCTCTCAGTTCCCACACAGTGGTGTTCTCGGTGGATGGAGGTCCCATCTCCCCTCCGTGTGGAACGTCACCCTGAAGCTGGGCCTAGTTTGCCTCGACTTGTCTGCATTCTGGATAAGATCCAGGAATCAATGGCTAGACACCTCATTGGTGAGGATAAATCTAAGACCTTCTGATCAAAGACATGTTTAATTATGTAATACAAGACTGTACATGGGTTCATGGTTCAGAGGAATATTAAAAACTGTTAACTTATTCATAGTCTCTGAGAAGCTACTAAATGTGAGAACTAATTACTAACATATATCACCCATTTATTTTTCATTCATTTGAAATTGTGTCACTTCCCAGCATGCTCTTGCTGTCAAAGTCCCCTCTCTCAGTACACTAGGATGTTTGGGAAGGGAGAGAAAGTTTCCATGACTAGCCTTACCCCTGTCACTACTTCCCAGGGCTGTGTGACAACCCCCTGTTTTTCCTGACAGCCTTAACTACACCCCTTTTTTTCTTTAAGCACTTATGTGTGACTAAACTGTCAAGCTCTTGAACTAAAGTCAAGTATCATTTCATTTTTTTACATTTTGGAAAATGAGAGACTGTCATCAAAGTAAAACCAGAAACCATTAAAAAAATAAGTACTGGACGTTTTCTATGCCATAGAAGACCGAGAAGAGAAGAGAAGAAACAGTGTGACAACTCAGTATAGTGACAGCAACCATGACAGCAGCAGAACTGGGTGCTTTCCTCACGTGACCTCATTCATGTCTTACAAGAACCTTCCGGGGTGGCTACTATTTTAAGATCCATTTCAATAGAGAGGAAACTGCTGAAAACCGGCGTGTGGAAGGCTTCTTCGGGTCATATGTCCAGCACGGCGTGTGGACACTACAGAGAAGTGAACATCAGTCCGGCCCCAACACGAAAGAGCTTTCTAATGGTGAGAAGTCAATTCACTGGCCTGGGTCTCGATTCTTTCGCCCGCACGGAGGAGGTGGTGTGGTAGAGCAGAAACGGTCTGGCTTCGTCGCTAGTTGAATTCCACGCTCAGGATGCTGGCTAGATGTTTGGGTGGGGTTTACAGCCACAGCAACCCTCGGGAGTCCTATTTCACAGGAAATGGAGACAAAACTTAGAGGATTTGGGAGGATTTGAAAGTTACCATGTTTCACTTACTTTGCCGAGTTTCTGATGCATCAACAATCCATAATGATGAGTTCCTATTCTTTCCCTCTATCAAGTGATAGGCAGACGACACCCAAAGAGTCTCAACCCAAAATCATCGAAAAACAATGATTTTAACTAAGTCCATTATTTGGAGAATTGAAAGATTTAACTGATGAAAAAATATGTAAATGATTCCAGAGTTATTGTGTACTGTTTTAAGAAAAGATCATAGCAGAATCACTCACATTGGATTCAGAGCATGATTTCAAAAAATACTTTGAGTTTGAAGAAAGTAGGAAAGTTGCGAACTAAAGGCTTTGGGGATTTTCAAGGTGTTGGGGGAACAAGGTGGGCGTTAAAGGGTGCTTAGCCTTTTAAAGAGGCAAAAAAAGGCTCACTGTCCCCAAAGTGATGAAATGTGAAGAATGTGAGAAAACCCAAGACGAGTGTAAGGGATGGACTCGTGTCCAAGTTCGGTGGCAGCAGAGACTGGACCACCCAGTCGGGCGAGGAGACGACACAGGCAGCTTGCGTGAAGCCGTGTTGACTGCAGACATACAAGGACTTTGTTGTTGACCCTGGTGGTCAAGGGAGTGAAGCGGTTTCTTGCTGGTCTCCGCCTCCTCTGCTCTCCTGAGTCCTGCAGCATTCAGTTCAGGACCCTGCTTTCCTCTCAGGTTCCCTCGGTCTTTGTTGTGAGGCTCACCCGCTTCCATTTGTCACGAAACTCGTCCCACTACCAGTGATACGTCGTTAAGTAGCTTCTGCTGCTATTAGTTTGAAATCTCCGGAGGCAGCCATGCCATTACAGTGGTGTTTCTGATTGCTCTAAGCCTTTAGGAATATGCAGCTTGCGTTCCAAAAATTACACATTTTTAAAGTGTGATACCAACAGGTACGAGCAGTTTAGCTTTTAAGCTTCACTTTAGAAAGAAACTGACCCTTCGGTGAGGGTGACATCTTTAATCATCTGCCACACAGAAAACAACAGGTGAGAGGTGCTCTCTCAATACACCATTGCCCGATTCTCAGAGTACAGATGAACACGGAGATAACTTTCTATTCCTCACTTAAATAGATTTACGTGATTGACACAATCATTGTTCCCCACTGGTGAAATAAAAATAACTGGTAGGCAGCAAATTACTTAAAATCCAAAGGCAGTAGAAAATTTCTCCTTTTTATCTTACTTATGAAATGGAGCAAAAAATAATTTGTCCAGGATACTGAATAACAAATGCAGACAATATTAAAACTCCTCATCGGTGTCCTTGTGTCTTTGGCTGAGAAATAGCGATGATTACTGTGTTTGTCAGAGAAAGCTCGGTGCCTACACATGTACGCTCTTTGGAATTTCATCAGTCATGACTTTGCAATTCATTTCACCCTCTTGCACTGTTTCAATAAAAGATGACTTTATTGAGAGTAATGACTGCTGAGGTTGCAGCTTCACGAAGAGTTTCCTTCGTTAAATGTCTTCATACACCTGTGAACTCAAACTGAAGAAGCCAGACCGTTCGCTCGTCTAGACTTCATGATGAATTGATTTGCAAATCAACTGACGGGGCTGATTTGTTTGTGAGTGAAAAACTGTGATGGGTCCCTCCTAGATCTCAGTTCCTCAGAAATGTTGATGTGGGCAAAAACCTGTAAAAAATGACTGACATTTAAAATATGTTTTAAGGTAGGATTACAATGTCATGTATCTAAAGCACCGTCAGATCTCACGGACTGACTTTGCAGAGAGACATGTGAAAGCATTTCTGTGTGTGTGTTTCTTCTGGCTCCTTACATTCAAAAGTCTAGGGCACAGCTTCAAAGTCTAGGGCACAGCTCCCACTCTGTAGCTGGAATGATGATCATTGACTGAGCAATAGAACACAGTGTTCAAGTGCCTGAGCTCTGGGGTCGGAATCCCAGCCCATCCAATAATAGAAGGGACCTGAAGGTAGTTATTTACCTTTACTGTGTCCCCATTTTCTGTGTTGTAAAAGAGGAAAATGGTAGTGTGTATTGCATAGTGTTATGGGGAGGGTTGATGAATTAATGAATGTAAAACATTTTGAAGAGTGATTGGCCCATAGTGCTTTGTAATCGCTAACTACTGTTATCTCGTTTAACTTTATCAAAGCCCTACTGAGAGTTAGCACCTTTACTTTTGTGTGTTTGAGATTTAGCCTTTGCGACGAGCTTGCCCAAGGTCACATAGCTTGCAAACAGTGCAGCCTGGACTACAACCCAGGCTGCGTGGTCCAGGCCCAGGAGATTTATATCCATGCTTTAACTTCTCCACTCACAAGCACTTCCCCCTGACACCGCCACTTTTCACTGTCCTCACGTTCCTCCTAAATCTCCCAGCGCTGATCAAGGTACGGCAGTCAGAACTTACCTGTGTCCTGCATTGTAAACACGGCTGCCCATGCAGCTCGGTTCTGTCTGTGCAGGTAGGTTGGAATTCTGTTAAAGGCTTGGGTTGTAGCATCGTCCTGAGTGAATGATGTTTGCTTAATGCCCATTATTTTATTGGAACAACACTGGAACGATATGGCTTAATATACTCACAAATTCGATGATAAATTTCTGTAGAAATTTTCTGAGATGTTGGCAAATATATTTGGCACAACTATGCTTTTCCTCCATCACCAGTCATCGTGCCACTTATAAAAGGTCTTGTTGCATAGATTAGAGGTTGACGAGAGAACTTCGACACAGCTGGAATGGAAGAAAAAAGTGCACGGGGCCAAAAGAAGAAGTGTGTGGACCATCCCACCTGGCCAAGAAGCCTGCGTGATAATTCTACTGCACAGTACAGCTGGCACGGAAAACCTGTGCTCCCTCTCCTTGCCAAGTCTAAGCTGGCTTCATAAAATAGCGTTCCATGGAGTGATTCTGCATTATGAAGTGGCAGTCTGCGGAGACCATCTGTGCCCTAACCTCCAGTGTAATGCACGTGGAACGTGTCTGCGCAGGCTAATCTGAAATAAAAGGTGCCCCCCTGAGGCCGTGAGCTATGACCTCACCCACAAAGGAGAGGCATCTACCTTGTCTCGGACAGCCACCTGCTTATTATTTCATATTTTGTGCTTCATGAAGGCAATCAATCAAAGGTTCTGGTGGGCCTAAGGATGCAGGTGTGGAAAGCTTAGTAGCAGGAACCTATAATGCGATGCGTTTCTTAAACTTTGGGTGAGTGTATGTGATCAGCAGCAGGTACAAAGGACCGCGATGCACACCAGAGTATATGGCTTCCAATGAGGGCACGTGAAAATGGGGCATGGGCACAAACTTTCCTAACAGCACAGGCTAAACATTTTCTATGAGAAGCATCTTAACAAGGCCACGCAGAAACGTGACTGCTGATGGGCGTGGTTCTGCTGCATCAATTGAGATACACGTACCGAACGTGACTTGCTCCCTAAAGCCCCCCCTTTTCAAGGTTTGTAAGACGCTCACATTGTGCACAATGTTGTGTTTCCGCTTGAAAATAAAGGACGTTTTAAAAAATTACGATCTGGATTCTGGTGTCTTCACTCACGGCAACGTGTAAAGCTCTTATCTGACACAGCACTTTTTCTCCATCAACAAGAAAGCTCAATGGAATAGCAATAAGAATATTTCTACAACTGAACTACCTCTTACACAAGCAACCGTAAAATGTCCCTGACCAATCTTTTGTAACACTAAATGCCACCATTAGCACTGTTTTATGGCTAGTAAAACGTCTAAATGGACTCCAAGAGCCAACGTGACCCACAGAGACAGTCTCCTCTTACCCAAACTGTCGCACTACTTCCCGCTTGAAGCCAACACCGTGTGTCACACAAGCATCTACAGTATTCCACGACACAGCCGTGTGAGGCACACTGTGGTGCGTGACTTCCTTCTCAAAATTTGGAGGGCATGACATTTATGTAGAATGATGTGGTGGCCCAATGTGACAGTACACACTCGCTTGACTAGATCAAGCTTTAACCATAATTTTTAAATAAACATGAATTTTAATTTTACTGAAAATGGCTCATGTATTTATTGGTATCTTGAATATTTGTAAAAGGTGTTCAGATGGTGAACAAGAAAACAAAGGAGAAACAGTAAGTAAGAGAGAAGCTTTGCCAAAGTTCTGCCTGTCAAACAGGTGAGATGAAGATGGTGTTAGCCCAGCGGGGACAGAAGAGGCCCACTCAATGCTAGCCTTTTTAAAAGGAAAGTTTGCACATCAAGGTCACATCACATATGAACCTGCCTATCCTCACAGAGGATACAGTCCACACAGAGATCGTAAGATCTTCCGTGCTCCAGGCGTGTGCTGTCACTGCCCTGCCCACGTGACACGAGAGTGGAGTGCCCTCGTGGCAGAGCCTGCCCCACTGCCTGCACAGCCTCTGGACCCGTACTTTAGTCCAGTTTCTCACCATCCTGCGCATTCCCCATCCTTTCTGAGAAGGACCCTCCACGGCCCACCTTAACGGAAATCTCTTCCCCTGTAGGTGTTGCATTCCCTCCACTTCCCTAGCATTGCCCTCTATGTCCCATGTTCCTGACGGTCACTGTCCTTTTCAGTTCACACTTTTGACTCCATATTATTGCCCTCCATGATGTTATGAAAAGATGTAATGATATTACAACCAGGTATGAATTACTTTTTTACTGCTACCATAGCCAGTGACCACAAACATAACGGCTTAACACAACACCCATTGATCATCTCGTAGTCTGTAGCTCAGAAGAATCAGAAGTCCGGTGAGTGCAGCTGGGTCTTCTGCTTAGCCTCTCATGACCTCCAATCAGGTGTCCGTGGTCTGGCCTCTTAGCTGGAGGTCTAGGGAGGATCTTTCTCCAGCATCATTCAGGGTGTTGACAGAATCCCAACCCTTGCTCATGTGGTTCTGAGGTCCCCATTCACATGCTGGCTTTCTGTTGGGGGTCACACTTGGCTCTGGAAGGCTGACCACACTCCTTGACAAGTAGCCCCCCCTCCATCAAAGCCTGAGATGGAGGGTGGACTCCCCCTTGTGCTCTGGATCCCTCGGAGGACTCCCCCTTCTATTTCTAAGGGTTCATGTGATTACTTGGGGCCTCCTGGAAAATTCTTAATGTCAACTTATTCATAAGCACAGTCATACATACAAAGCCCCTCTGGCCACCTAAGTTTGCATATTCATAATCTGAGGGGTGAGCTGTGGAATTGCCTTACTTCTCGGCCATTCCCGCTCACTATGGCTTCCGTTGTCTCCACTCATCGACGAAAGGCTTCGGCACCCCTACCACGCTCTGCTTTGCCGCCCCAGGTCTGGGCGATTTCGAGGCTGGGCTAGTGTGAAATGCCTCTGTCTTTCAGCCTCCTCATTGCCATCGAAATGCCAAGGGCGCCTGAGTCTGCAGGCCTCTGGTAACAGTCCTGCGCTCACCATCCGCCCTGAAATAACCTTGGGATTCTATGCTGGCCCTGAAATTCGGTCCTTTCCCGTCTCCCTCTCCTACACCTGTCCTGAGGATTCCAGTGCCCTGGCCCTTCTGCTTTCAAAGCCACCAGTCCTTTCACGTCTGGGGGCCTCTTACACGACCCATCTGTCACCCAGGTTCTAACCCTTCTGTCCCACTGTCCTTCCATCGACTTTTCTTCCTAAAACAAAAACCCGCTTGGATCCAGTTAGATGCCTTCTCTGTGAATATAAATTTAAAACATAAATGCAAAGCAAAAAAAAAGTTTTGACATTATGATTTGAAAACCCAGTCGGACAAGAGGAAAGGGGTCTTGGCCTAGATATCGGAAAGCGTTACAGACAAGACAAAACCTCCCTTGAAGAGATGAGGGAAGACCTTCAGCCCGGGGCGGCCGTGGGTAGCCAGCCAATGTCTTGCTCATTGATTTTCAAGGACCAGCACAGAGGAGATAAATGATTTTCATCACTGGAAACAGCAGCCTGACGGGGATTTAAAAGCCTGCATATGACACAGAACCTTTTCTCCTCACACCGTTTCGTTCTATTTAATAAAGAGGAATAAAAATCCAAATCTCTCTCATCGTTATAAACTAAGACTTATTCATTGAAGCTTCCAGTCCCTTCCATCACATCCCCCCTTAGGTAAGGTGTTCGAGGCAAGCGTTCCAGAATCCTCACTGCGGGACTGCTCAGTTGCAGGGACCTACCTAACTCGGGGTTTGGATCCATCTGCTAGAGCAGAAGGAGAGGATGCTGCCTGCCGTTGAGAGGGAAAACTCATCGATCGTGTGCATTTATCCTGCCGGAACGCTGAGTGTTTTCCATCTTCGTCAGGTAGGGCACGATGAGCGGCGTGAACAGGGCTCGGCGTACCGTGGGGAACCACGGGACTTGGCGCGCGCAGCCCCTCGGGATGCGGGAGGGCTGTGTGCTCCGTCCGCCAGCTTGGAGAACTGTCAGTGGGAGCCCATCTAACTTTCCCCTGGTACACCAAACACCCATGAAATGATGTCCCAGGAGTAGTCACTGCCCATATGCTCTGGCATCTGTCTAAACTCATCTTGCAGCCACCAGGGTACAGACTCAGCAACTTGTTAGTTGGGTCACGTGGGTGAGTTGTCAAACTGTTCCCTTGCCCTTAGTATTTCACGTAACTAGAGAGACCACAGAGGAAGTTGAAAAGCCTAGGGAAAACATTATCATCCTTACCTCAGTGTTACAATATAGGAGCATCAATTATTCTGCTTTGAAAAATAATGGTCCACTTTGCAAATGAGATTTTTGCATTGGCAGATGGTCCAAGGGGAACCAGTGCGGCTCTAATTTAGTTTTCCTAATTAATAAGTAGAAAGAGATTTTGCTTGATGAATAAATTAGAAGGCTGGTGGAGACACAAATGTCTGACGGAGGAATTAAAAAAATACGCTGTGTGTTTTGCTCTTTTTTTTTCTGAGTGTATCCATTGCTAGATAGGTAATAACTATTTTATTCCCTGGTTTTCCCAGAATGAAGCTAATTTCTCTCCTCTCGGTCTTAAGATAGCACTGGCACCGGGTTTCATGGACAACCAACAGACACTTTGTGACAGGTTTTTGTTCCTCCTCATTGATATAAACGTGAAAATATGACACACACACCAATGTGTCACAGGTATATGGACTACACACCTGTGGGCTATGGACTAGTCCATATAGCCTTCTGAGAGTGCATTTCTTGGGATATAATAGGAAATAAGAGGTAATAGCCTCTCAAAACACCGGCTCTGGACCAGGAAGACGACAGAATGGTCGCCTTAAGTCGACCCTAGCAGATGTGAAGATGTGTGTACCAGATGAGTAGCCGGGGTGGCCAGATGCCTCTAGGTCCCCGCGCCCCTTGCCCTGCCTGAGCAGCTAGTCTGGCTGTTACCTGGGCACTAACCTCTCGGTTCTCTCCCTTCCCTGGTGCCCGTGATGCGCGCTCCCCAGCCCTCTTGTACCTTTCTGCCGCTCTCTTCCGCCCCTTTGACCTCGCCCTTGTCTTTCGTCCTCGCCACAGATGCTGATGTGCAAGGCAGAGGCTGGCCTCATGTGAGGCCCTTTCCTTTTCAGCACCTGCCCTTGTACTTCATGACACCCCACACATCCCGCCTGTCGAAAAGGGAGCTCGCTCTGCCCCGTCCCTCCCCAGCCGACCCACACCTGCCCCTCCAGCGTGCTCCTTCTCAGGATGGATGGTGGTCCCTGCATCGAGTCCCTCGTTTTCATGGAGAAGCTAGACACCACTGTAGACGGTCCTTTGCACTTGCCTCCCCCGAGTCGATCATTACGAAGTTCTGCTCTGTTTTCCACGTGCTTCTGAGCACGGCTCCTGCCTCTCTGGCTTCTCTGCCCTCGGCCAAGTCCGGGTCTTCTCCCTTAGGCTTTTCTCTCTGGGGGAGGAGAGGGGAAGCCTGTGACATCATAGATCCATGCTCACGGACATTTAAGTAAGTTCTGTTACATACACATTTATTCATGCAGTCACTCTGAAATCTTTATTATACCTCATTGCTTTTGAGTTCAGTCCCTATGTGCTGTCTATATATGGGCTGAGTGATTAATTCTATGAAAACAGCTTTAAGAAAATACTCACACATTTTATTTCTTAGCAGTTTAGTCATATCAAAATACCTCCCATTTCATAGATTTGTAATTTCCTAAAAATAGATATTTTCACATCTTTCAGTGGGGTATTATGACATACATTAAACATAAGCATTATTATTTACCTGGGACTTAAGGAAGTTCCATGGTGTTATTGCTATCCTGAAAAATAACTTTTACTAAATTTCTTTTTGCTGCATTTTTGTAACCTATAGCAATAATTCATCAGGTTTGCTTATGCTCCGCCAACTTATAATTAATGCGATTGTTTAATTATCTGCTCTGTTGAAGTGGTGAACTGTCAATATTGTGTATTCACCTTTGGAAAATACATCTAGTTCTCAGTGTATTTGCTTCTGTTTCTTTCATGAAAACTGGACCAAGAACCTCAGGGATGCAAAACTTCCTGGCTCTTATCCTTCAGGGGTGTTTGACCTTTTGGTATCTCTGGGCCGCACTGGAAGAAGAAGAGTTATCTTGGCCATACATTAAATGTACAAACACTAACAAAAACTGATGAGCAGAAAAAAGATTTTAAGTAAATTTACGATTTTGTGTTGCGTTGCATTCATAGCCACCCTGGGCTGCGTGCGGCCCGTGGGTTGTGGATCGGACACAGGTCCTAATAGTCTCCAAGAGATCCCTGTGCACTATGTGTATTTTTCTCATCAAATGTTATGGTTGCTTTATCTTCTTATTATAACCTGGGTGTGAGTGAGTCTTGTTTACAATGGAGGCCCGCAACACGGGTCAAAAATCAGACTTTATGACTTAACATGACCTGCTTCATTAAAACAGCAAAAGGCAAACTGAAAATTTCAACATACATATTTCTTTTCAAGGTTTTATTAATGAGGTGTTGTTAAATATAAGGGGAACCAGAAAACACCTCCCGCTCAATTTTAGATTCATGACCATTACATGTAGACACAGTATTTGCATAATTATCATGTAACTAACAGTTTTGTAGCTTGTTAGTTTGTATCTAAATTATTTTTAAATTTCAATTTTATGCCAGACCCAACTGCTTTATTATGTATTACAATATACAAATAAATAGATGTGAAAATAAGAGCTTCCTTTAAAACATTTATTTCATATAATTATAATATACAGAATTATTTAATACACAAAAAAGAAAAGTCGTCTAAATAATTCATTTTTCTTCTAAGCTAATTACTTTTCAATTCCAGGTTCTGAGACCTCTCTGCAAGGATTCTGCTTTTTAACATTAAAAATTATTTTAAAGGCTAACTTGGTAACAAGGTAATAATAGAAAATATTGTTTTATTTTCTTTAGTAGTTTTTAAACATAAAAACGAGCAAGAGAAATCATAATTTGCTAATTTGTATAGGTAATGTGTTTTGACCTAAAATGACATAAAATGAGTGAAATACTAAAAGACTAAAGAAGAGAAAAAAAGCTTGAAAACGTTGGGGGCAGGAACTAAAAGTTTCATACATTATTTGCTGTATTTCTAATCATTCTTCCAAAGACATTAGCAATCAAGGGGCAGAATGTTCTTCTCAAAGTTGTCTTATCTGTGAATGGAAACACATTAATCTGTGGTAGAACCTAGAAAACATGTGCATTACACATTTCTGAATAAAATCACAAGTTAATCAAATGGCTAATATTTTCTGCTTGTAGACACAGCTCCAATCAGTGCAGGAGCTTAGTATCCATAGCAACTATCACAGACTAGCAGTCTGTTTTTTCCTAGACCACTTATTTTTGTTTGTTTGTTTTGTTTCAGAGTAAGAAGAATTCCCTAGGCTGATTGTTAATATTTTGTACTAGCAAACTACTGAACCAAGGAAAGACTCTTGCTAGCAACTGTGTTTGAGATTAACTTCTGAAAAGTTAATTTGCTAAAGACAAGAAGGAAAGCCAAATGTTTGCCATAAATATAACACAATCAAATATATGAAATTATAGAGTCATTTAAAAGGTCAAATTCAGAATCACCAGCTGTGAATATAATTGGAAAAAAACATGGACTATTTTTTATAGTTTCTGAGCAATTGGACATGTAAAAACATATATTAGACAGGAAAACCAACCAGTGTTAATCCATTATAGCTACTCAATAGAGCTACAAAAAATAATATATACGGAGAGGAATTTTTATCTAAAATCAATGTTAATACTTTGTTATTTACTTATTTATTTATTGAATTTCAAATTTCCCTCCAGGGGAAATTACCATGATTGAAAAGTAAACCTTTGAGAATATACGGGATAAATGTACACCTCAGTCATTGATGTTTCTACAAAGTTGGAGCTGAGATGGAATCAATGTTTTGTAATGTGACAGTATTGGTAACTTCAGTTCTCTTCATTATTTTGACAAGGGCGCTGGGACCAGGTGACCCACAAAGTTGCGAGCACACCGCACAATCGATCAGAGAGGAGAAATACACGTCCCGCGTTTCCTTTCACGCGTCACAGAAACACCTTCCGCCAGCCCTTCTCAAACTCGCCCCGAGCGGAACCACAGGAGGGCTAGGGGGGAGGGCAGACCGCAGGCTCATCTCCCTCTCCAGGACTTGGCTTCAGGGGGGCTGAGAATTTGCGCGTCCACGCCCCCAGGAGGCGGTGATGATGGGTGCAGACGACCCTTCGACAACGGAGGCATTGGCGTCTAAAAATCTCTTGCCTTGTACAGCTGTTAGAATTAAGTGCACATTCGTTTTTCTAATCATTTGTCTCTATGTTTACGGGTATTCCTGGTTTATTTCCTCAGGAAGCGTAACCTAATTATTAATTCTTTTTCATATTCACCTAGAATATCTCTCTGACATTTATTTCATTTTTGTCTTCTATTTTTGAAGTTTAAACTATCACATTTTTGTGCATTATGCTCAAATCTCTCCAGGTTAGACTTTTTCAAGAGCCTATGACACATTTTAAGAGTACTCGCCTGTTCCCATGATGAACAGCGACACTCCATTACTCTGACCCCATCTCGTGTCGGTCATTTCCCACAACTCTAACTGCTATAAAATGCTTCCGTAGTACCCGACACATGAACGCTTCTATCCCCTGTCATTTCCGTAATCAAATCTGACATTTCTGATTTTCGGGTATATGTTTGGTAAGTGTGTTCTGCTTCTTAAAATTATATATTCCAGATATTGAAGTAAATTGAACATAGAGCAGAAAAAAAGTCCATTGTTTCTCTAATGAGTATTCAAGGAATCCAAATTTCTATCCCAATGTGTTAAACTGTCTAGTCCATATTGTTTCAAATACAGATAGTTTTCTTCCAACGTAACCAATGGCTGTTGCACCTTGAACAAGGGTTATGCTTGCATTGGGAAGGTTCAAGGCCAAGCTGTGGGACCACACAGACCCCAGGATAGAGAAGCTTCATTTTCTCCCTCGTCAGGGTCCAGGGTGGATGCCCTGTGAGCACGCAGGAACCCTTTCCCACAAAAGCCCAGGCCTCCTTCCCACGTGGCATCCATCTCTGCATCCAGAGGATTTGACTGCCCCAGCCATCCTCAGAGCCCGCCGCTCAAGGTCAGCGTTCGCCCCGGAAGGAGAGGGGAGAAGGAGCGTGGGAGACAAGGACGTCCGTGTTCCGAGGAACCCCCAGTGGAGGTTACACACTCTTCCGTTGGGGTCTACTGGCCACCTTGCTCCCACAGGGTGACTCCTCGCCACAGAGGAAGTGCCGGGCAGTCATCTGTGTGGACCCCTTACCTTTGTGCACGTCTTATAGGGGAGGCACGGTGCTCTCTTTGCTCTGGACTCTTTTTCAAAAGTGTTTGTATAATAAACCACCTTTTTTAAGGGAGATAAAGAGAATGTGTCCCTCCACAGCCAAAGTCAACAGACTGGGCTTCCCAGGCTTGGGGTCCCTCTTCTATCATGGAATCTCCCTTAAGAAAGTGCCGTGCGCCCCACTTCCCTCGACTCTGCAGAGATGAGGGCGCCAGGAAATGCTTGTCCTCTGGTCACTGTCAGTGCTGCGGGTAACCGCCCTCTCCCTCTGACCTGTTCATCTGCTGCCTTCTGCTGGCACCTGCCGAGCTGCAGCGGGCTCACTCGTCAGCTTGAAAGCAGGGTCAGATCCCACCTCCTTCCAAGCTCCACGCAGTTTCGGAAAGGGTGATAGGATGGTGACTGACATGTGACTTTCTGACTCAGCCTATGTCCTCCCTGTGGACAGCTTAACCTACCCTGGGTAACTGAATCCAATTAGAAAGGATGACCTGGAATCTGGACCGAGCTTTACTTAAAGTAACCAATGCTACCACCTCACTCCTGGTGGGCAGGTCAGCCACAGCGCACTGCCCAGGGTGCTTATGGGTGATGGAATTGTATGCGATTCCATCCTTGTGGCCCAAGACTGAGTTTGTGCAATCTCTAATATTTCTGATTGATTGATAATATTATCTAATAATCTAATATCCGATTGATGTCTCAGGTTAAGTGCAATGGACAATGTAGAAACTTAAAAGAGAAAGTCACCCAGCATTCTAAGGTAGAATGAATTAGTTTATAGGACTTTCCTTGCTGGTGAGGTCTGGAACCTCGGAGGATACGGCAGAGGTCAACACGGCAGGGTGGCCTCATCCGGCTGCCTGGGGTCGTGTTGATAATAATTTAAGGAAATCCAACTGAGAAAAAGGTAGGGGACCTGGTGCCAGCTTCTGTCAAGCCAGTGGAACGCTGTGCCCCTTGTAACTTTAGACAGAAGCCACGAAGACACAGAAACCAGGGTCAGCATTGTGGGACGATTGTCCTTGTCACTTCCGTTTCCACACACACGGTGCAAGTGGGGCGTGTTCACGACTGCCTGTATTAGTGAACAGCTTCAGAACCCGGACTGCCTCCCTCCAGAGTGCAGAGAATAAGCTTCTTGCCTTCTTAGAAACATGTGTTGAATTTATTGGGGTGACACTGGTTAATAAGAGTATACAGGCTTCAAGTGTACGATTCTGTACACATCTTCTGTACACCGCACTGTGTGCTCGCCACCCCAAGTCAGGTCCCCTTCCGCCACCATTCATCCCCCGTTCACCCTCTTCTACCTGCCCCAACCCGTTCCCTGGGTTACCGCCATACGGTCGTCTGTCTGTGAGTCTTTGTTTGGTTTGGTTTGGTTTAATCTCTTCGCCTTTTCCACCCAGCCTCTCACCCCTCCCCGCTCTGGCAGCTGTCCATCTGTTCTCCGTGTCTGTGGGTCTGTTTCTATGTTGTCAGTTTATTTTGCTCATTAGATTCCACACCGGAGTGAGATCACACGGTATCGACGTTTCTGCCTTTGACGAGGCTCTGCCTTCCCCGAGCTCAGGGCTCCTTCTCCCGTAACACAAGCCCCTGCGTGAACAGAGTCCCCTTGGCTCTCCTCCTGTTTTCTTGTGAGAACTGGAGCCAGGACATGCTCACACTTTGCTGTCATGGGGTGAACTGTGCCCCCTGCCCCCAAATTCGCATTTCAAAGTACTACCCACCAGGACTAACCACAATTTTCCCAGGAGAATCCATGCAGGATATTTAGAGATGGAGTATTTAAAGAGGCAACTACGTTAAAAATGAGTTCGCCAGGGTGGGCTCTTACGCCCACCGTACTACGGCAGGTGTCCTTATAGGAGATTAGGGTCCAGACACTCACAGAGGGACACCCGGGGAGGACATGGGGAGACAAGCTAAGGAAAGAGGCCTCCGAAGAAACAGATCCTGTCAATGTCTCGGTCTTGTACTTCCAGCCCCGTGGAACGGTAAGAAAAACGGTAAGAAAACACACTTCTGTTAATTAAGCCACCCAGCCCCTTGTCCTGTGTGACGGCAGCCCCAGAAACCTGGCACATCTGGACGCTCCCACGTGTGTGGGCTGAAGTGTCCGTCTGACCCTGGGGTCTCGTCTTTCTCCCTAGAGCCAATGCGGGCCAGCTGGTTGCCTTGTGGGCGGGGCGCTGCCCCAGACATGCGCAGTCGTGGACGAAGGGAAGCAGGATCCTCTCCCTGGGCAGCCACAAGCCCAGACGCAGCTCAGGGCGCGGGGAGGGCTCTTATGCCTGAGCGGAGCAAGGCTGAACAGACCCTGGGCCGGGGGGGAGGGGGGTGGGAGTCCGTGCACAGAATAATAGCAGCAGACATAAAAGGAGTAATAGTGATGTCGTAAGAACAAGGATGGAGTGCACAATGACTTAATCATTTAAACTTTTACTACCGTACCTACATCAGCATTTTCCCATGTTTGTTCTGAGGATCAAAGGGAGGTTGCTGGGTTAAGCAGTGTTAAGCAACCTTCAGTAAGGGCTTCCCAGAGGCTGTAACGTGCCGTTGGTGGCTTCGACTCTGAGACAGCTGTACAGGGTCTCCTAACATTTTCACTGAAATCAGCCTCCCATTATCCCGTGTCATTGTCTGAGATGTGTGCTCAATACCACAGAGTTATAGTTAGGGTGTAACTTTGAATTCCAGCCCAGTGTCTTTATTTTATGATTTATTAAACCAATGTCTCTATAATTAAGTGACTTGATATAGATAGAGCTATGTGCACACAGAGTGAAAAATGGGACCGATTTACTGTGATTTCCAGATGAATGGTTTTTGCAGAATAATAAATCTTTTAAAACTAGGCATCAATTTAATGTAAATTAAGGTTCAATGTAATGTAAAAACTATATACATTACTTAAAATATTTTTATATTTTGCTAAACATATTTATCTAAACCTAATTTCATAGCAGTAAATTCTTAATACTTGATCACTTGACTATGACCAAAATATTATCAAGAGTAGTAATATTTTATAAATAATTTTATCAGTATCAATAGAATCTTAAATACAATTTTTGGGGAACATCATTTCAATGAGATGTGACAAGCAAAATCTATTGATTGAAAATATTCTAATGTTTTGTAGCAAGTACACATAAACAAAAGAATTCTCTGAATTTGTTTTTAAAGCTACCTCCATCTAAATTGACACAGCTGTTGGGTAGGAGCCCCTCTTGAATCTGAGTTTTCTATCATTCCTCATTTATTTTTGAGATATGGTTGCCCCCATCTGCCAATCAATATTAAAAGGAAAATGCAAATGTTATATAGAAAAGTGTAGCTAAGGGGCAAGTGCCTGAAAGTGGAAAATACGGACAGTGTGCTATAATCTATCTGGTGACAGTGGCGGTGTGGGGCAGGGGTGGATCACAGAACAAGGAATTTCCCAAATGCCCCGGCGCTGGTCATCTGCAGCACCTGAGGCCGAGGCGTTAAGGCTGCTGATGAGCTACCTCACCTCCAGGCTGATCCAGGCGGGGCTCATCCAGCAGAGGGGCCGTAAGTGGGGAGCTGGAGGCCTGGAGCCTCCCTCCCAGCCTTGCTCTGTGACAGACACTCCTGGTTCCTGGTCCTGACTTTGAGAGGAGGCAGGTGCCCCTGGACCCTGGGAAAGGCAAGAGGACACCTCCCCAAGCATCCAAAAAGGAGCCCGGCCCGGTGAGACACAGTGCAGACGGTAAGATGATCACCGTGTGCTGTTTGAAGTCAACTAGCTTGTAGCCGGGTCTTAGAGCCGGCAGCAAACCAGTCCCTGCGTGCTTAAGCTCTCAGGTGTGTTCGACCAGCTAAGGGTGCTTCTCCCTACCCCTCTGTGGCGCTGTGTCATTGCTCAGAAAAGCCACCTCCCCCCACCTTCATGTCTGCCGACGGCCGCCTTCTCTCTCCTAGCATTCCCACCTTAATCTTCCACCTGCTACTTATTCAACTTGGAAACACAGCCATGACCCCTACCCCGCTCTCAAACGAAAGGTGGTGTTTTTGTTGGAGAAGTCTGGCCTCAGGTTCTGCCTTTGTCAGTACAGCCAGGGCCTGGGAGAACGAGCAGGTCTTTCATTACAGAGCGTCATACCCCTTCACGGTCCATGGCCTGTCTGTGCAAAGGACAGGGCTCCGGTCTGCGGTTGCTGGGCACTCGCCCCGAACATTTTCGGTGGCTATCAGTGGCTTCAGGAGGGCTCTTATTTTTACCAGAAGCTCTAAATGCACTTGCACTTAAAAGCTGATAGGAAAGGAGTCAGCACAGGAAACCTGATAAGGGGGCTTAGCCTAATCTGCAGCCTACAACTCCTTTCCGACGTGGTTCTTGACCTTCCTGCTCACCGCAAGCAGAAAATGCGTCCTTCCTTAGCTCCGGCGACCGTCTCCTCCAGGTGTGTGCCTGGGGTAGTGGCCCTGGAGGGGGAATGTTGGGCAGCTCGCTTTCCATTCACGGAAGGTCTCTGCAGGCAGACGGAGGACCAGGCCGCTGAGAGGATCTTTCTCTCCAGCTCTCCTTTTATTGTCAATAACTCAGCTATCCTCCCTGTTTCCAGCTTCGGCCTGTTCTTTGACTTCAGATGTGAAGAAAAATTGTTCCTTTTATTGCCTCATAGTTCTGAAATTGAGGCTTTTTGCCACTGAATGAAATAAAAATAACCAAGAAACAGCTTGCAGATTCCATTTCTTATCCATAAAAAAGACAAAGATTTGCGTATTTCAAAACTACCATATGTTTAGACGATTACCTGCACAATTGATTCATTGCTTAATGCCTGTTGAATAATTACTCTGGAAAGCACGGTCCAGGTTCTTTAAATAGCTTATTGAGAGTGGGTGAGGTGGGAGAGGGTGGAAGGGGGATGGATGGGAATGGACAAAATATGGTGAAAATAAACTATTAAAATAAAAAATAAATAAATAGCTTATTGTTTTTATCATCAAAATACAGTTGTGAAATTTCTGCTGTGAATCTATAATGTTAAACATTATACTGTATATGAAATACAAGGTAATAGAAAAAATGATTTTATTGATCATCTGCTATAGAGTGTTTCAATTAAGACTTTGCTCCTAATTGATACATAAAATGCTGAGTAAATGCATTTTAAAATAGGATAGAGATGATTGCATAAATCTGTGGTTTAAAATATGTTTCTAATTTCTTTGTAAGCGGTAATCAGTGTGCTCTGTGATGAACTTTAAATGCCTCAGGTGTAGCCCACCACCCCGAACCCGCACAGGTGTTCATCACCTAAGAATCAGGGCAACTGGGAAGTATCAGTGCCGAGAGCTGCAACTGCCAGATCCTGCCTCTCGGAAACATCTAGAACAAATGCACGGAGAGCGTGCGTGAGGCCTAGTTCAGAAGGTTCTGGCATGTGCTTTGGCATTTTGGAATAGCAGCACGGTGAGATGTCTGTTCCAGCCAGATTTTCCTGTGGGGTGTCCTATGGCCCCGCCTCCCAAAGTGAAAGTGGTCGGGGGAGGCCCAGCCTTCGTATTCGGTGTACCTCTGCACACACAAATCCATGTCATCAGATTTACTCCATAAAAGTGCGGTAAAATCCTGTGACGTGCAAAAACTATGCTAATTGTTCATTTCAATCAAAATTAAGATTCCTTTGCTTGCTGGGATGCGCTCCTTGGTGAACACCGACAGGAGTCGCGCCATGATTTTTTCTTTCATTATTCACGTAGCTGGTCTGTCTTGGGCTCTGCCCGGCTCTCCTGCAGCGACTGCTCCTCTCCTCCCATCCCCCAGCCCCACGGCCACACCCTGGGTCTCATCATAGCCACTAGCTGCATCCCAGTTTTGAACATCCCACCTCTGACCGCTTTTCTGCTTGTTCCCTTGTAACTCCGCTTCCAATATCTTTGTCTCCTCCTTTCAGAGTGTCTTAAGACTGTCCTGTACCCACTGTCCTCCTTATTCACCTGAAATTCCAAGACTAGCCATTATAATAACTCAACCTGGATATGCATACCTTCTGAACTTCTTCCCACTGTCCCTTCATAATGTGGAAAAGGCCATTGCTTGATTCTCTTCTGCTTCCTGATAGCACCGCTTTGTGCCCACCCAAATAGTGGCCCCCAGAGATATCCACATACATCTTAATTCTGGGGACCTGTGACTAATCAGTGAATCTTAGTCTGGGAGATGGCCCTCGTGGACACCATATAACATGGGTGTTCTTAAGAGGGAGTTGGGAGAGAGAAAACCAGAGAGAAAGCCATGTGAGGAGAATGAACTCAATGTCCCTGGCTTTGCAGATGGATGAAGGAGTCCCAGACCAAGGACTAAACGCAGCTTCTGAAAGCTGGGAGGGACAAAGGAACTGACTCTCTCCCAGAGCCTGCGGAAGAGTGAAACCCTGTGGGCATTGTCTTGTTACAACGTGGATTCCCATCCTGAGACTGCATTTCTTCACGGTCCTGCTGTGCTGGTCTGAGGAGCGAGACACCAGGTCCCCTCCCCTCCGCCCGCTCCAGGTCAGTTTTTGCTCCCTACTCTGCCACTCCCATTAGCGTAGACACCTGCTGGCTTTCCTCCCATGAAACAACTCAAACCTGAAAATGAGTCCTCCTCCCTGGAATCTGTTCCCCTCCTTCTAGGTATTGTATTACTTTTCCTCTTTGCAGGACACCTTGAAATTTCCCCAGTGTCTCTCCAATCTGGCTGTGGCTTCTATTGGTTGTTTTGCCATAATCCCTCCCATCAAGCCTATCAGTGGTCTGCATCCCAGAGGCCCAGGTAGAGCATCTGTTTTTTGAATGAGATACCCCTGGGCTCTGTTTGGGAGGTGGGAGAGGGCAAAGGCCTCATGGTCTTCCTCACGGGGCAGAGGTGCACACTCCTCACCACTTGGTGGTGGGGCCACTTGGGCATCAGTGTGCTTCCTGGTCAGTCCCAACAGGAAGGAACTGGCCACTTCCTGATTCTCTGAGCACAAACTCAACTAGTAGCAATGGCCTCCTCTGACCTTCAGTCTTCCAGATGCACCAGTGGTTTCATTACTAAGTATGTATGTGTCTGTATCATCCTTCTTTCTCTTTGAAACGCCTGACTAATCACTGACTGATACAGTGAGAAAATCATTGTTGAGCTTATTTGCAAACAGAGTCAGATTCTGATCGCTTTGCCAGCTCCGAGGCTGACTATGTTTTGCACCTCCCGATCGAGGCCAGGGACAGCTTCCCCTGCGCCACAGCAGTGGTGTCTATGTTGTTTTCCTGCTCCTGCAATTGTGTCATTGAGTCTCTTCTCAATGCAACCAAGTGTCTTGCAAAAATCTGAGTCAGATCATGAGGTTTCTCTGCTCAACAGCTTTTACTGACTTCCTGTCTCACTCCAAGTACAAGCCAGTATTCCTGATATACGAGGTCCTGGTACCTCGGAGGACACTGTGTCCCCCTCGTAGACCGCCCACTCCAGCAGTCCCCCGTACTTGCTTGTACCAACTAGGGTGTTCCCAGCTCCGGGCCCTGGGACTTGCCTGGAATTCTCGGCCAGACAGCCTGTCATTAGCTTCCTCGCCAGTTCCTGGTCTTGGTTCAAATGTCACATTATCGGTGAGCATTTTCTGTTCTTTTTATCTAAAATTGCAACGGCCTCCTCCCCACCTCCACCCGAACACAAACTCTGTCTGACTCTGTCCAAGATTTTACTTGTTTCTATTGGGGATTTCCCTCTTACTCCACTGCCCAGGTAGGGGTTTTGTTGGTTTTGTTCCTTGCTGTGTAGCTTCTAGAACAGTAGTTAGTGTTTCTTAGACTCTTAAGTAATCTGGGCGTGAACGAATCGCTCACAGCACCGAGTTGTTCAGCCCGTTTTGGCAAACATTTATCAAGTACCCAGATGACATTTCTGCATTCCAGAGCATCCTGACTCGGGAGCAGTCAGACTGAAACATCGCAAGGTAACGTGAAGCAAGAAGGAAGGAGAGGCTGCACCTGGACTGGACAAAAGGCAGTGCTTCTCGTTTCAATGCAGAAAGCAGGAAAGGCAACGTGAGGATGTGGCTTTGTTAGGGGAAGAAGACAGGTGACGGGCATGACGGTGTCTTCCTCTGTTCGGCTTTCTCTTCCAGGCCGTGCCTGTGATGGCTGGGACCTTTTCAATTTGGTTTTTTTTTTTAATAAATTTCCAAATTATATGAAAGTAAATGGATATTCTATGGATTCTATTTCTATTTTTAGCTCATAATCTTTATCTATTCACCCAACCATCCATGAAAAAAGATTTAGGAGCATCTACATTAAGGAAGGCTTTACAATGCCACAGTAGATATAATTATAGGAATTAAATGAAGAAATATACACTGGACTTTAGGGTATGTCCTCCATTCCCAACAAAAGCCTCCTACTTAACGACCTAAATAAAGTCTTGCCCCAAATTCTATAGTCTTAGTTCAACATTGACGGATACCTCCACCATTGATGTGTGGCCAAAACGGGATGTTTAATTCCTATTTTGAATAAAAACAGTCTTGGACGGACTTGGCAGATATTTACGTATCTCCCGAGTGAGGTGCCCCATGAAGGGCCTTACTGCATCCAATTGCACTCAGCCTCATTTGTCATGGCCACAGGGCCGCCGGCCGGGCTATCGCAAACGGGCTCAGCCCCGAGTGGGGCCGCTGTTCTATTTTTGCTCTGGAGCCAACCTAAACAACACATCTTTCATCCTTAGAGCTCACGGTCAGCTGAGCTGCATTCAAACTACTGACCGGGAGGTGAACAGCCTCATTTTTCTTAATACCAGACTCCTAAGATATCAATTCCTTGATATATTCAGAAAACGAGTTGAGCAAAATCTGGGCCTTCTTTCACTCTCTCAAAGCACATTCGTATTTTCTTTCTCCCTCTTTTTTTTTCCTTACATGAAAGGTAATATAATGTACGTACTACTTTGCATTTTGTTTCTTTCCACAATATATCCTAGAAATCATTCTATAGCAGTTTATAGAAATTGCTTCATTTCTTTTTTATAGCTGCAATATCTCTGCCATGCTAGGCTCCGCAGTAATCTTTGGTGGGACGATATAGGATGCGGTGTTCTGATACTGTCTGAGGCAATGCTCCCCTTCACAGCACAGAACACAAGAACCCTGTCCCTTCACCCCCACCTTCACCTCCATCCTTAATACAGTCCTCACCTAAGGCAATGGACACAGAATGATTTAGGTGCTAAAATCAAGAGAAATGGGTGACAAAGGGGGAATTATCAATGAAAAATATAATTTCACAAATCTGCCAATGTTATGTCCATGGGCAGCAAGTGTTCTGTGAAGGTGAGTTTGCCTGTGTTCATCTCTCTGGGCTTCGCATCCCCTTTAACACAAGGCGTGCGAGGGGCACAGATGTTGGGGTCACGGCCGAACTCCGTCCTCAGTCTGCGGCCTTGGATCCATTGTCAGCTTCTCTGGGTGGCAGCTTTCTCTTCTGCTAAATCAGAGATAAAACAGCAGCCCCTCGAGGTCATGGCTCTGATCTACAAAGAGAAGATCTAAGTTATATAAAACACTTAAAATGTGCTAAGCCTGTGTCAAATGCTCAGAAGTGTTCCCTATTATTCCAGAAGCTTCAAGTAGGCATCCAATTATTTAAAACTTCGTAGGACAGTTTTCTTCCTTCCCCCACGCCTGGTGTCTGTACATTGAGGTGGAGCATTTGTGAAGACACAGCACACCTCCCGAAGAGAAGTTTGCACCCAAGTCACAGGGCGTGGACACCTCCTGAGGATCAGGGAGTTTATTCTAAAACTGTGTGTTCACGGCATGCAGAGAACCAGGGGGCTTCAGCAAAGTGATGACCAATGAGCTGCTGAGTTGAACAGAGAATCTATCACCCCTCCATCTCCAGTTTGCCTTTCCCCAATGCACACAGTTATCGATGGCCTTTATCACTACACACACACACACACAAAATCTATTCTTCACAACAACTAGCCTAGGTGGCAGAGCGGTAGACTGAGGGTCCAGGAGGCTGGAGAACTTATCAATAAGAGGCAGACTTTCCATGCCAGCCTCGGCCAGATGACGTTCACATCAATTTCTTTTCAACCACAGGCCGAGGGCCCTTTCTACATTATAAATGGGTCTTTTTTCTTAAACCAATGGATGCCTTTAAGGACTGCCTTTGTTGGGTGCCTCCTTCTAGGAGGCTGCAGATGGCTTGTGACTCGGGTGATGTGGCCCAGTGTCAGCCGTCCGTCCTGCCCTGGCTGCCCTTGTGGGGTGAAGGTCTTGGCAGAGCTCGACCTTGACTCAGCTCACGCACAGCTGGTCACGGGTGACGCTGCTTGGTTGATCGAACAATCATCCCTCGCTGGCAGACGGGCGAGGTTACGTACCTGCAGCTCAGCATTCTTATTGTCACCGGACATTTCCAACGGTTCAAGAAGATCAAAATCTTCTGACTTTCTGGATTGGTATCATTTTTCAGTGGTGTCTCGTTTGGGGTTAGTAAGGAATGAACTTGCACATATATCTCAGCACATTTTGGATGGTTTTGCTCATTTTAGTCTGCATCTTCCTGGCCTACCCAGAAATGTGGTTTTCGTTTTTCTTCCCTGAGTGTGAATTTCATCTGTGAGCGACTAATACCATTTATGCCTCTTATGTTTTTGCTCACGTGTCTCTACCTTTTCACTTTTCCACTCTGATTAGAACTGCCACCGGCCTCTGCTGTTCAGTATTCAGCGCCGCTCTGCAAAGAGCCTCATTAGTGGTTTCAAAGCTGTCTCACGAGTTCCGCTCTGATCTACTCATCGTGCGGCTCCCGGAATAATTCTCTGGAAAGTAGATGGGTTGCATTGAACTCCTGCTCATACACCTTCCCTTACAGATGTACGTGGTCCCTACAGTCACATGCGGGACCAGGCCTGCTGCCCCAGACTTACAGACACTGAACTTGTGTGTGCTTGCTTGCTTTTAGAAATGTGGGCAGCGTTAGTTCAGGTGAAATACATACCTGAAAACAAGGTCAGGGGTCACGAGAGATCCCCCCAGCCTGCACAGCCCAGATCCACATTTTAGATAGCGGGGTTGAGGCTGTCCATCTTGGAGGTGTTTGAGGTTTGTCTGTCTGCTTGCTTGTTGGCTGTTTTTCCAGATCCTATTTTTACTTTTTAAAAAAGGTTTTATTTAGTTATTTGTAGACAGAAGGGAAGGGAGGGAGAAAGAGAGGGAGAGAAACTTTAATGTATGGTTGCTTCTCGTGAGCTCCCTACTGGGGACCTGGCCCAAACCCCAGGCATGTGCCCTGACTGGGAATTGAACCGGTGACTCTTTGGTTTGCAGGCCAGCATTCAGTCCACTGAGCCACATCAGCCAGGGCAAAGACCCTATTTTTACAGTCTTCATAACTTCAAGCCAGGATCTCTACTGTAACTGCTCCCATCCTACCCCCACCCCCCTCAAAATAAGGATCACAGACCGGCAGAGGCATTTACCACAGACATAAGCTTTTGCGCTTTGGTACATCTGTGGAGTCATGCTTTAATTTTTGTTTTTTTGATGGCAGTGCCTGCCTAGAGTCTTAGAATTTTCTTTGCCAGCCAGACATACATGTGCCCGAGCACACATGCACACACACAGGCTTTAGCTTCTTACATGTGTGTTACTGCAGAGCTTTTCAGGGTGTCTTGTGTATTATAATGCACAGGACACACAAATCCTCACAGCTCGTCATGTTACCTATAAATGAAAAAATAGTTCAGAGCATGCAGATTAACTTTAAACAACTTTACGAAAATAATTTCACATGTAAAGTGAAAGGTACCATCATATACATTTAGACATTAGACACAAGTGCTTATAATACGATGTGCATTTTCACACCATTCAGTGAGATGTGCCTCGGGTTTTGGGCAAAACTGCGGGCACGTTGACAAAGGATTGCTCCACCTCTACCTCCAGTGTCCGCAAGGCAACAAGGGAGGGGGAGACGGGAGAAGCGGGACCTCAGGTGTGACCTGCTCAGGAAGCTGAGCGTTGCTGGCGCTTTTCCCACTCGAGATAAAGTATGCTAATTACATAACATATTGTCCACCAAAGTGAAAATAAAGTCTGTAGGTCTTTACAATATTTGAGAAATAAACTTTCGAAGACAGAGTGGAGCAAACACAGTGGCCCAAGCTCTTCAAAGGCAGTGTCCTTCAAAGAGACCCCAGTGCATCTGGAAAGATGCCTCGCCTCGTCGGGGAGGTAGGAGCGGTTGGCGGCGAGCTCTGCTAAGGCGGGGATTTCATAAGGCTCTGAAACAAAAAAGGAGACAGAGCCAAAGGGCTAAAAAAAATGCACTGAAAGAGCAAGTGATAGCCAGATAAAATGAGAAAGGACAGATCGATAAAGTCTATGCTAGATGCTAAGGTCTTAAGGCAATAGAAATAAGTTCGGTAAGCCTAGGAGGCGGCCGGAGCTTTCAGGCTAATCATGGAAATGTCATTTGGAAGATCTGTGCCCTAATCCTCCTCCACGCATGGTCTCGGGAAATGTGGACAACGGTTCCAATTCCCTGTTCTTCCGTTTGGCAGCATGCAAAACGGGGTAAGCGATGCTTGATGCGTCCTGGTGCACAAACTGTGATAAAGGTTAATACGAGAGTTTACAGGTGATTTTCAATGAATAGGTTAGTTTTAACAATTTTAAATGATAGTGTTTGAAATAAGGTTACCTTCACAAATTGATTTCACGAGATATCCGAGTCATAGATGCGAAGCCGCTCCTGAGTTATCTGGCGGGGTCTAGCCACGCGTTGATGGGTGACGCCTGCCAAGGCAGTGGGAGCGTTGGTCTGTCTGTGTGTCTGCAGTGATTAGGGTGTGGCTGATGGCGCCAGGTGGCCTGAGTTCAAATCCCTACGCTGTATTTATTAGCCCTGTGGAGAGTTTGAACGAAACCTTTTGTGATTCACCTTCCTAATAGAGATACACAATATTAACGCATCCCAATTATAGCTCTTATAAACATTTGATCATATAAAGTACTTAGAACCATGACTGATGCATAGCAAGTATTGTTACATAATAACAATGTTAATGCAAGACTAGCATTGGATCGGGAAGTACGAACGTTTATGTAGAGAAAGATGGGAACGATAGCACCGTGAATTAAGACATAGGATGAAATATTTGAATATACATGCGTAAGACTCTGGGTGACCAGGATGGACATACACTGATGTCTTCCTCCCTGGAAGTTTGTGCAGTAACCTTAATGCCCTTCCCACCCCCTCTTGGCCTGTCCAGAGCCCAACCACTTGTTCAGATCCACTGCGGGTCCTGGCTGTGCTGTGAACTCCCCTCTCCCTTCCGACGCCCACCTTCCAGGGGCACCTGCAATTCCTCTACTGTGCATTTATGATGTTTGTGTTTTAATAGTTTGTTTCTTCTCTGTCTTGCTTGATAGACCAGAGATTCTCAATGGTAGGCTGTTTTGCCCCCTCTTCCCCTATTCCCAGCCCCGGGAACTTGTGACAACATCTGGAGACATTTTTGGTGATCACAGCTGGGGGCGGGGATGCTCCTGGCACCGGTGGACAGATGCCATGGGTGTTGCTGGAAATCCTACCACAAACAGCGCCATCCTCTACGGCAAAGATGTCTGCTGGGCTGCTCTGGGAAGCCCTGTGCTAGATTATAAAATCGTTGTGGAGAGGCGAGAACATGTCTTATTTACTTGGATCTAGCACACAGATTTTTCAATGGAGAGTAATTGAATTTTTGAATACATATCAGCTGGGTAAATAAATTAAGGTCTTTGGGGATAAAATGTTTTCATGTGAGTCATTTCATGCAACAAAAATGTCTTACAGACGATATCCATCTGAAAATGCTAATGCACAGAGATGATAATCAAAATGTTTAACAACACGAACAGCCGAGCAAGAACGGATAAGAGACTTGAACAAACTGGTTAGCCTGGTAACTCTCTGGACTGACAGGGGCTTCAGACCATGTGGGACGGAGAAGGCACGGTGAAGTGAGAGCTATGTGACCTTCCCAAAGCAGTTTATCCGATGCATGTGTTGTTCCAATTTCCACGTACACATGCTTTATGTGTTTGCTCCTTCCCGCAAAGTAATTCAAAGCGTTCTTTCCCACCGTCTCTCTCTCCCACCCTGCAGGTCCTGGTTAGCTCTGCATTGTATTTAAAGTGCTTCACATCTGAACACCGTCCCCCTTGTTCTCTGAGGTCTCTGGACTAATAGACTAGTGCTCTTCAAAGTAAACACAAGTTGCTGTGCAATAAAACATGTGAGTGATAGGACAGTTAGCATTAAAATCAGAAGTTCCTGGAAGAAGGGAAAAGAGGGAAGTGACATAGGTCATTTTACCAGGAAGTGTATGTGAATATCACCTTCACCGAGTCCCATCATTTAGTCGTACTTTGTAGGGACCTCTGACAAAAGCACTAATGCGACTTCCCTTTGGATCACGTTGTCTACCTACGAAAGTTTATCACTTCTTCTAAAGGACACACTTATTATTCTCTCTGTCATTGCATTCTGAAAGTCACCTTATTAGAATAAAGGGGAATAATCAAAACATAAGTTTTATTTTGATAAAAAACTCAAACATTTATATGGCCATTTATCAACCCGTAAGAATTGGGGGACATATTATTAAATTTGGCTTCAAAGAAAACAATAATACCAAGTGTACAAAAAATAAATTAAAGGAAAATCTAACAGCACCTCTTTTAGAGTCCTCTTATGATTAATTATTTAGTCCTTTCTAAATGTTGTTAGTATGAACAACCTTTCTTTTGCATTTCATGATGAGAAGTGTAATACACAAAAAGTGTAACAAAGGTAAGACCTCATTCATAGTGATGTTTTGATGGATATAAGCAAGTCTGTGAAATAATAAGCAGGGTCATTCATTTGTTTTAATAGATCTATTATTTTTTACTAGGAGAGGAAACACAACTTTCTTCTTCAGAAACACCCAAAGTCAGGCAAGAGATCAGCCATCTCACGGTTTGCTCCCTGCGCTCCTTCGTCATTCAGATTCACTCAAAGAGAAACATACCACTGATTTAGGGGACTGTTCCCCCCTCAGTCTTGTTCTTTTATCATCCCCATTAAAATGTTTCTGCCGGTTGTGACCCTACTCACTCACAAACAACACCTGATTTCAGCTGCACATTTCCTTGCTGCTGACTACTGGTTTGGAATTAATAGATAACTCAATCCCTTTCGAGTAAATAAGGGGCCAGGCTGCTCATTTGACAAAAACAAAGAACCTCTAACTACGTAACCAGACATTGAAGCCAGACTCATGAATGTGTGTGTCCATGGAAAAGGCCCTAATGAGCACACAGCAAACATGGAAGTAATCTCACTACTTGTATTACTTGGCTACTCCTCAGTTACTCGTAGGGGAAATTTATTAGTCAGTGACGATTTTCCTCAGCCTCCCCGTGCAGGAGAGGTCACGGAGCCGCACTGTTAATGGTTCCATGAGCATCTTCTGTCGGCCGGTGCTCGGGTCAGGGCAAATCCGAAGAAGGCGTATGGGTTGGGGCGGGATATGGTCTGCCCACCAGGCAGCAGGAAAAACAGAGGGCTTTACTGAAATGCTTCTAGGACCGGAAGTCCACACGTGACTCTCAGGAGTGAGCCAGGCCATCGGGGTGGTTTCTATGAGGCCCTAGACGCGGGGCTCTCTGATGACCGAAGCTCTCTGAGTCCCCCGACAGTTTCTCTGATATCGATTATAATTTCTGATGGGGCCTGGATTTGCAAATGAAATCTTGTGGAGGTAAAAAGGAGCCATTAAAAAATCCAAAAATAAGTCAAACTATGGAAAACGAAGTAAAGATTTTCCACAATCCTATCACCCAGAGAAACACCCCATTACCACTGGTGGGCATTCCAAGACTTAACTTCTCTATTAAGACTTCAGTGAGCGTATTTTTCTTTCTTTGTAACAGAGTAGGCTCCTCCCGTGCATGCTGTTACCTAGCGTTTGGTTTTCGCATGGAACGGAATACTGCGGGTCACCTTCTCGTCAGTGTGTCTGGATCTGTACGTCACTAATGTCCGTGTGGTGTTTGGGCGTGTGGCTGAACCATATGTGCTTTCGTTTGGCATTGAGATCATTTCCGTTTTCCCCCAATTTTAAACCATTGTGATAAGTAGGTTGGGATGGCTTCTAGGACTCATCTTTACCTCGGGCTTGGACCATATGTGACCGTTATGTGACGCATCACTCCTCTCGTTCACCCAACATGCTTCTGCCTCCGAGCTTCTGTTTCAAGCATTGTGTCAAAATTACTTAGGAGCTTCTTCCTTTTTTCCCCTTTTTTTTTGGGGGGGGGAAGGTCATATTCTAATTTCTCAAAATAAAAGGAATAAATACTTAAATTCTTTACATTACCCAGGATCCTGCAGAGGAATTCCCTTCTCAGCAGGCCTCTCATCCCCAGCCCTGGGAATCAGACCCCGCTGGCCTGGGGGAGGCCCGGCTCCACGGTCATGAAAACCTCTCGAGATTTTCCCCACATGCAACCAAAGAACCGGCATCAAAGCTGAGAAATGGGCCCCTCTCTGGATTGTACCAGAAACTCAGGGTCTGGCAGAAGTAAGGTCCGCTTGAGTGTGGTTGGTGGGGTAATAATATGGGTATAGTAGTTTATAGTTTTAATTCGAAGATTTCACCTAAAATGTCATACGGTGTGCTTGAGTGTGATATTGTTATGTTACAGAATCACATGCCTGTGATTTTGTGATAAAAGCTTTTGTAACAACAAGGAGGCCTTATTTGTTCCTGGCCCTGTATTCTGACAAGCTGGGGCCATTGTCTCTCGTTCGGGTCATTGCTCAGAGTTAGCTGCTTTCTTCTGGGTGGCTGTCTCTCAGGGTCTGTGTCCTGGGTCATTAAACCTTGTATGGAGGTGAGCACAGCACCGAATCTGAGAACGACCACGGGGAGTTGGAAGGACCTGAAACTCACGTCTGAAACAGTTGTACTGACAGGTTCCAGTTCCGCCGCATTCTTTCACGGTCTCCCCTTCCCTTTGCCCTTGTCGCTGTGACCTGCTGGACCTTCATGTCCACGGTCCGTGATCTGCCTGGGGCAGCCGCCACTCCCTCTGAGGTGGGCAGACCTCCTGAGACGCCTGACAAATGATATACAACTGGGCTCAGTCTTAACCGGTAGATTTATCTAAGGCAGGCCTGGTGCAGGGAATCCCTCCAAACATGTTTATAAAATCAATGCCAGAATAATAAATTGTTCTGAAAAAAGCATAACCTGGAGGAGAAAAATGGTTTCCCTCCCATTTCCAGACAGCAAAAGAATAGTCAAATCTACGGAGAACATGAAAAAGATGAGTAAAATTTGTTTGAACATCGTAAAAATCACTCTATAGCTCCCTTTAGCATTCTCCTGAGAATCCAAGGTTCTCTGGGTAGTGATTTACTTAGCACCCACCAGTCATGAGATTTCTCTGGCAAATCTGCCTACTTTCATTGTTAATCTAATCAAAAGGCTCGGAAATTCTGGGGGGAAGAATGTGATCACAGATGTATTGGGGTTTTGCTTGACAACCCTTTCAATAAGGGGACACACGGTGGAATCACAGTTGTCGCCTGAGGCCTACCTGTGCATCAGGAAGCATCCACCTCAGTTTCCTAAGGAACAGAGGCCCCTGGGCATCGGAGGCAACTCACGGAAGTTCCTACGCAGATGCTTTGAAATACTGAGTGAACTTCCCATAATCTTCTATCTGTTCAAATACCTTGTTTCTGTCGACGGGATGTCAACAGCTGTGGGTGGCACTGTGGTCCCCTTCTCTTGTCACAGCCATGGGGACTGAGAGCCGCCACTTGCCCGAGCAGCTTCAGCCTGGAACCGATGTTGTTGTCTCGATGCTGTCTCCGGTATCCACACAGAAGCTCTGCCTTGGAGGTCACGTGCTAGATAATTGTCAAGATACTTGATCTTTTTGGCAGAGTTTCATTTATCGTGGAATCTTATTTCATGTACAATAGATTATATTCTATGGCTAAGCTGTATAGACATTTTATTACTCTATGGTAGTTTACCTGCTATAGATTTATTCCTTTATAATCAGTTTCTTCATATCCATAACCATATTTTTAAAATACATTTTTAATGGAAGAAATCTTTCCAGTTCTCAGAAAGACTTTAATCAGTGATTACTTTCAATAGGAAAAAAATCATTTTTGTGAAGATTAACCGTTGATGGAAATAGCATGGGTCATTGATAAATATGGAAATTTTCACATAACTACAAATAAAATCTGCCATATATTGGATTTTATGTTTCTTAGATCTCTGTATTTTGATTCTTTGAGATTTGATAATTTATTTCTTTTAGTTATTTGCTATATTTCAGAAAGGAAGCTATTTCATAGATATTTTAACAAATACCATTTCTCTCATTCTTGTTGAGATTTTGTTTTATCTTTTATATAGACTTATGTAGAAATTGGTAGTATATGATTATGTGATATTTGTTTAATAATATTAATTCAAATAACATGATTAACCAGTGACCAGAATGAGCTCATAGTTTCCTGGTGAACTTAATTTATACTGGGGGATACTTCATAGAATGTAATAATTCTGAAAGCCTGTGAAGTTAATTGGGAGAATTACGCACACATGTGCAATGGATTCTGACCAGACTTAGCATCAGTGCTTCATGGTAAACTAGGTGTACGCTGAAGTTAGGTCTGCCTTAAAAAGTGAAAATATTAATACGGTAGTTTCATGTGAAACAATCAGAACTGCACTTGAGTCCTTTCATTTTGTCATCTGTAAGACTACAGAAAATCACTGCATGCACTGAATTGTATGTATTCCCTTAGAGAGTTTCCCACTGATGTTTCAAAAATCCATCAAGTATAATTAATAATGAGGCTTTGGGCCCTATGCACGTTACAAGCTGGAGATAAAAATGGTTTCTTTTTCGTCAAGAGGATGCTTCAGAGCCACAGTACTGTAATACTGATGAGGAACAGAATTCCTAAGAGAAAGAAAGACATCAGACATTTGAATCCTCATTACATCATCGCTTTGATCATTGGGTCATTGTCACCTGAGGCATCCACTCAATGACAGAGCTTCTGTGGAGGGATTCCAATGTGGAGATTTTCTGAGAAGGGGGGAAAGGAGATCCTTAATCCTTAATAAGATTAATCCAATTATGAACTAAAAAAAAGGACAAATTCATTCAGCCTACTTAGGAAGCATATTCTAGTATCATAAAAGTTATATATGTTATATATATATATCTACACTAGTAATGAACTTTTAATAAAAGAGTACCTTAATGCTAATTTAATGGGAAAAACCAAATGAAGAATGTAATATCGTGAACCCTTAACAGATGTCCTAATTAGATATCATTAAGGAGACTTTTAGATGGTTTAAAATTGAA
This sequence comes from Trachops cirrhosus, assembly GCA_028533065.1. Taxonomy (NCBI): domain Eukaryota; kingdom Metazoa; phylum Chordata; class Mammalia; order Chiroptera; family Phyllostomidae; genus Trachops; species Trachops cirrhosus. The sequence goes on from CM052547.1 coordinate 2,599,381, forward strand.
CCATTCATTAGCTACCAAAAATATACCCTTTAATTTATAATGAACCAGTTCCAGGCTGAAGTGCTCACCTGAGCAAGGCATGGAAAAGAGGCTCAAACTGCATGGAACCAGCGCCCGGCATCGCCCCGAGTTCCAGCTCCCGGAGAGGGGACTGGGCACTAACGCCATTTGTGTGCTCAACACTACGCCACAGAGAACAAGACAAGGTAGTTTTCTTAAGCTATGGCTCATGGAGATTTAGAAATGAGTTGTGAAATCTTTGAGAATGTGTGAAATTTTGGCTTTTGGAAAAGATATTTTATAAGTTGAAAAGTATATTTAACAATAACTTCCTGTTTTTTAGGTCAGCTTCTCCAACGAGGGAAGGAGGCATGAACGGAGTCCTCTGGGACGTTCGAGGTATGCACTTTCCTCTTTCATTGACAGAGATCTGCATGATATTCAAGTGAGAGAGAGAGGAGCGATGGTTGGTGTCTTCTTCCCTGGTGCGTGGGTGTGCAGAACAGTCCCTGAAATCTGTGAGCACTAGTAAAAATGGGACACACACTCGAATATTAATGTTCCTAATCACAATTACCTGTGGTTACCAGTTAATTTCTTATAATTAAATACAAAAAATAACAAATGTGTAAAACAACCAGAGTTGCAGCCCCATAGATGTATGGACAGGGTTCTCTTTCATGCTCCCTCTACCCGCACCTGCGCTTTTGGCTGATGCTCAGTTGGCTTTTGCTAAATGCTCTGCGTGAAGATTTGCTGTTGAACAAACCGGGTGGGTGGGGTCTAAACATGCTTCCACCCATTCTCCCAGCTCAGCGATCTGCTGTCTCACCTTGGACCAATGATGCGTCCGGGGCATTGCGCAAAAGGAATATTCTGCATGTGTTTTTATTTTTCAATTTATATTTTCTTTATAAATTACAATGGACATTCAATATTATTTTACAGTGGTTGCAGTGTGTAGCATAGTGGTTAGATAATTGCACACTTTACAAAGTGGAGCCCCCGATATATCCAGTACCCTCCTGACACCATACTTGGTTACTACAGTGTTATTGACTGTATTGGCTGTAATTTACATCCTCGTAACTGTTCTGTGACTACCAGTTCCTACTTCTTAATCCTTTCACCTTTTCTCCCAGCCTCCCAACCCCCCACCCCTCTGGTATCTATCAGTCTGTTCTCTACATCAATGAGTCCGTTTCTATTTTGTTTATTTATTTTGTTCTTTAGATTTCACATGGAAGTGAAATCATAGGTATTCGCCTTTCTCTGTCTGATTTATTTCACTTAGCATAATGCTGTCTAGGTCCATCCACGCTGTCACAAAAGGTAAGATTTTTTTTATCACTGAGTGGTATTCCATTGTGTGAATGTACCATAGCTTTTTTGTCCACTGGTCTGCTGGTGGGCACTTGGGCTGCTTCCATGTATTGGATATTGTAAATAATGTTGCAATGGATGTGGGGGCGCCGTATTCTTTCAAATTAGTGTTTGGGGTTTCTTAGGGTATAATCCCAGGAGTAGAATTGCTGGGTCATAAGGCAGTTGCATTTTTAATTTTTTGAGGTAACTCCATATAGATTTCCACAGTGGCTGTACCAGTCTGCATTCCCACCAACAGTGTATGGGGTTCCCTACCTCCACATCCTCACCAGCACTTGTTGTTTCTTGATTTATTGGTGATGGCCATTCTGACAGGTGTAAGATGACATCTCATTATGGGTTTTATTTGCATTTCTCTAATGACTAGTGACGTTGAGCATCTTTTCACGTGTCTACGGGCCCTCTGTTTGTCCTCTTGGAGGAAGTGTCTATTCAGGTTCTCTGCCTACTTTTTAATTAGGTTGTTTGTTTTTCTGACGTTGAGTTGTCTGAGTTCTTTAGCGACTACTTCAGCAGGTGCTTTTAGAAGAATAGGTGTTCGTGCTGGTTCAGTAATGCACCTGTGGTTGTACCGTGGCCCACTGAGCAGATTCCGTGTGACTTCGTTTGTGAGTACAGTTCTCCTGACACACAGGAAGTTCTGTCTCTGGAAACCAACTTGCCAATACAAGTAAGTAATTACTAGCTGGCGCAGAACTCCGAGGACCAGTAGGGTGTGTCTATTTTTCTATAATCATTTTCAGTCGATCGACCAGTTACCTATAGTTTTGGCAGAAGTAACAGTTTCCTTTCAGTTCCAGGATTCAGAAAACCCAGTTCAGTATGTTTTATAGCTTCTCAACAGTCGTCCCCCCTCACCTGGCAGAGGGCTGGCAGGTGCCTCGAAGCCCTGCCGTGCGTGCGAGGGGCGTCGCGAGCCTGCCGGCTCTGCCGCGCCTTCGCCTACTGGCTTTTCAGTCCTCTTTCTTGAAAAAATGCTCTGCAAGAACTGGGGAAAAAGAAGGGACAGACTTCAAAATAAAAAAGACAAAATATTGTTTTATTTGTCGGGTGCCTTATGCATTTTGTTGGCTAATGATGACAATGGCTCTAGTAAAAGATGTTATTTCTGGGTTCCTCAGAAGCTAAAGCCCCTGATTACAATGTGTGTAAATGTTTTCATATGAATTATATTTATTGTTTATTACTTAAGAAGTCCTTTCCTATCATAGCTCACAAAGATGTATTTCTGTGTTGTCTTTAAAAATACCATTTCTGTAATGGAAACTTTAAGATATAAGCATTCATTCTGGCACGGGCTGAAGTTCAGTTTTGGGTCTCCATGTGGATGCCGAACTGACCCAGTATCATTCCATGTACACACCGCACAGCCCTGCTCTCTTGCAAACTCTGCTTTGTCATTAATCAAATTTCAATTTGGTATTTGTCCTTTTTGGGGCTCTTTATTTTTCCATCCACTTGCTTATCCTTGTCCTAATATCACATTATCCTAATTCATAACAATGACACATCAACTCTTGATATAGATTAAGAAAAATTCCTTCACCTTGTTCTCTTATTTTAAGTCCTTTGAACCTTTCCATAAGTTTTAATATATGCTTTTTAATTTCTGTATAATTATGCACACACATATATGCTCCTTGGCAGTATTTGTATTGAAATTACATTAAGTCAATAGATCAGTTGGGCTAAAAATTTTTTATATATCATAGTAATCAGGGTTTGCCAGAGAAATAAAACCAGTTGGATGTGTGTGAGAGGGAGAGAGGAGAGAGAACAGGCCAGGAGCCCAGGGAGGAGTTGATGCTGCAGGCGGGGGCTGAAGGAGGTCTTCTGATAGAATCCCTCTTCCTTGGGGTGGGGGGCTCTCTTTTTCTCTAGGCCTTCAACTGAATGGATGAGCCCACACCCTATGGAGGTTCATCTGCTTTACTCAAACTCTCCTGAGTTAAATACTCATCTCATCTTAAAAACATCTTCACAGCACCATCCAGACTGGTTTGACCAAATTTCAGTGGTTACATATTATTCCGAGTGGTTGTTTTTTGTTTTGTTTTGTTTTGTGTTATTTTGAATTCTCTGATTGTGTCCCAAGAGAATTCAAAAAACAGGCTCAATTATTCCTTTGCACGGCAGTTTCACTGGTGGTTTTAATGAATCAGTTTTTCTGCTTGACAATTGAAAGTGACCTCAGAAGACAGATGAGCAGAGGAGGAGAAGACCTGTTTATATTTCAGATGATGATACATAGGCTGCCTGCTTTCCCATTTATCCCAATTTACTCCAGTGCCTTCGTGACATAGTTAGAGTGGGCTTTGACGATCTTTTCCAGAATCTACCATTTAAAAGCATGACACTATGTTGGAGAAAATGCAGCCTCTGTAAATCTGAAGTTCAGACATCTGCCAGCTTGCACAGTCCCCTAATTCCATGCAAGGGACGTGGGTTTTGGAATAGCTATCTCTTTTTCCTGATTTTGAGCCAATTACTTACTGACTGTCAGGGAATCAACCGACAAATAAATAAACATTGGCAGAGGTGGGCACGGGCTGGCCACATTGACCTCCGCCGGTCTAGGAGAGCCTGCTGTTATCTGAGTCATAAATGTGCAATTATATTCTGAGTGTTTTGGTCTGTTCGCTTGGCAAACTGGACGTGATGATGAACATTTATACGCCCCTTGCCAAAAAGGACAATGGCAGGTTTGGATCCATGATCTCAACTGCATAGTCGTTCACAATTTATTTGTGTATGACGTATCCCGAAGCTAATCACTTCCAGGAACTCGGGTGCCAGGAAGCGAGAAGGCATAATGCAGGTCTAGCCACAGCCATTTAGAAATGAAGGATTAGATGTCTGAGTTATGATTTTGGAAAGGGAACTAATTAAAATGATATGCTGTGATGTCTCCGACAATGGAGAGAAGGGCGCAATGCTCGCTCGGGCAGCGCACACACTGAAATCGGAACGGTGCGGAGAAGCCCAGCACGGCCCCTGTGCGATCATGGCATGCGCGTTTGTGATGCGTCTGTGTGTTGCTTTTTAAGGAAAAGACATATAAATAGGTCCTTTTGGGGCCTATTTTGTTTACAAGGATGAACTCATTAGAAACCAAAGAAATGCAAGTTCAAATGACGTACATTTTTTTTCATTAAATTGTCAAAAATGTAAAAAAATAAGAATAACAGTGATAGTTGTCATTCAGATACACTCTAAGTAGAAGTGACACGTCGTGCACTGTATCTGATGGGTGACTTTGCTAGGTGTGAAAAGGCTTGGAAGTGTACATACTGTTCACACAGCAATTCCATTTTAAGAAGTCAAACCCAAGGATGTAAAGAAGAATGTGAAGAAATTTTAGCACCAAGAGTATTTATCATAAAGACAGTTCAATGTACCTGGCGAACTAAAGGGAAAATGCTGTGGCATATGCATGCAATAAAACCCTTCAGAACCGCACACTGTACAAAACAGAAAGCGCCGTGTGCACACGGCTGTTACTCAATATACCGACATGCATTTAACACATGTTTATGTCAACACGTGTCAAAACTGATGTGCATTCTGCAAGGCTAGCTTTAGAGACGTTTCTCAAAAAGACCCGAAGGTATTTTTTGGATGCATTATGTTAAGTTTGAATAGCTTTAGTGAACCCCCAAAATGAAATGTAGGTTTGATTTATAAGAAAGAGGGTCTTTGCTCCCAGTCATTCCATAAGAAGATACTAACTTCTGACAGGGCTGAAGATCAAGCTGAATAATCAGAGGATAAAGCCTGGATTCGGATAGCACTGTACAGATCCACACACTTAGGGAGGAATGAGTTTCAGGTAACTATGTCTATCCAACAACTCAGGAAAGGTAGTATGCGGAAGTCCACAAAAAGCTAAGGATGTGGCCCAAAATGCAGAGCAAATTTGTAATGTAAGTAGATCCAGAAGCTTTGTTTCTTGACCTCAACATATGTCAAGGGTTACACTTTCAATTCCTGAAATATGCACCCTTTAAAAAACTTACATTGTGCTCATTAATAAGATTCTATTTCAGAATAAGCTGAGTATCACGTCTATAAACAATACAAATCCAATTATCCCCCTCAGTTAAGGAGAGGCCCAGCCGTCTTTCTTCCGAGTACACTGGTGAGGGGCTCAGAGCTTCTGAATCAGGTTTGCACACATTGTGTTATTTTGAGACAGGCATTCCATCATTTTCCTTCCTTTCATAGAACTGGCTGATATTTATGGAACCTGGCGCCCAGAAATACTCCATGAAATGGAACCAGTAAAACACATAAAACAGCACCTACCCATTGTAAGCAATGGGTTATTTATTAGCGATGTAAGGTGTGTTCTATATTCCCCTTGAGCTATTTTGCTTATTCGGTATGCTTCACCCCTCCCTCCGATCTCCGTGGTACGTCTGCACGCAATGACGGCTGTGCCACGCGGCCCAATAGTGGCAGTTTCTACCATGTTATGGGAAGTAGTGCAAAAACATCAGGGTGCCCCTCTTCCAAGCGCCAGACTAGGTGATTTGGGTGCATGGGACTCATTTATGCAGCGGGTCACCCACGACTCAGGTTCTGTAGGTGCCTGAGTGAGGCCGACGCTTCTGTGCAGCTGTGGCCTCCCAGGTGCTGTTGGTGCTGCGGGAGGGAGGTCCGACTGTGCTGACGGTGGAGGAAGTGGCTGTTTCCGCATTGGCTAGCGGGGGTGGGGGTTGTGTGTGTGTGTGTGTAGGAGCTGGGGCACCATCCTTTCGCCTAGCACCTCCTGCAGGAACCACAGTGTGATCTCCGTCGTTGCTCCTTCAGGCTGGTTATTATCTTCTCTTTATCATAGTCTTTTTAAAATAGTCTTGTTTCAAAGGGCTTTTATGGAAATATACGTGTTCCTGTATAACAGAAAATAACAACAAGGTTAAAGTGAGTGGTGAGCAAACTTGGAAAAAATACTAAGGCTTAAAAAAATAGTATGGCATCATTTGGAAGTTTAGCATCCTTGCAGAAATTTGCACTTTGTTTCTGAGAGTAAATACTTCAGTTCCTTGATTCCTCACTAGCTCAGGAACTTCCACAGAGAAGGTGTGGTCGGGAGAGTGTGGTCCCTGACGTATGGGTGACTAGGAAACTGATCAGGAAAATTTAACAACAACAACAACAACAACAACAACAAAAAGAGAAAATAGATACTGGGTGGGTCGTTATCGGGGTCTGATCCACTAATTCACAGGGTCACTTCCTTCCATCTTCGATGTTAAAACAGCTACACAAAATTCACCAGTTTTGGTCTTTTTTTTTTAAAGCACGCTGACATGACAGCTGTCCCAATACAACCTAACAAAATTGTTCTGCACGAAGTTAAAGACAACTAAGCGCTACCAGAGCCCAAATGAGCTTTTTGTCCAACCCAATATTTTCTGAAATATGGTGAATGGGGTGAGGAGTAGTGGGCGTGAGGCCCCCAGTAGGGACACATCTACTCAAATTTACTACAAGGATACCATGTGCTTTCATCCCAAGTGTAAAGAGTGTAGAATGTCTTTTAAACTTAGATGACTTATTGACTATCAGATGTGTAAATATTAAAATGCGTGATGTATTTGGACGAACAGTGACTCATTTAAAGTTTGGCTATGCACCAAAACACTCAGAGTAAAAAATATAGTGCCAAGTTAAATGCTTTTTTTTAACCTCGAGATGTTATCCTAAATATCAACATTTACAAATGCCTCTATTTTATGTCAGCCATGTCGTCGAAGCATATCGTTGTATGTCTGCCAAGAAGCGTAAGGTAACACTTACCTAGTGGGTGACAGAAGTTTAAAGAGAATTTCTGGCTTCCATTTAAATCTGTTTTATAAATATATCTGTATATTTCAGAGTGAAAGATGTAAATTTATTGACATATTTAAATACTTTAACAGCAATGTTTTGTAGCATATTTATTAAAGCATAACTATTTTTATAAGATTTCACAGAAAAACAAGCCTTATAATGTGAGGGTAACATAAGCCAATCATTTTTCTCCAATGAAGCTTTGCTTAAAGTACTAGTGGTGAGAAGATATATTTTGTTTTTTATTTTATTTTTCAGGAACTTAATCATAATACCATTTTTTTAGAATTGCAAGTTTAGTGTTTAAATGAAGTGTTTTATGAGACTTCCATTAAGTGAGTATTTAAAGTCCAACTGATTTCAATAGTTAAGACCATGATAATATGAAACTAATGCTACTTGCTACCTCACTATTATTTTGGAATGAAGTGATGAAACATTTTCTAATTCAGAATAATCAGAGGAAGTCAAATATAAAGTGCCTTTAAAAAGTAAGGTGTGAACCGCAGATGTTTTCAAGGAGATGCAGTGCATTGTACGAACGCCGTCCCGAGGGGCCTGACCCCCGTGATTGCCCTTCCCCCGGCTTCTCCAAGGCAGAGGGGGGCAGTACTCCTGCTTCCTTACGACTCTCCGGTTAACTGGCGCCAGGTAATGAGGGCCCTTCACTTCCTGCTGTCTCCCTTTCCACACCCTCCACCAAATTCAGGTCGCCTCCCTCCAGGACCCTCCTGCAGTGTCCGAAGCTGCTCCCTGGCCTCCGTGTCACCCCCCTGTGTGACAGAGCAGTCACAGAGCATCTCCTTGCAGGACTTGAGGTTCTCTGATGGCGTTCTTCCTAAACCTCCAGGGAGACCCAGTCACGCCAGATCTCTCCAGGCCCCAGTGCCCTGGTCCTTGGCTACTCGCCAAGTTCATCCCTGCAGCCCTTTCTCTTAGTCCCTGCTCCCCCGACTCATCCGATGACCTTTCCTTCCCCGGGCACACCACGCTCTTCCCGTCCTCGGAGCCTTTGTGATTGCTCTTCCCTCTCATTACAGCTCTGTTCCCTGTTCCTGGTGGAATGGGCTCCACTGATTCTCCACTTTCTAGGCTGTACCTTCTGCCCCTTCCCAGGGCCTTCCGTGAATGTATCTAGAGTTGCACATCCACTCTTTTATTTCCTTTAACATCACACATCATAGATGTAGCAAAACTATGATTTTCCAGGGCTTATTAGTTTTCATGATCTCCCTGCCACTCCCCGGACCAGAGGTGCTGGGACCGGAGCCCTGTTCACTGCTTCAGAGCCGAGGTCTTCGTGCTCCTGCAGACGGGTGCCTGGCCTGGGCACCACTTACCGAATGCTCGCCGATTAGCCGAGTAAAATCTAAATGCTAGCAGTGCTTTGATAGGAAGTTAGCAGCAATATTGTCTCATGAAAATGCAGGCTTTATGTGTCAAATACCATGTCATAAAAAGTGAAGCTATCCTGGTGGTGAGGACATTATCTTGCAGTTTTGTGGAGAAATATAATTTGCTATATATTCAAGCCATCCCTTCAGATGCAGTCTTGGTGTTCACTCAGAGTAGATGAAACAGTCATAAAATCTGAGACAGAAGTCTGAATGATTAATGCTCACTGCTCCTGAATTTTGAATAAGTATGGCTATGGAGACCCCATCTAGACTTATAAATAAAATGTGTAATCCAGAAACTGGTACCTTGTTATTTTTTCACGTCATTTACAAAGAGCGTGTGAATTTAAAATGCTCCGCGGAGCAACGCCCTTCACTGATTAATGGAATTCTCTAACAGATGGAAGAAGAGAACAGCACTTGTGTTAACACTTTGAAATATGTATACGCTGATAAAACCTATTCAAATAATCATCAAAAGGGTTTTATCATATTTTATTAAACCGATTGCATTTTAATGCATTTCTGTAGTAAAAGGGTAGAGCTCACTCTTTCTCACCCTTCTCAAGTCCGGGGTCCCTGGTCCTGTCTGCTGGCTCACCAGGGCCAGCAGGGAAATTTACAGAAGTTCAAAATCTTCTAGCGCTTTTGAGTACACACACACACACATTTTTGTGTGTCCTCATTTCATGAACGGGATTACACATACTATTGTGTTTTAGATTCTCAATCAGACTCAGATTTTTTTCACATGTGTATCTATTCACATATTTTAACTTTCTTACCTTAGAGCTGCTTTGTATTTGTAGAGTACCCACCTTCCCACATTGTTGCCATGATCTATTATTATTAATCTTACACATTCTGATTTTTTTCATTTTATAAGTTAGTATGAGGATGGACCTATTTTAATATTTTTACTAGCCATTTATATTTCTTCTGAGAAAATATATACATATCTTTGCCTCTTTATATTTTTCTTATCCATTATATGTGTAGGTATAAAATATACACACATATATACTACTATTTAAATTTTTAGAGGGCTTTTTATAACACTTGTATATTACCCTTCTGTATACAAATATGCAACAATTTTTCAGTCTGTGTGTTATCTTTGTTTTCTTAATGACCTTTTTCATAAAGAAGACTTTGATTTTATGAGTATTTTATTTTCTTAAGAAGGCTCATCCCTCATCCAGTAGTATAAAATTATATCCTAGTTTTTTGTGCATTGAAATTTTGAGTTTATCTGTGCTTTGTTTCTTTAAAAAGTGCTAGATAGGAGTCTGGATAATTTTTTGCCTGATAGCTATTAGTTTTAATACCTATTCTCTATTTTATTCTCATGACATTTTTGTCGAATGTAAATTGTCACACATAATATTGACAATTATTTTGCCAAAGTCACAATATTTCCACTGACTTACCTTTATGACACTACTTTATCTCTAGTGATAAGGGGCTTCTCTCTTTTCTTCCAGCCTCGAAATTTCCAGTCAGGGTTTATCCTCTGTCATTCTTTGATGAGAACAACCCAAGTTCACCAGGCATTGGAAGGAAACAATGTGGAAAAGCAATGAAAGTAATTCTGGAAATGGATCCTTCAGGGAGACAAGTTTTAAAAAAATCAAACTACCATTTTAACAGAGATTCAAGTATATGTTCCTACTATAAAAAATAAAGGGATGTTATGAGAAAGGATTGATTTCCATACAAGAAAAAGCTCTTTAAAGTTAATCATAATATATAGCTTCAAAAATTTTATATATAAGGTCTGTCCAGAAGGTGTGTGGCCTTGCACTGTGAAAAACAGAGAATTTATTGAAGAAGATACAGGATAAAAGAAACATCGCACACAGGACAATGATGCCTCAGTCCCATTCAAAGTGGGCACCTTGGGACCTCACACAGTGCTCCCAATCGCCATCAGCTTCCCCTTCCTATTTTCCTGAATCTCATCGATGGTGTGAAATCTCTTCCCTTTCAGAGGTGATTTTAGTTTGGGAAAAAGCCAGAAGTCACAGGCGCCAAATCTGGGCCACAGCGGGGCTGAGTCACCTTGGTGATTTGATGTTTCACTAAAAAACTCTGCCCAAGACATGCATGAGTGGGTGCATTGTCATGACGAAGCTGCCAATCACCAGTTGCCCATAGCTGCAGCCTTCTGAATCAGCCAAATAGTTTCCACGGAGGAATGTTGGAGTTATCACACTTCCTGGTTTCAAAACTTACAATGCTGTAGTAAGCAAAACAATGCGGTACTGGCATAAACAGACATCTAGACTGTGAAATAGAATAGAGCCCAGCAATAAAGCCCTTATGTATGGTCAAATTATTTCTGACAAGGTTGCCAAGACCATTTGAGAGGGGAAAAGACAGTCAGTAATCAATGAGAAACACAAACTGAAACTAAAATGCAGTACCACCTCACACCTATCAGGATAGCTACTATGAAAAAAAAGAAGAAAGAAAAACACTGAAACTAACAAGTAGTGTTCTGGTCCCCAAAAGAGACCCAGTGCCAAATGCAATGATTCAAGGTGAATGACTTGCTGATGGAGAAGAAATCTCTCGGCAAATACTTGATTTTGATGCTGAACGAACTCTGTACAGTGTGTGCTTCAGGACAGGGAGGAAGCATCGGAGGGCGGGAACTACACCTTGAATGGCAGAGTGGTTCTGTGATAGAAGGTATTAGGGTTTGATGAGAACCAGATTACAAAGCAAGAATTTTTTTTAATGTTGTATAGCTCCAACAACTACATCTGAGTCCATAATTGAAAAGAATGGATCATATGAGAAGAACTCAAATGTCAGGCAAATAGATCCTCTATCCAATTTTATGGTCCTTTACATGGAAACCTTTAGAACTCTTTCTAGCGGTGAATACTAAACGTACTAAATTGCTGAAGATCAAGAGGAAATGTAGACTCTTGCAGAAAACAATGGAATGGAAAGTACTTACCTGCGTCAGTTTGCTGTGAAATGAAGAGGAGCCTGGACACTGAATATGGACTCCAGTGTTTGAACCAAGCGGGTTCACCGCGGGCTCTGCCCGAGGCAGTGACCTGTGCTCTTTGAGAAACTTGGCCGACTCCTCCCTTGCGATTGTGAATGTGGAAGGAAGAAGGCACGATCTGTTTTTCATAGGCAAGACTGCAGAATAAATTCACCGTCTTCCTTGGGAATGTTGAAATTCTTCGGGGCACCACAATCACCCGGTGAGCTAAGATTTAGTTATGATTCATCATCAAAGCACCTTAATGTATTACAGTGGTGACGCCATCATGGAGAAGGCCGCGGGCTGTTAGGACTGCTGGGGTGCACTTTCCTAGGGCAGCGTGGTTCATCCGTCAGATAAAATACAGGGCCAGGCTAATCAGTTAAATTCATGGTTATGACAAAAAAGAAATAGTTTGATGCCTGTGATGGGTTTTGAAGGACACGTGTCCCTCACCTGGCTTTTTGTTAGCGATTATACATCAAGTAACCAGAAATAAATGATAACATAAATAGGCCCAGTCTAAAAATTCTTAAGGAGTCTCAAGGACATGTAATTTCCAAACTAGCAAATAATGTGCAGCATCTCTTCTTGTGCTTATCTGCCACTGATGTATCTTCTTCGGCGAAAGGTTTGGCTCATCAGTGAACTGGGCTGTTTGTTTTGTATTCCTGAGGTTTGAGATTTCTTTATGTATTCTGGATTCAAGTCTTTTACCAGGTATGCAGTTTGCGAAGGTTATCTCCCAGCCAGTGTTTCTGTTTCTAAATTCTTACCAGTGTTTTTTTGAAGAGCAAAGTTTTACATTTTGAGGAAGCCCGATTTATAGTTTTACTTTTTTATGGTTCTTAATGTTGGCCTTATATATAAAAATTCATGGCCAAACTTGACACATATTTTCTTCCATATTACCAGAAGTTTTATGCTTCTCTATCTTATATTCAGGTTTATAATCAATTTTAATTTATTTTCATACTGAGTGTGAGACTTGTATCTATTTTTTTTTGTTTGCAAATATATGCCCAATTTTTCCAGGATCACTTGTTGAAAAGACTTTTTTTCTATTTTAATTTGGCAAGAAATTGCCTTTGCACATTTGTTGATGTCACTTGTAGATATTTTTGTATGTCTATTTCAAGGATTTATATTCTGTCCATTAATCCAGAAGCGCCCATTATTTGTCAATATCACACTACCTTGAGCACTATAGCTTTATAAGTCTTGAAAGTGGACATTGTGAGTCTGCCAATGCTCTTTTAGTTGTTTATATTAATTTGCATTTTGAATAAATTTTTGAATCAGCACATTGATAGCTACCAAAAAGACTTGTTAGATTTTTATTGGGGTAATGATAAGTCAATAGATCAAATTGAGTACATTTTTGAACAAATATGGAGACTTCCTGTCCATAAACATGTTATATTTCTCTAGGTATTTAGCTATACATTTATTTGTTTCATCAACATTTTGTAGTTTTTAGTGTAGAGACCTTGGACATTTTTCTTACACTTAAACTTATCTATTTCTAGCTTTCTCTCTCTCTCTCTGTCATTAATATGTACATAACAATTAAACATCAAATTTCTGTGTTTTCTTGCCTGGCCTAAGAGAACATGATTGGCTGCTGTAGATCGCCCTGGTAACCATGTGCTTGCTAAGCTCACTTATTAGTCTCTATTAGTCTCGGGGGTTTATGATGGACTCTGGGAGTTTCTGCATAGATAACCATGTCAGAGGTTTTTGTGCTTCCTTGACAATCTCTATTTATTGTAGTTCTTTTTCTTGTCGTATTCCACCATCTAGATCTTTGTATATTCAGAGATCTCCAGAGAAACAGAACCAATAGGATACGAATAGGTATAGATGGATATAGACAGAGACAGAGAGGAGATTTATTGTAGGAATTGCTCTCGTGGTTATCGAGGCCGAGAAGTCACATAATCTGCCTTCTGCAAGCCGGGGAACCCAGAAATCCGGTGGTGTAAATTTCCCCTGCATCTGAAGGCCTGAGAATCCGAGGCCCAATGGTCTAAGTCCTGCCTGAGTCCAAAGCCTGAGAACCAGGCGTGCCAGGGACCAAGGCCAGGAGCTGGACACCTCAGCCCCAGCAGAGAGAGCAGACTTGCCCTTCCCGGTCTTTTTGTCTCTTCACGGCCTCCATGGACTGGGTGATGCCCACTCTCGCTGGTGAGGGCGACCATCTTCACTCAGTCCACTGACTCAGCTCCCTCTCTCTGCTGAGGACATCCTCCCAGAGCCACCCACAAGTGACGATTTATCAGCTGTTGGGGCACCTTTTAGCCTGGTCGAGTTGATGTAAAATTAGCCTTCACCGTCTTCCTCCGTGACACTGAATTTATGGGCTGTGTTCAGTCACAGGGAGAAATCATTCCGTCTCTCATCAGTAGGTCAGTGTGACCTGCAGAGTTTTTTGTAGGTATCCTTTATTAGGTTAATGATACGCAGCTTAATTTTTCTCTCAGATTGCTGAGAGAGGAGTGGAAGACTCTCTAGAATTGCCTCGTTCTTCGCTCAGATCTGTCGGTGCATGCCTCTTGTGGATTGCTGCTCTGTTTTTGGATGTATTCCATTTAAGATTTGCATGTCTTCTTGAATAATTACTTTATCATTATGCAGCATAGCTTTTTATTCCAAAGTCTATTTTCCCTGATATTAATATAACTACCACAGCACTGTGCGTGCATGTGTGTGCGTGTGTGCATGTGCGAGTATGTGTGTGTGTGTGATTTACTTCTCTCCATCCTTTTATTTTTAGCCAGTCTGTGTCCTTAGAGTTGGTATCTGGTGGGCTTCTGTGTTCGGTACACAGCTGATTTAAAAATATACCATCTTGCTGGCTGCTTTTCACTTTTTTTCTCTTTCTCTCTTTTCTCTTGCTTACTCAATATCCCCAAATAGATGTCTAAAAGATTTTCAAACTTGACACATCTGACCTTGACGTCCAACCTCCTCTCCTTTCATCATGCCCTTTTGTATCTCAGGGGATAGCAATTCCATCCCTAGAGGTGCTCAGGTCAAAACCACAAGCTTATTCTTGACTCTTTCCTTTCCCTGAGATCTCACCCAATTGGCTAGGGAACCTCGCTGCTCTGCATTCGAAATAGACCCAGACTACGACCCCTCCCTCCGCTGGTGACACTTCCACCCTGGTCCCCGGTGAGAGCCTGCTCACCGGGCTCCGTGGTCGAGTCCTTGCACTCCCGCCACCCGTGTTCAACACCACGGCCTAGAGCCACTCAGTAAGTGAAGCCCAGCGCCGTAGTGAATTGATAACTGAAAAGAGGCCCATAAAGCGTTATTTGGGGAAGTGTCCCAGCTGAAAGAAAGACAAGATTTAATATTCGTCTGGCAGCAGCTTCGGAGAAAGAGAAGAGAGAAGGTGGGTGACAGGCAATATTAAGAAGAGAGTTCATTATAATCTAGAATTGATGAAAGCCATTTGATAAGCTGGATAAATAAAACCACACAGTTAAAAAACCCTACTTCTAAATATATTACATTCAAATGACAGGATAGTAAAGACAAGGGTAAAATCTTTCAATAAATAGAAAATAAATGACCTGAAAGGAAAGATAATTCAATAATGGTTTTTGAGTTCTCTGACATTAAAAACAGAAATCTGGAGAAATAGAATACGAGTGTCAGAATGCTGAGAGAAAAAAACCACCACGGCTTCATTTGACCGAACACATACTTGGGGAGGACAAGCACACTAACGCTGATCTTTTCCCTGCGGGTCCCGGGCACACTGACCTGAGAGAAGCGAAGTCTGAACTGCGTAAGGAGAGGAGCCGAGGGCCCCGCGCGTTCTGTGCGTTTCTACGGAGCTCTCCCGCCGCATTCATCCGGACGGTCCGTGGCTGCGGCCGCAACAGCTTCTTTCCCCAAGTCCTGCGTGTGGATGTCGCCCATGGAAGTACCTTTCGCTCAACCTACGCAGCTGAGAAATACAAGCGGTCAAATTCGTAGGAGTCTTTTTTTTTTTTTCTAGAGACTATGTCAAAACATCACAGTTTCAGGGCTGTGACAACCCGGTACCCCATTGCCCTCCTCGCCAAGTACAGGGCGGGGCAACAGCAGGCTTGTCGTTGTGCGTATGCAGAACACAGAGTGTATTCTCGTGTCATTACTTACGAATTATTGCACTATTTTTCACACGAACAACTGTAATCCCTACTCTCTCCCCACCACGCGTGCGAAACAAGCCCTGCCTTTTCGCCGGGTTGTATTGATCACTGCTGGCTGATGAGCGGGCCGAAGACGCCCCTCATTTTCTTCTCCCTGACCACGTTGTGAAAACCGAGGCAGTTTTATATCAGTGGGTGAGAGCTCTATTTTCCTCAATAAAAAAAAATAAAAATTCTGCTTTCATTGTTGGAGCCACTTTGGTGGGAAATTAGAAAGTGGTCAGTTTCTTGACCTCAAGAACTTGTGATATTGTCATAGCTAACCAAGTTCTTAAAATTATTCTGTTCGGTTGTAAATCCATGGGTGGTCTTCTCTTCGTGACAGACAAAACACGCTAAAGAAACTGCTCTTTCACAGTTATGTCTGATTCCATGTATTTTGACTAGGATTTTCATAATTTATTATATTTACTATGCATTTCCCCATTCTCTTATTTCCTCTTTAGGCAAAATTTAAAAAGTATAAAATAGTATATTACTTTAAATGTAAAATATAGAAAGTATTTTTGCTAAGACCACTCATTCATCCTAACTTTTATGTGTTTGATATACCTACAGTTACCAGTTATATAAAGATCAAATCTATGTGTTTATATGTACAGGGAACATAATGACCCCACTCCCCAAATTCCTTATCAGCCATAGGAAGCGTCACGAGAAGCAGGCAGGCAACCAGGTGATACACTTGCCCGAGGCCCGGTGACGCGTTCCACCTTTCCTCGGAATGTTAAGGGCGAAGTAAGAGTGTTTACTCATTTGTGCTGATAAGGGAGGTAGTGGTGATGATTAATTTTTTGCATTTCCTCTGTTAGTCATATAAAACCTTTGACTGAGAGTTCTGCAAGGTCGTCTGAGGGCAAAGCTTCTTGCTAAATTATGCTCGCCACATTCCTTCACTGCTGCAGTCTCCTCTCTTCTCACTTTCTCCATCCCATTGTGTTTTCTTAGCTGTATGACATCCTGCCAAAATGGCTTTAAAAAACGACGCAGCTGAAAGTTTATGGGGAAATAGAATTCTCAAATGTGTTTGAGAAGGAAGCTGAAGGATCTCTCTGGCTTCTCAGAATGCCTAATGATTCTTGCAGCGTAAATAAACTGTATTCCTTCCTCGGTCCGTGAAATCACCTACTGTAATTTACACTTGGAGAGTCCGCCCCCTTCCAGCCCCGAGGAAGTCTACCTAGGGGGTGCCATGAATGGGCGGACAGGCCGGGCTTCGGCACTGGTCGTCTCGGTGATCTGGCAGCTATGGGATGCCACTGGTTCTTTCCAGGGCCGCTGCGTTCCGCAAATTCACAACATAAAGTGAACTTGGCTGATAAAGTATTACAGGGCTTTCAGAGTTTGATGGAACAATTACCTGCTCATTGACGGCCCATTTGATTCAGCACATTGATGGCACTTGGAATGAATTTCGTTTACTTTCTAAAATTTATAGATCTATAGGCATGTATACACGTGTGTGTGGGTAAAATGTCATTTATAAATTATATTATCTGCATGCATGCAGACTTTGCAACTTGTTGCATAATAAATATGTTTAAAAGCACATGCTGGTATGATCTTTGTCTCCTATGTTCTTTAAAACATTTTTTTCTTAGAGATCACCTGGTCTAAATCACAGAGGAATTTCAGCTATAATACCAAAAATGTAGAAAATGGTTCTACCAGAAAGTATACATTCCAAGGCTTTTGCATGGAACGTTAATTGGGTAGCAGTTCAGATGCATTCAGTAAGTATACAATGAACATGTGTTCTGTGCAGTTACTTACATTGGATGCCTAAGGAGTTTTTAAAAATAAGTCAGCCACAGCCTCAGATTTAAAAGTATAAAAAACATAAGTGAATAAATATGGAGTAAAGTATGACAGAGTCAGGAAAGGTTTAGTCAATTTAAAAGTGAGTTCAGAGAGGAACGTTGTACCAGTTTTTGGGGGGCAGTTAAGACAGGGCTATGAAAGATGTGTTATGCCCGTATGGATGCACACTTAGGTATGATATTATGCCAATTGCTATTATGTGATGGTGACAACGATGAAAAAGACCAGCCTGGCTCCAGAATGTGTCATGAGGCGAGAGAATGGCCTGAAGAGTATTTTCAGTGGTCGAGGCAAGGGAAGGGTCTCATGGGGACCCCATGTAACCACCACACACATCTGGGGGAGGGGCGGGAAAAGCTGGAACCTAGGAAATATCGGATACTTTGCGGGTGGGGTGAAGCATTATGGGCTCTTAGAGATTTACACATGGGGGGGCAGAGTTACCACGGCTGTGCATTAGGAAGTCCACACGAGCAGGTATGGGCACAAGTGGGGCGCAGAGGGAATGCTGGGAATGAAGGGTGCAGGAAGGAGGGGCCTCTCACTTTCTCCCCAGTGCAAACAGGCTCCTGGCAGCCTCTGCAGGCTCGATCCCCATTCACCCTCCCAGCCCAGGGACGAGGGCCGACTTCCTTCCAGTCACCAGGTGCGCGTGCCCTCACGTACCCACGCCTGCACACAGGTCTGCACGCTGGCACCCAGAGCTCCTGGGCCCAGCTCGCAATCCCTAGTCCTTTCTGCAGGCTTGCTGACCCCTGCACACGCCTCACCGATCTCCTCCTACCAGCCCAGATGCATCTGCGTTTAATGATGGAGGGGAGAGTACGGTTTTAATTTTCTTAGTTTGGGCGACCTATTACCACTGATTTCAATGGTTCAGTTTAAATGAATGGAGGCCCTGTATGAATGCAGTATATATATATATTTTTTTCTTTGAGAAGAGAGATGAGGGACATACTCATGTTGAGAGTTCAGTGGAGCATGAGAGAGCGCCATGAAGCAGGGAGCAATGCAACAATAGACTCAAAGGTGAGCTTGTGCTCAGAGATGCAGACACGGACAGGGTGCTCTCCAAGAAGAGATTTAATGCTGGGGTGAAGCGGTCGGAGAGAAAGACTGTGAAGGCGAGCGTGCGCACTGCACTGTAATGACCAGTCATCCTCAGTTTTCAGGGATCAAGTTCCTCTCTCTAGTTTACTCCAAATGTGCGTCTCAGCTTCTTCAAGTACTAACGCATGCATTTCCTCGGGTCTCCTGTGCAAGGAGACGGTGCGGGACAATCTAGGGGCTCCAGGCCTGCGGAGACTCGCACTCTGTGACTGTTCTCCCTGGAAGGGTGTTTCATTGGCCAGAACGTTCCTCTCTGTGGTCAGTTATGAGATAAAAATCAATGACTTTGGCACAGTTAATCCATCTCTGACTTTCTTTTTCATTAGTCAGCTTTAGAAAAATTACTTCTGGCTGCTAGCGCCTTCAGAGCCGGTGTCTTGATCCAATTCACCCTGGCAACGTTCTCTTCGGCGGTATTAGTCACCGGTATCGCCGTGACAACGTGCCTGGTGGGAGACGTGACCAACGGGAGGTCAAGGTCATGCTCAAGAGCATCAGCCCCCTGAGTTGGGGCAGCGGAATCCTGTCATCTTAAGTTAGGAGAGATGACGGGAAGTGGGAATTCAAGTGAGGACATGGCTTCTTGCAGGCATTTTAATTATGTCATTAGAATTCCGTGTGACGCCTAAGTGCCATTTTGTAAGATATTTAGAGACAATCTTCAGAAGCATCCACCGTCTTAGAGTCACACTTCACATCTCTGGAGAAGTTTCAGAAATTGTCTTTGAATGTTAGAAGAGATTAAATAAACATGCCCAAGAATTATTGAATCCTGAATACCTCCATTTAGGAGATTTGGGTATGGCTCTGGCCAAAGTGGCTCATTTGGTTGGATGTGTCATCCCGTAGACAGAAACCAAATGAAAGGTCATGGGTTTGATTCCAGGTCAGGGACACATACCAGGTTGAGGGTTTGGTCTCAGTCAGGGCATGTACCAGAGGCAACTGATTGACGTCTCTCTCTCTCAAAATAATGAAAAAAAATGTCTTCAGGTAAGGGAACAAAAGATTTTGATATAATTACAAAATCTTGACTAAAATGCTTGCACGGTGTGAGCACGTGGTTTGAAGCTGCGCGTGAGGTCAGCTTTATTGCCCCACACTCTGTCCTGGGGGTGCGGATTGAGAGAAGTTTCCCAGCCGTCACAGTGTGACAGATTTGGTCCTGTGGTGCCTGCTATCCGGGCAGTGACTCTGGAGGCAGCTGGCCGGGGGAAGGAGGTATGCCGGGTTGGTGCTAACCAAAGCCTTGTGGCTTTCGAATTCATCACGGTCAGTTTAGAAAGTAACAGTGTAAGACAATTACCTTCTGGATGAAAAAAATAAGGTAGAATGTTGCTAGATACACACAGAAAATACCGTGTTCTTTCATTCATTCCTTCAAGAAATATTCATTGAATGCTGAAATTCCAAGCTGGGGCAAATGTCAATAGCAAATGAGGGGCATTAGTTACATCGAGAGAAAAGTGAGTGGATGAGTAAGAAAATTCAGGGTAAATCGTGGAAAGATATTTTTCTTTTTTAAATGGGGGGTTTGAGTAAGTTTAGGAACAAAGGAAACAAACTGGATGGAAGGAAAAAGCATTTCATCTGGGAATAATTGCATATGCAAAATCTTGAAGGTGGAAATTACCCAGCTTTGCATGAAATCAATGTTTGTTTTGAGCGGAGATTTTGTATTTAGAAAAGCAGGTTTTACATTATTCAAATGGAATTGTATTCTTAAATACCTCCGTGATTTTCACATTGCAATTTTTCTTCTTGGTAAAGAAAGAAAAACTTACAAAGGGAATATAATATAAAATTTTACCTTTTTTCTCTTAAGATTTCTATTTAAAAAAATGTTCATGTTACCATTGTGACTGTTATAGAAAAACCTAAATTACATGTTAACAGCTATTCTGTGAGGCCCTAAAACATTGGGGGGATTTCTTAATGGAAATTAAGAGTGAGATGATTGTGAGAGAGAAGTTCAGAATTAAAAAAACACTAATCAAAAGAAAACAATTGATTACCTTGTATTTCTGCATCAGAGCCGATGAAGTCTTGATTTCTTGTTCACTGAAAAGTGTTCCCACCTACTCCGTTTTCATGCAGCAATGTAGAAAAATGACTACCTGCATGATATCGGGATAGTTCATATTAACATTTATTTTAAACCTCCTAGTTATTGACGTTATGATTTATTAGATGAGTGAAATAATCAAATATAAACTCAAATAGTCTTAGATTAGAATCTTATCTAAAAATATAAAATGCTGTATAATTAATGATGTTTAAATATAATGAAAATTTCAAAGGAATAAAAATAATTTAACCTGCTTTCAAATTCCTCATAGAGTTCACTGTGGTAAAATAAGATCTATTTTAGTGATAGATACAAATAATGAACACACCGAAGATAGACATAATGAACATATATACACCAATATAAATTATAGAGTCACTGACATGTATCCTATTTAACTGATGCTTCGTGTAAAGATGTTTGGGCAGATATTTCTGTAACAAGAGATAACAGAATTCTAGTACATATGAGGGGGGATGCCCCCAAAATGGAATTTATTTATAAAAATTGTATATGTATTCCCACGTTTAAACTTCGGTCGCCTTCAAAGTACCCTCCGTTCGATGCAATCCACTTGTCCAGACGTTTTCCCGCTGCTCAGAATGGTTTTCACTCATCGATTTTAATGCCTTTTAGTGCTTCTGCTGTTTTTTGTTTCACCTCTTCCACATCAGCAAAACATTTCCCTTTGAGGACCTTTTTTTTTTATCCAGGGGAAGAAAAGAAATAGTCTCTCAGAGTGGGATCAGGTGAACAGGGAGGGTGGGGCACGGGGGTCACGCCGTTTGTGGTCAAAGACTGCTGAACACTCACTCAGCACAGTGTGGGCAGGTGCGCTCGTAAATCCCCATCATGAAATGGGCAAATGTGTCAAAGAGTCTTAAAAAAAGACTCACTGAAGCCGAGCACAGCCTCTCCTAACAATGCTGGCTAGTTCACGGATACAGATGCGTTCCCAGAACACCCAGCTAGCAGGGGAATCCTGTACTACAAGGGGTTCGCCCTCCATGTGATAATTCCATTTTTTGGGGGTCCCCCCTTGTAGACTTTGGCACTAATCCAAGAATTGACACAAATACAAGCAGACTGCTGTGTGGCACCTCTCACGTCTGCATAGCAAGGCTCTTGGTTAGGTAAAGGTCCCTTTTTTCTGTTTGCTCTTTCAAGGCTATTTCTTGTCCTGCTCCGCAGTCCTTTTCAGGCATGAGGCTGCTTTATATACGGGGTGACCCCTCCAGAGCGCCTGCCCAGCCTCAGTCACTTTGCTCCCTGATGTCCTCCATAAGGACCACTGTCTCATGCTTCTCAAAGTTCAAAAAAAGAGCTGACCCTTTCCCCTGCAAAATGCCTGAAGACAAAACAAAGAGGCCAGGGCTGTTATTTCTCACATTCTACAGCTGAGTGTGGGAGAGGTGGTTCGAGGTTAAGGTTCACAGTTGGGGAATTTGAGGCGTTTGGGAAGAAATGACATGATGCTTCCACCACGAAGTAGACAGAGCCTCTGCCCAAGCCCCGCTGCCACAGGTCCTTGGTTGTCACTTACGAGTGCTCTGTAGTTGGTGTTATCTTGGGACACGCTGGAAGAGGTGACAGCCTCCAAGTCACTCGTATGCTCACAGAGAATGACTTCCTCCTTGGGGAGCAGATTGTCACAGAGATTGTGATTGTGACAGTAGTGGTGGGGGGTGAGGAAGGAGAGAGGAGGAAGAGAAGCAAAAGACAGAAGGGGAAGGGAAGGAATTCGGGGGAAGGAAGGTGGACAGCAGAGGGGGCGGGGGAGGAAGAGTGTGTCTATTTAGCTCATCTGTGCTGACTTTTACAGACACTAACCTCATCAGTCTTCACTGCAATCCCACGTGGTCGGTACTATTATTTTATAGATGAGAATACAGCATTGGAAAATGACAATGACACCAATATGGTATCAACCAGTGGTGCAGCTAGGGTTCCCCGGAGCTCACGCTAGTGCCAGATGGACATGGCCCCATCAGGGCCCTCCCCGTCTCTCCTCGATATGTCCGGTTTCCACAGAGGACAAGCAGCCTTAGGCAGCCATGGAAACTGAGAGCTGTTCTGATTCCTCTCCCACAGTTTGGGGGAACGGCCCCATCTTCTCGTGCGATGGTTCCACTGCTCCCTCTGACCCACTGTGGGCAAATGTAAGACAAGTGGAGTTATTTCACTCATCGTGGTTTCATAAGGCAGCAAGCTTGAAGGGAAAATGTCAGATAGACGAGGGACAGGCTGGGATTTCAAATTCATTATGTTGAAACATCGAACGAGACTGAATAATTCTGTGAAATGCCCTTTGCCTGTTCATCACATCGATCTCAAATCCACTAAGTGTAAGGAATCCCAAATAGAGTGCTGCTGGTCTGGCTTCCTCTGTGACCCCAGCTCATTTCTTTAATAGTTTAACAAACATCCTGGCTGATCTCTGTGTTGACAAGTATAATGAGCTGGGAGGCGTGTCACTCCTTGAGGACCCTTCAAACTCATGTCATCTTGGAGTTTTCAAATCATTTTACGGAAGCTGGTAACAAGGCCAATGAGATATTTTAAAAGATATTTTATTTAGGAATTAATGAAAACTCTGTAATAATCCATGCACATTAGGGTCTGTCGAGGCCCTAGGCTAGGGAACAAAAATGCATCTATGTGCCAGAAGGGCGACTTCCGCCAACCCCCTGCCCGGCCAGGAGCTCCCTGGGTCAGCTTCCTTCCGGTGCCTGCCTGTGAGTCTTCTCACTCGGGTTGTGCATTTGTATCCTCTGTGAGAAACTGGTACTCCGTTGCTTTGTCCAGGGCAGATCGGGCCCAGAGACTGAGGTTGTTCAGTCAATAATTTAACACAGGTCCACTGCAGGGACCATAATTTATAATGCTGTTTCATAAGCCAATAGTACGGGATAATGTCTCTTAATAAGCCAGTAAGGAAGCAGCATGCTCCCAGTCAGTGGTAGGTTAGTCCCACTGTGGTTCCAGGCACAGGGGAGAACACGGGAGAGACGCCTGTACTAGGTGAGGTGTGGCTGCTCTGGGCTGGTTCTCAGGGGACTCGGTCCTGCCAGCGCAAAGCTGGGCATCAGTGTAGGGTTAGGGGTGCACAGCTCGTGGGTGGCGGCATCCGGGCTGGCAGGCCGGGTCGGCCACCCTGAAGGTTATCCCACAGCTGTGCCGTTGAGGAGTGGTCTTGCCAAGGCAGGGACAGATGTCCCATCCCTTCCTGGGGTCTGCACGGTCCACACGGCTACCCACCTAGAGCAGCCTGGCTACAGAGGAACAAGGCTCCCTCGACCTTCAGGGGCTGTTTAGAGCAGTAGACGGTGGACTGGCCCAGACCCAACACTCTCAGTAAGTCCCCAGGACTCTCAGTATTTAATGTTTCAATGTCCATTATGTCATCGCCGTTCTTCTGTATCCTCTCATCTCCAAGTCCCCAGATAAGCTGCGGAGTGCTCAGCGACAGCTGCCGATGTCGGTGACAGCATCCTGTACAGCGTCCCCCACGTGAACGAATTCACCCTCAGACCACAGCCACTTAGGTCAGAACGAATGGATTTGAAATCACAGCTAACACACAGCGAGGAACTAAAGTGTTTTCCTGGGTTCTCAGATTTGTTCTAGCAAACCAATCAAACCCGAAAAGGAGGTATAGGAACCTCAGATTTATAGCCAGTGGGTCGGAAGCCCAGGTGGCACCGGGCCTTGCGATTGGCATCTGGGGTGTGGGGAGGGCAGCCTTGTGGGAAGGAGTCCTCATCCTCGGGGTGGGGGGGGAATGGTTGGACGGAGCGAAGTTGTGGGACACCCCGCCGTGTTGCAGGATCGCTCACAGTGTGGGTTTCCCTGCACATCTGTGGCGGGAGTGAAATGGTGTTGTGGCAGAGTGTTCGGAACAGAGACACGCCAGAGAGCTTTTCTAAAACTCTACATGATGTGGGAGTTCTATTTTTAATCTCCACAGGGCTGCACCATTGCACAGTCCCGCCGACAGTGGGGGTTCTGGTTTCTCCCTTCCTCTCCAACACTCGCTGTCTTCTGTTCTCTCCATCAAGCCGTCTTAACAATGGGTGGGGGGCTTCTCCCTGTGGTTTCGGTTTGCACCTTCCCGCCCACTAGTGATGCTGAACAGCCATTCCCCGTCCTGTTGCCCATCTGCATGTCTCTGGAGAAACATCTGGTCGTGTCCTTTGCCTATTTTTGAATCAAGTGCTAGAATTCATTAATATACAAATTATTACACAGTATTTTTTATGATTTTCTTCATTGCCATTATGTCTGAATTTATTTCCTTGAATCCATTCTCTATTTTGCTTATTTGTAATTTGTCTTTTACAAATTAGTCTCGCATAGATTATTGTTTTATTTATTAGCATTTCCAAAGAAACTACTTTTGCAAATACTCCTTTGTTTCCGTTGTTGTTTTTCGCTAATTCATTGATTACTGTCCTTATCTTTATTGTCTGTCCTGGTCTCTTAGAATGGTGTCGAGCACGTGGTGAGGACTCCGTGTGCATTACTGACATTAGTTACTGTTATTGGCTCATCTTCTTTCCTTCAATTTCAGACCTTCCAAGGAACCAGTGTTAACAGCTTGGTGTGACAAATAGTATTTTCCTTCTCTACAAAAAACTGGGAATATATTGAACATTACTTTGTAGTGTCTTGTCTTCTTCTTTCTTATTAATCCCTTGGGGACACATTTATATCAAACTGCTTTATTTTAACAGAGGCATAGTTGTCTGGAAGGGGACTTGCTATAATTTATTCAAACTTTACCTGTTCTTAATCATTCCTCCTATTTCTGAGGTGGGACGTGCTTGCGGCTGTGTTTAGCTTGCTTTATTTTTTTCCCCTTAAACTCAGTGTTGCATAAACATCCTCATATTTGGTTTATTATTTCTGTAGAAATAAATTCTCATTAACAGCACTATTCCAGATTAACAGCTGTGTGTGTTTTAAATGTCATTATGCATGACAACATTCTTATTAAAATTCTCACAACAGCAAGGTGTCAGCTCGCTTCTCCTCCTGGCACGGTGCGGTGGTTAAGAACGTGCGGAGGTGGCCCACTCGGGGTCAAGTCTCAGCTCCCCCATTTCCTAGATGTGCGCTTTGGAGAAGTTTTTGATTATTTTCATCCTCAGCCAAGGACACTTTTCATTGCTTTTTTGTTAGAGACAGAGAAGAGAAGAGAGGGAGGGAGAGTGAGAAACATGAGAACAGACCGACCAGTTGCCTCCCGTATGTGCCCAGACCAGGTACCCAACTGGCCACTGAGGCTCGTGCCCTGACCGGGAACCAGACCTGCAACCTTTTGGTCACTGGATGACGCTCTGACCAATGAAGCCACAATGGCCAGCGCTGGGTCAAGCTCTTTAAGTTCTCTCAGTGACCTTATCTGTGAAGTGGGGATGACAATAGCACCTCATCCTCAGAATGTGATGAGGGTAATGTCATAATATTGGTAAATCAACCCAGATCTGTGTTTGTTAAATAAATCTAAAAATATAGATGTACACATTTTGCCATCTAATTGCTTTTTAAAATATATGTTTCCTTAATAACTAGGAGGCTGAGACATTAGCTGTATTGGTAGAACACTGGTGTTTTCTTTTTTTATCCTGGTCTTTTCCCAGTAATAGGAAACAGCTGTTCTGACTCACGAACAGCAGGTCTTGACTCCATTCCTAACCTTTTGAGAGTCTTATTCCAGCTTTGCGGTGCAGTTTCAGAACTGTAGTGTGTGCTTTTGAAATAGTGCTAAGTCTTTATTCTCTATTATATCTGCGTATTTCAGTAATTGTATTTGTGATAAAGCCAATAAAGGGGCTTTGCCATTCCAACTGGACTCAACAGTTAGACTCTGTCGTTCATTGATCTCAGAACAGCCCTCATTCTGTCTGATTGATTACGAAGGCAGACTCTTCACCTGTCTCATCCACCAACGCATTCTGGGTGCCTAGGAGGTGCCTGGGGCGTGGTAACCTTAAAGCAATGTCCACAGAATGAATGACTGGATTGTTCTGTTGCTCCAAAGCAACTTCCAATTTAATATTGAGAAGGCAAACAAGTACTAAGACACACCATCCTCTGAGCGCCGTTGCTCAGGCTGTTTTCCTGGTGGTTCAGATCTTATGCAAACCTACAGTCTCTGAGGTGTGAGTGCGGACGCTGGACCCCGTCCAGCCTTGGCAGAGAAACCCCTTCCAACCCCTCGGGGCACCTCAGTCTCAGCTGCTGCTTTTGTTTGTTTCTCCATTTCTGTTTATTTTAATTACCCCGATGTCCTCTGTGCTCTATGAGGAGAAGAATACGAGAGAGACGGTGCAAAGGACATCGCCTGATGCGATGAGGTGCAGACCACCTGGATGCATGGAGACTACCGAACAAAGAACATCAGTCTAAAAAGCTGGATTTGTGTTCTGACTCAAACAGGTTAAGACTCTTTAAAAATTTAAAAGTGCGTTATGCTTTTCCTGAAATGTTTGTATCTCAAAGCTGGAAAGCAATAGGTATTGTCAGACCAAAAAATGGAGAAACCTTTGTAGAGGACAATATGCTTTGCTTTGTTTCAGAAGCTAACTATTTTTACTGAAGTAACACATGCATGTGAAAAAAACCTTTAAAATATGATGAATGGTCTTACGTGAAATATATATTTGTGAAAGGAACTACAGTCTCCTGTCTTCTCCCCACTCTAGCTTTATCTTCAGGTTATTCCTCTTCATTTTTCCCTGTTTGAATTCTCTGGTTGTTACTTCGTCAACATTAAATAATAAACATTTGCTTCAATTTTAAAATAGCTCTTTTTTAAAGAGATTATTTATTTATTTTTTAGAGAGAGGGGAAGGGGAGGGAGAAAGAGAACACGCACTAAAATAGCTCTTGACATACCTATTGCTTCCCAATTTCAAAAGATGAAGGTTTTGCTTATTTACATAATCCTCCTCTAGCTTTTTCTCCCTCTTCCTTTGTATTTTGGCCCATCATATGATTTTTAGTTCTACTATTTTCCTTTTAATGTAAACTTTTACTTAATCCTCCATTTATTGGTGGATTCCGATTAGAAAGCATCTCTTGATTTTCCACTATTCACAACAGAGGTGTCTGGCCCTGCTTTTTGCATCTCTCCGTCCTTTCCGACTGCCTGTCTTCAGCTCACCGTGAAGCTCCTTTCCCAAATTCCAGATCGTGAACACTTCGCTCACGCCCTGTCACCCCACCTAGCCAAATTTTGGCTTCTGCGTGTTGTCTCCACGTTCATTGTGAATGTTTCAGGATGATGATGATGATACAAAATAGGTGAAGAATACTTTTATGGGGGAGCTTCAGTTAGTCCCCCTGTTCTCAGCCAGGCTTGCGTCCTTTCCTCTGAATCTGGAGACTCAGGAACCAAGAACGTTCTGGGGTCCCAGCATGGACACGGGCCGGCCATCGCCGTCACGGTTCTCAAGGACAGAGTCTGCGCAGTGCTTCCTCCACTCTGATTCATTAACTCGAAATTTC
This sequence comes from Trachops cirrhosus, assembly GCA_028533065.1. Taxonomy (NCBI): domain Eukaryota; kingdom Metazoa; phylum Chordata; class Mammalia; order Chiroptera; family Phyllostomidae; genus Trachops; species Trachops cirrhosus. The sequence continues at coordinate 2,627,722 of CM052547.1, forward strand.
TACGTGAAGTTTTTCATAAATGCATGGGCATCTCTCTGCTTCATGTGGCTGATTTCTCCTTTCCTCTGCTGTTATGAATTTCCTTCCCTTTTTAGCTTTTTGCTGTAATTTTCCTGGAGTTTTAGGAGGAGAGCATCTTGAACCCAAAGTCCTACCAAGTACTTTAAAGTTCGCTTGAGTGAGTAGAGAAAGAGAATAGAATTTATGATCAAAGTGCATGGGTTGAATTACCAGCCTAGCCTTCTGCTTATTAGCTGATTAATTTTGGGGAAAAAGTTATATAAAATTTTAGAAAGTTCATTTCCTCGCTTATAAAAGTGACAGTAATAAGACTTTCCTTAAAAGATTATGTCAAGGTCTAAATTTTTTAAAAAGGGAAGATGCTTTGAAAAAACTTAAGTTCTATACAATGTTAAAGATTGTAGATTTTAAACCAAAACAAATCATTTTATTTAAAAACCCTGAACAAAAGATGTCTTGAACTGGTTGTTTGCCTTATTCCAATACTGATACAGAAACACTCACTCAATAATGTTTTAATTCCAGTCCAAGGTTATTTTGAATAGATACAGGGGATTCTGAGACCTGGGCTAAGAACAGGAGGGCTCAAAATGCTAAGAAGTTAATCACTCAGTGACACCCATGACAGAGAGCTGGCTGCAGGTGTCTAACTGGACATGCAAACAAGTACACAAATCAATATTTCCCTTCTCTTTCCTCTCACTTCATGCTGGTGGAAAGACCTATCAAAGTTATATCTTTGAAAACTAAAACTCATGGACCTCTATCGTTGTTACTACTTACAGTGAAGTCATCCATTCAACTATTGGTGAGTGTGAAGGCCTCTGTCTAGTCTCTTGAGATATTGATATAAAGATAATTTAACAAAATCCCTACTTTTAAGGAAGTTTGGATGTAATAAGAAAGAGAAATATGGTTTGAAATTTGATAGTGCGAAGTGGATTAGGGAAGATTATTGTTAGGAAAAAGATAATGACATTCTTTTTTTCATCATCAATTCAATATTGCTATATTATGAAAATCATAATAATATGATTGACACCTCCTTAAGTAGGAATTCTCTTTATTTTTATTGTAATTGTTACATTTTTCTTTTTTGATCTAGCTGCTACACTCACTCGGTTTAGTGTAGTAGAGGCCGGATATTGTAACTTAGCGTTAAGATGCTGACACTTGGCTGTGCGTGTCCAATATCATTTCGGTAACCATGCCACGGGCCCCAGTTTTTCTGAACTTTTTAAGTTACTGGAATAAACCCAGCCTTTCATGATTTGGCACATTTGGGTCTCTTCTCCAAGAGTCCACATTCATTCCATGTTTGGGTCACTGTCACACCTCCACTGGTCCTTCTGGTCCCCTGGCCAACTTCTCTTGCTACTGTCGTCTGGATGCATTTAGGTCAAGTTCGGTGGCTCTGGTGCAGAATTTCGCTTCACCCCATGCTACTGGGTGGTGGTACTTACCTCTCTGAAGTGGAAGCTCTTGCTGTCTGTGGTCCCGAGCCTACTGTGAATGCCGTGCTGACCATCGGGGGGTTTGCTCTCTGACCACACGTCACGTGTGTTTCGGACAAGGGCTTTAACAACTAGCAAAAGGTTTTGTTAACTGTATTTAAAAACACGGAGAATTGAGTTGTTTTTATGTTTTCTTCACATTAAAAAAAAATCTTCATCTCTTTGTCTTCCATAACAAATGAGAATGGCGTCCAAAGTTGCAGAGATAGCAAATGATGGCACATTAATCTCCATTTTGTTATCTTTCTATAATGACTTTGCACGCTAATCTTTATGACCATCACGATCTCTCTCTGCTCATGAAATGCTGACTCTGACAGCGCAAGGGTCCTTGTGGAAACAGTCACAGGTGTCCCCTGGGGAGAAAACAGAAATGCTCATTCTAGGGCTGCCATGGGACACTTTCTCCAGAAGCAGACAGCGAGATGATATTCGTGACGAAATGAGAAGGGCTCCAAGAAGAAGCTGGCAAGGAACTGGTGGGGAGGAGGGGAGCAGACAAGGAAATGGAGGAGTCACACAATGCTGTGATTTTTTGGAAACAAGCTACAGAGGGCAGCTGCAGTCTGATACCCCGCAGGGTGCTCGGGACTAGCTTCCATGCTATCAGACCCATCTCTTGTCATCTGGAGTCATTTGAAGGGGACCCGCCATTCCAGGCTTCCCTACTCTCTGCTCCCTGCACTTTGTGGACAAAGTGGTTGCAGGAGAGCCTCCCTGGACAGTCGCCAGTGTGCTCGTTGGAGGTGACAGCCCGTGCTGGCGATGAGAGGGCAGAACAGGAAAGGAGAGGGGTGAAAGGATGCCTGGATGGAGCGCCAACAGCTTCCACACAGGGTTCCACCACACAGGGGTCAGCTGTGTCGTAGTTTGGGTCTGCATTAGCTTCCCGGAGCAGCCACGAGGAGGTACCGCCAGCCGGGTGGCTCTAAACAATAGAAATTTACTGTGTCATAGTCGTTGAGGCTAGAAGTCCAAAATCAAGGTTTGGCAGGACCATGCTTCCTCTAAAACAAGGGTGTCCAGCCTGTGGCCCGCAGGCCACGTGAAGCCCAGAATGTCTGTGAATATGGCCAGATACAAAATTGTGAATTTATTTAAAACATTATGAGAGTTTTTTGTGATTATGTGTCACAATGTATTTAATATATGGCCCAAGATAACTTTTCTTCTTCCCGTGTTGCCCAGAGACACCAAAAGTTGGACACCCTTGCTCTAAAACATGTAGAGACCGTCCTTCCTTGCCTCTTCTAGCCGCTGGTGTCGGTCAGCAGCCCTTGGCCTTCTTTAGCTTGGAGAGACATCGCTCCAGTCTCTGCCTCTGAAGTCCCATGGATAACTTCTCCTGTGTGTGTCTTTGTCTTTCTCTGGTACCCTCTTCTTGTAAGGACACTAGTCTTACTGGATGACGGCCCACCCTAGTAGAGTACGACCTCACCTTAACTTGATTTCAGATGCAAAGACCCTATTTCCAAATAGGAGTCCAGCATTAGGACTTCAACGTGTCTTTTTAGTGGACATAGTCACCCCCCAGATGTGTACTCCAATTCACAATGAGGTCCAATCAGGAGAAGTGAGTGTGCCCCCGTGTGTCCTGGGGTCCCACCGCGTCACTGCAGATGTCAGTACTGAGTAACAATATGGTAAAAGTGGGCTTCTTTTCTTTAGGTAAAAACTTGTCATGGATTGACATTTCAATCATTATGAGATAGGTGCCAGTGGACAGTATTAAACATTCAATTGGATAAGAAAATGAAATAGCAATAAGTCATTTTTCAATGAACAGAATACAGTGTTATTGTTGTGTTCTTCACACCATGTAGCAAGTAAAAAGTACAAGAGAAAGGAGGCCAAAAATGTTTCTTTCTGTGATAGACGTCATCTCATTTGAGGCTTGTCATAGATTTCTAATTTATTTTTTTGAGTGGATGACTTAGTTGTCTGTTTTCCCATCTCCAGCCTGGCGTTTGGTGGTTGAACCATCTCAAAGTAATTTGCAGACATTTGACCCGGAACGCCTAAATGGTTCACCAAGTATTGCCTGAGAATAAGGGCATTTTCTTACATAACCACAAAACCTTTAGCATATGCATGATGCATAATATTAGTTCAGTGTTGTTGTCTGATAGGTTGTCCTTATTGAAATTTACCCATTTTTCCTGCAAAATTACCTTTAAGGCCGCTCATTTCCAGCCCAGAGCCAGCCAGTGCTCACGGATTGCAGTTAATCGCCACGCCTCTTCATTCTCCTTCAGTCTGAAAGGGCTCCCCCGTCTAATCGTCGTTTTTCATGCACTGTCGTCTTTGAATAGTCTGAGGCAGTTCCTCTGTATAGAACGACTTTTCTGATTTCAACAGGATCATTAGACCTAGTTAAACAGTTTTCTTTTTGCAAGAATGCTTCATCGACACTAATGCTCGTTTCCATTACCAAGGAAACAATATCAGGGCATCCTGTTCTTGCTGACTCTGAGCTGGTCTCTTGGTTATTTGATGACCGCCAGTCCTCTCCACGGTCAAGTTAATCTGGGCAGCACTCTGAGGTGACGTGAACACGCTGTAGCCGTGGGCTGTTGCAGTGCAGTGATGGCTCTTAACAGATTCAGTCGGCATTGTTTTCAATTCTGGCAATTGTTTTTCTATAAATAGAAAATTTTTATTCTCCTTCTTCTCTTTTATTTTCTTGTTCTTGCTCTCCTTATCATATTATCATGGACTCATGGATTTTGTACAACCCATAGCTAAGAACAGCTCACCAACTCTTTTGTATGAGCTATGAACTAAAAAATGTTGTTATATTTTTTTAATGGTTGAAAAATATACAGAGAATACTGCTTTGTGACACATGAAAATCAATGAAATTAAAAGAGGACAGGGAGATGGAGTTGTGTGAGCTGAACCAGTCAGAGCGGGGCAGGAGGCGAGATGTCCCTTCTCAGAGAAAGATGCAGCTCCTGCCACAGACATGGACAGAGTGACAGGGAGTGGGGAGAAACTCCCCCCCTCTCTTCTCTCACCCTGGAGGTCCCACCTCTGCTTCCCACCGTCAAATCCAGCCAGGAGCCAGCCATCCAAGGGTCTTCAGGGTTGGCCTCAAGGGCGCTCACAGGACTATGCAGGTGGGGTGTGGGGTGGAGGCTGGTACAAATGTAGAATGCCAGCATACCAAAAGATAGTGATTTCTACCCAAAAAAAGGGGTGTTTAGATCAGGTATGACTGGGATAAGGAAGTTAATATTACCCATCTGTACATTTATCAGCCCCAACTTCTATTCTATCATGAAATAAATTGCAGAACCCATGGCAGAGAAAAGTCTTTAGTTTATTTATTTATTATTCCAACAAATATTTGAGGCTCGAGAAATTCAAAGTCATACCAAGCATTTCAGGATACCTGAGACATATACTTCAAAAGTTTGACAAATTGGACAATTTCTATCCCAAAGCGTTAAATATTATTTATTGAGCACATGCAATGAATGTGTCCCGAATGATTTATATGTGTGACTCATACCATCGAGACACTATTCTCATTCTTATTTTGTGAAAGAAGAAGCTGAGAGAGATGACGATTCCAAGATTTCACAGCTAATAAATGGCAGGGCTCGACTGGAACACAAGCTTGCCTAGCTCCGATTATTCTATATGAGTGTCCCTTTTCCTCTTGAAATTGCATCGTTCCAAGCGACTGAGGCTCATGTAGAGACAAAAGCCGGGGCAGCTGGGAACCTCTGCACCGCAAAGCGATCTGCTTCACGAGATCTGTGCTCCAGCCACGTCTGTGGCAGCGGCCATGTCTAATATCGACTCCACCTCTGTCCTTTGCTTAAAGAGATTATTAAAAAATCATGTTCCACTGTAGGAAACATTTCTCCTAGGGATTTTATAGATGAACCTCAGAGCTTATTTTCCGCTCTTCCAGAACGTGCTCTGGTAGTTTTGCTTCCTTTTTTTTTCTTCCAGAAAATAGTTGTAATGGCTTGTCTTCCAAGTCCACTAACCTCCCCCGTCCCTCACCCTCCATTACAAGGTGGAGTCTATTCCTCCCGCCATTGGTTCCTCTGGTTTTCAAAGGATCCTGTGCAAAATAATATATTTTATTTCAAATTAGGAACCCTATAATGTATACTAGTTTTAAGGCAAAAAAAATTTGGGGCTACTTTTTAAAATACGGGAACACCGTACACCCTCGCTTTCTGTTCAGTAGCCTCCAGTCACTGCACCGGAAAATGAGCTGGTCCACGGCCCCTTGAACTTGACGCTCCAGTCCCAGCTGCGTGTTTTATCTCCCTGCTGCTGGAGGGCGCATGCGTAATAAAGCCATGAGTTGCTCAGCACAATTCAACCAGTAAATTGTTTACTAAGGGCAGGCAGCAGCCGGAGCTCAGTTCCTACCAAGCACAAGCTTCGCTTTCCTTCCACGGGGCTGCGGTGGTGCAGGCCCGAGTCGCCGGAGCGCTTGCTGTAACCCAGGGTCCCAAAGCAGCATGAGCTCCACCTCCCACAGCTGTTTTTCAGGACACCCTTGCGGATGTGGATAAAGCTTAAGCTGTAGAGCTACTTGAGTAAGAAAGTGTAATGACTTATACAAAATCACTGTGATTTAGAGGAAAAGTTTACTGCCTGTTGATGAAAACTTAAAGCGCATTGATATGGTTACACTCAAGCCCACAAAACGTCCTCTTCAGGGTGAGGACCCCCAGCCCCAAGCCCCTCTGCCGCTCGCGCCTGTGTCCAGACTTGCCTTGCAAAGCCCAAGAAAAGCATTTAGCGACAGTCATCCGCACAGAACTGGTATTTGTTCATGGAACGGGTACATTTTCAGAGGAAGCAATGGAGATTTTCTCCACTAAAACACAGCCCTGGAGATTCAGCTACATTGCCTAAGACACCAAGAAAGCCACAGTGATATGATTCCCTTGAAATGTCTCCTCTGTCCCCGCCCATCTCTATGTTCGGACTGGGATAACTCGTTAAGATCAGATGAGGTCCGATAAATGCAGTTTTGGAATGTGACGTTGAAAAGATGCCACTTTTTCTCATTTAATTCCTCCAAAACTCTCCCTATAGGTGTTGTATCATTTTATTTATTTTTTCATTGTATGTGTTTTTTTAAGCCATCCTACTAAAACAGTTCTCAGAACTTTCAGCAAATTACAATCAATTTTGGGGCTTTCAAAAAACTGTATCAGCTGCAGAGCTTGACACCCAAAGATTGATTTAATTGATCAGAAGGAGGACCAAACCTCCCCGGGGGGATTTTAATGCAATTTTAGGGCTGAGAAGCACTAACTATCCTGTCTCTGCACATTATATTCTACAAGTGTGTGATGATCACTCTGGGCCTGGGTGCAGGGCAGAACTGATTTGTACCGGAAACCCCTCACTGGGGCCGTGGCCTGCTGTGGTCCTTTGCGTGGTCTCTCCCCCCGCCTCACCCCTACCTTTCATGCCATCAGTGCCTAAGCAGGACTACAGTGCTCACGGCATGATGCTGCCTAGTTTTCCAAGTATTCTCGCTTCCAGATATGACTTGATATATTCACTTCCTGTGGTTGTGTTTCATTAACGGTGAATGCAGATTATACGTGAGAGCTACAATGTAACACGATCCAGTATTTCAGGGAGGATGTCCAATAACGTAAAAAGCGTGGTGCGTGCTTGCCCTCCTGCTGCCAGGGAAGACGATCTACCGAGGACTTGAAGCGCCCGTCGCCCTGCCGTAGGGGCAGCCGGCAGACACTCTGCCGCAGCGGTGGAAACGGGGATACTGCAGCTCTACTGCCAACTGGCGGGGCGTCCCCGGGCAGCAGAGGGTCTTTGTGTGCGCAGGAAAACTGCTCGGCAGTGACGGAGATTCATTCCAGACCTCCCAGGAAGTTTGGTGTGCTTTCCCGGGAGCTCTCTGCAGGGTCTGGAGGAGAGTGGGAGACGCGACCCTGGCCCTTCCGGTCGGGCTGCAGGGGAAGGCAACGGGCATGGGCCTGGGAGCTGCGTGCCTTATGCTCAGGAGCACGAGCTCTGGCTTTCGGACCTGAGTGTTTCCGAGTCCCTCTCCTCTCCACCGCTTTTGCCACCCAATGGGACCGATGTCACTCTGACAGCGCGCTGCAGCTGCGGCCAGTCTTACAGGCACACGCCCTTGCGTGTTCTTCGTCATAGGATACCCCTGTGTGTTTGCTGTCACTACCGCATGTCTGACACTGAGTAAATCGTCCGGTGGTTTCTGCTGAAATTGTACTACCCTTTAATGCACGCTAATAAAATATGCAGTATTGGAATAATTATTAAAGGAGAAAAGTATAATATGTAGAAGCGATCAGCCAGTAGGCTCATATTGTAATGGTGGGAGGAGGACATAATAGCACTTCTACGGGAAGGTGGTTCTGACAGGGCTGTCGCAGGTCAGTGGCAATGCCTTCACCTGGGACTCCCATTTCTGATCACCTATTTGTAGGACATTTATAATAGCACTCTTGAAAATATTAAAAAATCGGGAGTCATATAAATACCTAAATACCTTATAAAAAGTGGTCAAATGGACAATGCCATTTGATATCATAAAATGCCAAGAGCTATTAAAAATTATATGGAAGATTTAGGCATATATACTCTCATAGAATCTCTCAGACATGCTGGTAATTAAAAAAGCAAGATGATGAACAATATGTAGCATGCACCATAACTTGTGAAAAATAGGGGTGGTGTGTACGCACAGGTGTGTTTATACACATCATACGAGTATATTTCAGTTTGTGCACACAGAGCCTTCTCAAGACACTCGGGAGAGGTTGCCACCGGAAAATAACTGAGCAGCCAAGGGCTATGGAAGGAGATGAGAAGAAAGTTTCCTCTCCAAGTTTGTACTGTTGAAATACATGATTTTATAAAAATAATTTAAATTTTTTAAAAAAATTATTGCAAAAGCAAAAATATGAGTTAAGACAGTTGTAATGAATGACTCTCCTTTTATTTTGTTGCTAAATGTGTAGGAACCACTCTAGCACCATAATTTGTTCTACTTTATACATTTCAGAAACTTTCAGGGCCTGCGAGCCATCGATTTGGAAAACTCGAATTCGGAAAGTTCATTGTTGGAAATATCTGAAGTAATTCAGTGGGCAAGATTTCCCTATAAATGTTTCTAAAAAGAATGAACCATTAAATTAGCATGTTGAATTGTCTAAGGAATGTTTGTTCTTATTTTAACAGCTCATGATTCACAACCATTTTAAAAGAGCCGTTACTCTGTGTAAATTTGTTTAAAAGTTTCCCTTAAATGACTGCATACAACCAGTAATTTGGGATCTTCTCCATCGACTCTCCTGGGTCAAAATGTCAAGTGCCACATGGCCCCTTCAGGGAGGCCATTGCAAGTCAAAACACTTAAGTATTGGAAAACCTTGCTCTTTATTCTAAAAAAAAAGAGCATGTTTATTTAGAGTGGAATATAGCTTAGGTTATTTATGAAATTCATGTGACATAAAAGTAGACAAAGGGAGAAAAGGAAAGCCATTCTTTATAAAAAATAATTCACCTATTAAATGCAGAAGTCATGATAGCATTAGAAAAATCATCTTGGACCCGCCAGTAAAATAACTGATTCAGAGGAAGATCGTTAACAGGTGCTGAACAATAGGAGAAAGATGCTTGGAAAAGTTTCTCGAGCGGGGCCCAAATATCAGACCCATGGCTCACTCACTAATAATGTTGAAGGGAAACATTTATGAGACACTGGGAAGAACCAGGGGTCACCACATTATCCTAGCCAGTCATCAGCGTGGCCGATTTTTCAAGATGACAATCATCCTAATGTGATGTAATAGAAGGAGCAAATCATCAGCTGGTATTGTTGAAGAAGGATCATTGCTCTGAAACCCAACCTTGAGGGAAATAGCCAAACCCAAAATATGGAGGGAAAAAATCAACAAAATAGTGTGGCTTTGACTTTCAAAAATAACCTGTCATGGAAAACAAAGATTGGGTGACACTTGTAGAGACTAAAAATCACCACATGGGCATAGCAGCTAAATACACCATGCAAACCTAGGTTGCATCTTGGTTCAATCAAAACAGTTACACAAATGTGTTGGGCCATAGAGAAAACCTGAACATGGATTTATTGGAGCTAATGTAATATCATTGGTAATTGTCAGATATGTTCATGGTGCTGAGGTTACGAGAAGGTCCTTATGATGAGGACGCTACTGACGTACGTTTGTCTATAACTTACTTTCAAACCCTTATGCACTCTATCGAGTCACACACACACATTCCTATGTGGTTTGGTCCTACATATTTTTATTTGTAAATATAATGACATAATATATTTGAACATAACATGTATATATCTCTATGCCACTACTACCATCTCTCTTTATATATAGATATAGCTGTATAGATTATAGGTATCTAGATAAGTACAGATGTTTATATATCTATAGGCAGATAGATAGATGGATGACTACATGGATGGATGGATGAATAGTTAGATAGTTGGATATAAGTGAATCTTAAGATTTGTTTTTCTGACCATATCTCTGGATATTAAAACTCCATGGCTGATCTCTTTATGGATTAAAATGTTATCTACACATATAGAAAAATTGGAGAATGGAAAATAACCAATGTGAGTCATCCTCTATTTTGCCCTTCGCTGGCCTAGATTCATCCCCCAGTCTTCCGTGCCTGCTCAGTGACGCGGCATGCTGACCTCCGGGGAGGTATCACTGGAATTCTTTGCTTTGAAAAATTTAAAAGCTCATTTATTTTGTACTAGGAGGCATGATTATTTTCTCTTTGCTGGACATCAGAGTCTTGATTACAATTCTAATTCTGTTGGCATCATTGTGAATGCAATTGTGTGCTGAGGTCCAGGTTGAATGCATTGCCTGTTCCTGATACACTGCAGTCACCCGACTTTAGGCGTGTAGACATAACAAGAGCGAGAGGTGTTCTGTAGACACACGTTTTCTGGAGACCACATCAGGGTGTGTGAAAATGAGTAAACTTCCATGATGAAATAAAAAAGCATATACGTTCTGCTTTATGTTAACTCTGATTCAATACATTTCTATTATCAAGGATGGAGAGTTAGATTGTGAAAGGAAGTACTAGTTATCCTTTACCCGAAGTGAGGCAGAACCTTGCAGCCACATGGCTGGGTGTCCATGCCTACCTGCTCTAGATGCATCCTCTCTGTCTGCGGGTGTCTTCACACTCAGCAGCTCACTGTTCGTGCCCCCACGCTGCTGTCCAGTCCCATCTGTCTGTGGTTTGACTGCATTTTTGAATAGAAGGATTGCAAGTCTACCTCTCCACTTAGACTTGCTCAAGTTTCTTTTTAAATTGAATTTCTATGGACATTTTCTTTCTTTCTTCCTTCCTTCCTTCCTTCCTTCCTTCCTTCCTTCCTTCCTTCCTTCCTTCCAGACATTGCTAATAATGCTGCAAATATGTTTAACTCAGGAATGGCTGCTTTCAGCTGTGAATCTGTTCATCTCTAACCTGTGAACAAAGTCAGGATGAGGATGAGAAAATAATTTTGTGTACTTCCAAATGATACACCACAGGCTATGATTTGATTCCCACTGGCTGTTTGAGTGGAGCAAATAATCACATACTCTGGACTTCAGTTTCTTCGTCTAAAGTGTGGGAAATAAAATAATACCTACATCACAGTCCTGTGGAGAAGATCCAGTGGATGAATACATGTAAAGAGCAAAGAACAGTCCATGCAGGTAGAAACAACTGAATATGTTCCCATTCTTATCACTAGCAGTACTACTGGAATCTTTATCATTACTAGTCACGTTGATCTGTGAATAGAATTCAAGATGAAAATCAGTTTTATTATATATTTTTATTTAATCTTTATTATATTTTTCCCATTACCATTTAGTCCTCTAATACCCCCTCCCCCCAGCAATCACCACACTGCTGTCCATGTCCATGAGTCCTTTTTCCTTTTTGCTCAATCCCTCCACCCCTTCCCTTTGCCCACCCCCCTTAGCTGTCATCCTGTTCTCTCTGTATGAGTCTGTCTCTGTTTTGCTTGTTAGTTCAGTTTGTTCATTAGATTCCACATATGAGAAAAGTCATATAGCTTTATGACTTTCTCTGACTGGCTTACTTCACTTAGCATAATGCTCTCCAGGCCCATCCCTGCTGTCACAAAGGGTAACATTTTTGGTGTAGTCAGACCCAGGTGGCGTCTAGAACCTTGGGGAAGACCAAACGTGGAGGAACAAGCTCTTTTAGGTTCCCTGTAGTTGGATGAATCAATGGACTTCAGTCCCTCTTGGAGTCCAGCCACCGCCCCTCACCCCTCTCTGAGTATAGAGGGTTTGCTCATGGGGAACAGGATGTTTACAGGAATGTTTCACTTACACACAGTAATTGCTCACTGTAATGGAAAGATCTAGGTCAATATTGCTAATGTTCAGAAGTATCTGTTATTTCCTGGAGCAACTATGTAAATTTTAACTCTATCAGAAACCAGGCTATCTTGTATTTAATTCTGTTAAATCACTTAATTTCTCTCTGCTTCATGGAGATATCTATAGCTGAGATTAGAAAATGCACAAAATTAGGTTTGATTGCAACTTAGGAGTGTTATTACCCATGGCAAGTCACATGTTAATTACCTGAACTACCACATTTATGTTTGAGGGGTTCTTATTCCCTGATGATGGCTGGTGAGCGGTGGGGCATTTTGGTTGTTTCGTTACGTTCTAGTATCGTTTCTGTATTTTGGCAATCTGAATTCCTTTTTCTATAAAAACGCAGTTGCACTTGATTTGTAACTGTTAAAATGGCCCTACATACTTTCCTTTATTTGCCACCTTATATTTATTAACATATTTCCTTGTCACAAGGCTATATAAGTTATTCATCTCTAAAAATTCATGGTCATATGAGTTGCATGTGAAATTTTAAGCTACGTTCACATAAGACTCAAAGATTTGTGAATGGCAGGGTGGAACGTTTATTCTATAGCCTCTATTTTTTTAGCCATGCTGCAGCACATGAGCATTTCCACGCCCCGTGCCCGTGACTAGTTCCACAGGCATCTCATGACCAGATGGCACATGGTTAAGAGTAACTCACCTGAGGCATTCCTATCCACAGCATGCCCGTGCTCCTGAATGCAAGCGTTACACACAGGTGTCGGGCGCCCAGAGGTTACACGTTTGCTATGGATTACCACATCACAATGCTGCTGCATGAACAACAATAAAAAAAAAAGAAAAGAAATGTCTCCAGATCGTTGCCTGTGAGCTGGATCCAGACTCACAGGTGAATCCTGCTTTTAAAATGGTGGCATGGCTGTGGTTCTTCACGTGCCAGAATTGTCACGTTAACAGTTTCTGCAAGGGTTACTGGCTATGCCACACTCTGTGGCTTGTATCCTGAAAAGCAGATTGGTGTTTAAGTTCAACTCTCTCCCACGTTAAATGAGAGTGGCTGCAGTGAAAATCTGACTGTCATGTTTCATTCGCTCGGTGGCTGCACAGACCTGCTTCCTGGCAGTTCAAGTTTATCCTCACCATGTACAGCTCAGACCGTGGAGAAGCACGGAGGCCTCACTCGGTCCCTCGCTGACTCCTCTGCTGTCCCCTGAGTTTTCCCCTCTTGCTAATGTTGCCAACCCTTTTTGTCTTAGCACTTCCTGCATCCTTTCCCCAATGATGATCTCTTCCCACGTGTTTCGAGGACCCACATTATGAGACCGAGAGCTCACCTTTGCTCTAATTCTGATTTGCCAGCAAACAGTGCCTGATGCTCCTTAGACACATGATTTATATTTTTAAAATTTTATTCTTCAACTGTTTTCTTTTTTTGTCCTTTTTTGTTTCTTGTTCTATTTCTTGTTCATTCTTTTCTTTTTTCTCACTTTTTCTTTATGTCTTTTGTTCTTTTAAGTCTCTTCTTTTAAAATGTGTGACATAGAGTTCTTAGGACAAAACTCCAAGCGGCTCTTGTTCACATTTCCGATCTCTTACAAACTTGGTAAGAAATCTCTGTGCCGTTGAGCCTCGCACTCTTGGGCTTTGCAAACTTTCCCATTCTGTGTAGCATGTTATTTAATCCTTCAAAACACTGACAGTCTTTCAGTGACATTTTTTTCGTATTTACCACGTGACCCTTAATCCCACAACTCCAAGCTTGCCCAGGTAGGCCCTTGACGCCCGAGCTAGGATGACTTTAGCCCTGGATGTGTGACAGGACAGAAGGCTTCGCAGAGTGTGTAGTAGGGACACCAGGGGCTCAGCCTTACGACAAGATCTTCTTGTTCAGGCCTCCGGTCCACGGGAGACTGCAGTCTTCTCCATCTTCTTCATTCTGGGGCCACCGGTACTTTCTTCTCATTCATAAGCTTACAAAAATCCTCCTCCCTATATAAAAGAACCCCCTTTCTCTCTCCCACACCAGGTAGCCATTTGCAACTATCAGCAGTCCTTTTCTGGCCCTCTCCACTAACTGCATTCTTTCCACTCTTTTGGCAGGGTTTTTTTTTTTTGCATGCAGTCCTCCTTGATGAAGTTCATGCCATGGCTGTAGCTGGAATGTGTTTATGAGCACGTTCTGTGTGTGTGCATGTGACAGGTTCTAAGAGGAGAGGAAGTAATGCAGACATTTAGCTTCCTGTCCTTCAGAATCTAGAGTGGACTTCTGAGCAAATTATCTCAGTGTGCTTTTTGAAACATTGATAGGAAAGGTTCTGGCTTCTTAGAGAAAAGGATTTACTATAAACAAGATTCAATTATGTATATCAACCAGTCGATGAGGATGAAAAAAAGTAAAAGAAATACAGATGCTTTGGAATAATATAGAGTTTGTTGTAGAGCATATTTACAGATTGCTAGCTGGAATGTTTGAAGAGTTTTTCTGTGCCGAAGCCTTCAGTTGCTGTGTTGAATATTTACATTTCCAAAGAATGTTGCTCTGTTCCATTCTTTAGATCAGTTACCGTTTAGACGAGTTACCGTTCAGTGAGCTCTTAAGTTTGCCTATCAGGAAAAGTCATGTTCTCCCCACTGCCAAGATCAGATAAAATCCTCCCATCCTAATCAAAGTTGCAGTTTTTCATTTGTATAGGTGCTTATTTTATTGTATTTGTGCCATCTGCTAAACCATAAAATCTATAAGGGTAAGAGACATATCAATACTTGGTTGTCAGTGCGTTTAATACATGAGCCAAGCACACGGTAGCTCCTTAAAGGTATTTGATTAAATGGATCAATATCAAACATTTTAACGGTATTATTTTGTAGATATCAGTTCTGAATGGGGCAGATGGTATATCTATATGATTTGGACACATTTAACCTCTTAATAAAAAAATTCCAATAATCTGAAAAAATAAATGCTTTTTAATCTTCACCTGAGGATATTTTTAATAATTATCATTTTTTTTTTAGAGAGAGAGGAAGAGGAGGGGGGAGAGAGAGAGAGAAAGAGAGAAGCAGCGATGTGGGAGAGAAACATCGGTTGGTTGCCTCTTGTGTGCACCCCGAGCCCCCAAGCTTTTGGTGCATGGGGTGATGCTCCAACTAACTGAGCCACCTGGCTTGGGAGAAATACATGCTTTTTTATTTAAGTGTTTCTATTTGAAACTTCCTGTGAGATTAATTTTGATCCATGTACATTAATAGAAGTACTAGCACATATATTTATGTATAGCCCTTGTTCAAAAAAATGAGATTTTCAATTGCAAATAATAGAAAATCTTGCTTAAACAATAGAATGGAATCTACTGAGTCATGAACCCAAGAAATACAGGAATAAGGTTAACTCTGGTAAGATCTGTGCCCACAGGTCCAAGGAATGTACAGTGTGATCAGAAATGTAATGTCTTTCTATATCTATCTGTCTATCTATCTATCATCTGTCAATGTATCTATCTCTATCATTCATCCACCCACCCATCCATCCATTCATCCATTTCTCTCATCTATCTATTCTCTTTTTCTGCCCCTCCTCTCTCCCTCCCTCTCCCTGATCTCTCTCTGTCTTTCTCTTTGTTTCTCACCCCCACCCCTCCCCTGGCCTCCTCACCTTCAGCACTGGTTTTATTCTCATGCTCCTTCCGAGTGATGTGAAAATGGCCACAGGCAAGCCTCATCCTACCTCCTTCTCACTTAGCCATGGAGGATCGATCAATAAAGCATGACTTTCTAGTAGCAGTTGTAGAGTCTTCCGATAAAATTCTCCTTAATCCGTGAGCTTGTGTCACGTGCCAACTGCTGATTCAATCACAGGAGTGACTGGTCCCCGCCGTGGAGCACTGGAGTGTGAGTGGCCGGCCCCATGTGAACAGAGACTCAGAGTCAGAGAGAGGTGGTTCCCCAAACGGCGGCGAGGGAAGCAGAGCTGTGTGGCTGGGATGGACGGTAAGGGCGTGCGGGGCGGCGGGTGGCACTCCTTACAGTGTGACCTGACAGTGACATGTCTGGGGGGAAACGCCCCCATCGAATGGCTCCTTTTACTTTTGTCAGTCTTTTGAAATGTTTTTATTTGAAAATAAGTTTGTCTCTTTCTCAGCAGCAGAGCTGAGATTCAGCCACACCTTTGACTTAAAATCTTCTGAATCCAAATGTCAGGATTTGGAAATAGCTTTCTGTTAAGCACAGGATTGATTATAGCATTTATCGCTGCTTCTCCATCTGCCTTTGCCTGCAGGGCTTACTTACCTGTCCATCCTTTTCCTATCCAGAGTCCGTATCAACTTAAACTACTGATTGGCTCTCATAGTCTAATGCCATATTATTCTCCCCCTTCCTATCAAATTGAGCACATCTTGGAACAGATTCTAATGTATTTCTAACTCTTGCACTTCATTAATCTTTCATTTATTATTGTTAATTAATTTGTATATATATTGAAAACTAAATACATTGTGAAAACAAGTGCTGGCGAGTGTACAAAGGAACACAGTCATCTTTGTCCCCGTGGGAATGTGTGATCTGGTAGCGGGGATTGTCTTATTAGTATTGTCAACAAACGATGCTTCAATCTAACCCAGCATGTGATCGGGGAGAATAGGCCGTGGCCGTTAAAAGGATTGGAACCCTTGTGAGAGAGTATTTGCTGTGATGTCCACATAAGGCAGAACCGAAAAAAATGGATTGCAGTTTAGAAGTTAGTGGGGGGCAGGAAGAAAATGTCTATAATCTTCCATGTTTCTTATCCAAATGAAAAACTTCATGCTACAGGGTGATTTACCTTGAGGATCTTGTATAGTTGACTTTATGTTTTGCTTAGCTGATCTGACAGTTTCGGTTTTTCAGACCTATGTAGGGTCAAATAAACATAATATTTACAAGTTTATTTACTTCTGTAAGCGATAGTCAGTTCATAACTGTGTAAAGACAATGATGATGGTAAGAATGATAAGTGATAGTTATAACATGTTTAATATGACAGGCATAATTTTAGCCTCTTATTTAGATTACTTTATTCAATTATTTGGTCATTACAAAACTATTACCTTTACCTTTAATATGTAAATATTAATACTATTTTCATCAGATCATTGATTCTAATATGCTATGGCATCCTAAAATTTCATTTTCATTGTACAATTTTGATCACTACAATACATTTTCATATCTATTTTGTATTTCCCCCCCATATTTTAACTAAAAGAGCCTGGAATCTACGTGCTCAAAGGGAATCAGCTCTGTCTTCATTTTCTTCTTTTTTTTAAGATTTTATTTATTTATTTTTAGAGAGAGGGGAAGGGGGGGAGAAAGGGAGGGAGAGAAACATTAATGGTGGTTGCCTCTCATGCACCCCCTACTGGGGACCTACCTCGAAACCCAGGCATGTGCCCTGACTGGGAATTGAACCAGCAGCCCTTTGGTTCACAGACCTGCGCTCAGTTCACTGAGCCACACCAGCCAGGGCTTATTTTCTATGAGTTTTTCTCATGTAGACTTTTTAGACGCTGGTGGTGGCAGCCAGGTAGGAGAGCAACTTGAAGCAGGAGGTTCAAGCGATGAGTTTGGGCCTCAGGAGTGATGGGTAGGTTTTCAAAACAGACATATCTCATATTCCTGCAATTTATAGTTCTGTTTATTTTTTATTTTATTTTAATTTTTTTATTTTAGATTATTCAGTACAGTTTCTATCCTTTCTTCCCATTCCAGCTGACCCACCCATCCCTCCCATTTCCAACCCCCCTAGTTTAGTCCATGTGTCCTCTATATTTGTTCCTGTAAACCCTTCCCTTCTCCCCTGAAATTCCCTCCCCTCTCCCCTCTGGGCCCTGACAACCTGTCCTCTATTTCAGTGTCTTTTGTTATATTTTACTTGTTTCTTTGTTTTGTTGTTTAGGTTCCTGTTTATTTTTATTGTTAATGGAGTTTCTAGAAAAAGAGTGATTCTTTTTCTGTTAAGCACAGGATTGATTATAGCATTTGGACTTGATCATAGATGATGTCCCTCTCCCTGGACCTGTGTGTTCTTAGGTCACTTGTGCAAATATGGCAACAATACACATGAGGATTCTTAGAAGGTTTTTCAGTTAGATTATCCTATGGCTGTAAGGTTAAATGGTACAAATGGGTGACTTTTATGGAAGCTATTAATTAGAATTCTCTATAAGCTAATAGCATTTTGAAATTTAAGCATCATCTGATTTTAACCTCAATAATACCTTTATAATATTTTCAGTATACCGTACATTAAAAGTTTAGAGAAGTATCTGTCTTTGAGATAATGCTTCAATAATGTATTTTTCAAAATGAAGGTTAGAATTCTTCTTGAAGCCATATTTTTAAAAATATGAGGTGACTTCTCTGTTAGTGACAGATAGATTAGCTGTGAACGTGAGAATCTCTGCTGCTGCTTCTTGAAGGACTGAGCTGGAAGCTAGGTCACCCCGCAATGCGTGTGCCAGAATGCGTGTATGTTGGGGTGACAGAATGGGGGCACTTACAGCCCAAGTTAAAATGTCTCCTTGTAGTCTCCCAAGTGATCCTGAAATGGAAAAATTAAAAGCTGGGGTCATGAAAATGTCACCATTCGAACAAGCTGTCCAGCAGCCAGCAAGGACCTGTGTCCAGATGACGTCTACACATATAGAGTCCCTCCTTTAAGCGAGAGATTCCAACGTAAATGTGCCTCACTGAGCCTACGAGGGATAGAAGGAAAGACATCTTTCTCTGTTTCCTCTGGGTAGAAGGATTTACATTTTTTCCTGTCTAATTCTCACCACTCCTCCAAATTTCTGGGACCTGGATAAAAAAATTGCCTTCGTATTATGATTTCGTATTATAATTTGGCAGGGGTGTTAGGGGCGGGGGTCATTACTATGGCAGTTAACTCACTCGGTCCAGAAGGTTCTTACCCAGACTGGCTCCCCTCACTGACAGATTCGCTCACCAGCCCCTCCCCCACCTGTGTAGTCCTGTCAGTTTCGTGTATCCGCCCACATTTCCTTGTTGATAGGTGTGTCCATAGGCACTGCTGAGTCCCCAGATTTGCAAGGATTGTAGTCAGCAAGCTTCCATATTTGTCTTCAACGGATGACTTAATCGTCTTACCGAGTTGATTGCTTAAACGTTTGCAAGAAAGTGAAGAAGAAAGTAAGTCTTCGCAGGAATAGAGAGCTGGTGATGCACGAGTCATTTACTTATAAGTTTGCACCGAGGTTGCCAACTACACTTTCTGCCCAAGTCACCGGGACAGGAACGGAAAAGGAGACGACGCAATGCCACAGAGCGGAGACCCAGGCGGGTCTTGGAACACATTTCCTCGAAGGCTGCACCTCCACTGTCCCACGTCTGGGCCGCCCTGGCTCACTCCCCTGCAAAGGCGCCTTAACTGAGCTGCGATGGAGGCCGTGCCTTTGTCCTCTATCAAAGGTCATTATAAGTCACAGCCACAGGAAGAAACTTGCACTGTCTTCAGCAAAACTGCAGACAGAGACATGGCCCATTATGCTGCTTAATGTCTCTTTTAAGAACATACGCGATAATTCTTTTTTTACATTTAATGCCGTACGAATCTACTTAGCATGTTCTGTGTGTGTGTGGTTTTGAATGAAAGCCATGAAAAGGCATGTTTATCTTATTGGAAAAGCAAAATTAAACTGAGTTATTTTTTCCTCTTAGGCTCCTAATACCATTTCCCCTTCCTTTAATTAGTTTTCTACGTTTCTGTCTTACTGTTTTTACTTTTGTCTGCTCAGCTTTCTGCGTATATTGTAAGCAAATGTCAATTTTTATGAGTTGCCAGGTGATCAGCTCTATAGAAAACCATTTTAAATCTGTAACAGTCCCATATTCACATCCCAGATGAAGAAACTGAGCATCACAGATGTTGCTTCACTTGCTCACATTCTCACACGCAGCTCACAGAGCAGGGACTTCCTGCTGTCTCGGTCTCACGTTGCCAAGTTTATCCCCCACCTAGTCTCAGAGAGAGCGCAAGTCAAGCGCTCTGTTTGAAGTGAGCTCTCAGCCGCCACTCACCGCACCCAAAGCCTCAGCCTTGCTCAGTGATGGTCCCGTGTGGTTCAGAGGCTTTCTCAGTCCTGAGCGCACCTGCCATACGCAGAGCCCACCTTTGAGCTCTGGAGGCCGGTGTGACACGCTGGCTCCCTGGAGGGCACTGGGAGGAAGCAGGTGTGCAATGCAGCCAGCAGGAGGGTCTGCTTCAAAGGTTTGCCGCGTTAGCCATGCGGTGTTCCGCAAACCACAAAACAAGATTAATATATTCCAGGGATTATTTTTGATATCTGTGTTATTAATATCATCGTGCGATTTCTTTTCCAACCACTTGTTGTGAGAATGAAATAGTAAAAGTCCAGGCGGAAGCATCGATCCAGGAGAAGTGTTAACCTCAAAGGAAAACAAAGCCGGTGATGGCCCAAACGCGGACAATGATGAAGTCCCTCTGGCACTGCTGCCGGGGAGGAGAGTCATCCCGTGCTGAACCCGGTGACGCAGGGATGAAGAGATTTACAGAAATCCCACTCTGGACTGGTCTATTTGCTACAAAAACAAAATACATTAAACATAGGCACGGCCCCAGAGGGAAACATGCAGAATTAGTAAGAAAGAGAATCTGCCTTTTGGCTTTAGGCTTTCATAAAACTCTGTGCTATTTGCAACATTAGAAAAAGAAGAACTTGGGGTTCAGGATAAAGGATCACAGAGCTGACTTCCTGGGAGAGGGAAGGCAACTGACGTGTGTTGCGTCATCACCGAACAAAAGCAAAGTGTCCTTTATCGTGGCCGTCACCAAAGCAATGACAATACTTAAACATGTGTAAGATTTGGTAAGGCAGAACAAATGAAGACAGTAAGGTAGTGAAGAAGTAGCATCATAAGCACCAGACGAGGCGATGTTCAGTCCGTTGCCGAATAAATGGAAACACGTCGCCAGATGCGATTTTTAATGAACTTAGAGTGATCGGCCACTGCACCAAGGAACGAGGGTGCTTCCCGCCTGCCCCTCCGAGTGCACACGACTGTACTTGGAGCCATGCACGGGGGACAGGTGACGCTGTAAAACTCACGTGTACCGGCTCCGGGGAGAGATAAGCAATGCTACTGGAAGGAGCCCAAATTTAATTCATATATTTTTAATTTAGAAGAGAAAAACCTGGACATATATGTCCATATTTGAAGAGTATACTTACATGCAAGGGGGGCAAAGCACGTTTACAGTTGTCCACGTGGAAAATAAAACAATAGTTAATACACAGTAATACAAAAATGAACTCTGTTCTCACATGCTGACAACTGCAAACCTACTTTCGCCCACCTCTGTAGATGAAACCGTGCACTGGCGAGAACCTGTGGTTTCTTGTACTCGCCTACGATGCAGTGTTTGGAGAACTAGGTGGCTTACAAATGGAAACCACGTGTACTTCCAGTGGGAAAGCAAAATCGGAAAATGCAAGTTTTAAATGGGAATTTGCCTGTGAATGTGTATTAGTTGGCTATTGCTGCATAACAAGTAAACACAAGCTTAGTTGCTTAAAATGACACCCAATCATTACCTGAGTTTGTGGCGAAGCGAGGTCCACTTCTCTGGCTCCCCCAAGGATACAGCCCTTTCCCTCTCTAACCCTCTCACATTTCTCCTGCTCCATTTTCCTGCCTAACATGTTTTAACCTCTACTGTGCTACATACACTTGGCCTTGCACAGCAGGGGGTTTGGGATGCTGATTCCTGTGTCATCAAAACATTCACACTACTTTTGATTCCCTCCAGACTGAACGTGCCTCTCAGTGTCCGTGAGGGGTTGGTTCCAGAACCTGCCTTCCTCCCGTGGGTGCCAACATCTGTGCATATCGCTCACCGCGGTGGGAATGGGACATGAGGGTGAGCAGATGGCACTCGGAGCCCAGAGAGGGAGCCAGAGTTGTCCCCCTCCTGTGATGACGGAAAGCCATGGGCGGTCTTTTGGGAAGGAGCCCCAGGACCAGGGTTACAGCTCAAAGGAGATCTTTGTGGCAACCTTGAGAACAATAGAGTGGCCAACAGTGGGTGGGGGAGAGCTGTTCTCAGAAGAGAACAGCAGTGGGCTCGGGGAGATGACAGCCGCTTTGCCGGGGTGGTGACAGTGAGGGGCGAGTGCAGGGACAGCGTTCAGGCTGCTCCAAAGGGCAGCTGGCAGAGTGAGGTGACAGCTTGGTTGTGAGCGGTGGAGGATGGAGGAGAATGAGATGTAACTCTGTGTGTGCGTGCAGTCTCACTGAGATGCAGGGTCGAGGGCTTTTATACACTTGTGTCCTTCTAGAACCTACATGCTCAACTAGGTCTCGTGTGCTTTAGAGCAAAACAAATAAAACGTAAAAACAAAACCAAAGCATTTCCAATATTTGTCTACAAATATCTCTTCAAGAAAATCTGACAAATACAGCTGGTATGTATATATGTATTTACATAATTAAAAAATATTTATCCTCAAAATATTGACACCAAAGAAATTATCATGTGGCTTGTGTATCTTCATGCCCTATTGGTTTGATCAAATATGTCATTGGTTATGGGTGACTCACCATCCAGGCTGAAATCTGGCAGCAGTCCTAAAATGAAAAATAGCATCATCTTAAAAATGTGTGTGCGAACACATTTTCTCACTGACAGGTGCTCGGGGAGCCCGAAGGGACCAGGGGGTAATTTACTCTGCAGGGATCATTTACCCCGATGAGTCACCAAGCACACGTGGTCCAGGGTGTGGGTGGGCACTTCCACACCAAACAACGCTGATGATAGCCCATCAGCGGGGACAATGGGGACACTCCTTCAGCGCCGGAGAGCCTACGCCATGAGGTCACTTTGCTAAAAGGTTACGAAGCGTAGGCAGTGGGAAGGAAGCCTGCAGCAATCTGGCAGTAGCCAAAATGCTTGCATTACAGTAAGTGCCGGGCAGTGTCCTCGGGTGCCGAAATGACTGCACGTAACTACTGTGCACAACTGTGTCTAGTGAGACCTGTTCTACTTCCCGTAAACTTGCTCCAGCAGCACTTCTTGTCCTTCACTTTGTTTTTCCATTTCTTAGCACCTAGGAGAAGATATGTCAGAAAGGGTTGCACAAACGGAACCCCCTGGAAACCTACCTTTGCACATGTCCCCTACCTGTAAACACTGCTGTTGCGCTTGTCACAAGAACTGAATGACATCATGTCTACATGGCGTGGTTGCGTGGATAGTGCTACGGAATCATCTTAACGCATTTTGAGTGACAGTGTTTTTAATTCTCTTAAGTTTCATGCAGTGATAACTGAAAATTCACGTGCACACTTTTATCATGAAGGGGAAAAAAGATAAAACTCCTTCAGATCTGTAAGAAAATACATGTAGACCCCGTGGGCATTGGTTTGGAGGGACCGGCATCTTTGTGTGGATGAAATGATGCGGAATTTAGCCTCTAACAAAGCAGGGTTTTGAGTTCTGGCTTTTAGTGTATGCGGTACATAGTAGATATAAAAATGTATGAAGAAGTTGCTAATGAAGTTTATTGTGGTCTACATAGATGCTGAGGTAATTGGAAGGGAAATGCTACTTTTTAATTCATTGACTTTAGAGAGAGAGTGAGAAGGAGAGGAGAGAGAGAGAGAGAGAGAGATTGATTCTTGTATGTGCCCTGACCTAGGATTCAAACCTGCAACCTTGGTGTATCAGGACTCTACTCTAACCAACTGAGCTACCTGCCTGGCCAGGGCAAGAAAAATAAAAAAGCTATTTCAAAGAAAAAAAATTGCTTCTAAGGGAAAAGCTGGGAAATTGACCTAAAGAAGATGCCTCATGAATGTTTTTTATTTTTTAAATTTTTCATTTATTTGAGAATTTGAGAAGATGAAGCTCTTCTTGGGTATTTTTTTAAAGGCACTGTTATTTGACACAAGTCTGTAGGTGCACACCTGGATTTCAAGTTGTCACTCAACACAGAGGAGAGGAGCGATTGAAATACAAGAAGATCTTATGTAGACAGGAGGCCCCACCAATGTGGCAGCGAGGTGTCCTCGAGACAGGCAGCCCAGGCGAAGAGGACTTCGTGTTAGTGATGGCCAAGCAACTCTAGTCAACCTTACATGCAGCATTTATGTTTTTACATAAACTTCTATTTTTTAGAGTAGTTTTAGGTTCACAGCTAGATGGAGTGGAAAGTATAAATGTTTCTGATAGACTCACTGTCCTTACACATGCACCCCCATTGTCAGCATCCCCCATCAGAATGGTCCCTATGTTACCATGGTGAACTACCATTGGCACCATCACTCAGCATCCACAGCTTACACTGAGGTTCAGCTTTGGAGTTGTACATCCCACGGGTTTGGGAGACCGTATCCCCCGTTACAGTGCCACACAGAGTGTTCTCGCTGCCCTGCTGATCCCCTGTTCTCTACCTACTCATCCTCCTCGCCCGCCACGCCGAGTCCTTGGAAACCACAGGTTTCTCTTTCCCGGAATGTCCGACATATAGTTGGAATCATGTGTAGCCTTTTCAGGTTGTCTTATTTCACGTAGTGATATGCATTTAGCTTCCTAAGTGTCCTTTCATGGCTGGAGAGCTTATTTCTTTCTAGCCCCAAATAACATTCCACTGCCAGGATGGCCCACAGTTTATTTACCCATCACCTGCTAAGGGACATCCCGGTGGCTTCCATGTTTGGGCAATTTTGAATGAAGCTGCTATAAACATCCATGTGTAGTTTTCATACGGACATAAATTTACAACTCTTTTGGGTAAATACCAAGGAACGTGATTTTTGGATCATATGGTAAGAGTATGTTTAGTTCGTAAGAAACTGCCAAACTCTCTTCTCTAGTAGCTTCCAATGCGGTACTATTTTCATACCCACCAGCGACGTAACTTTCCATTTTAACTTCTTCCCCTTCACTGGCTGGTCCTGGAGAAGATCCTACTGATTTCATGACCAGTTAGCACCTGTTCCTCATGACATCTGCCCGGCCGGGCGGGGTGGGGGTTAGTGCTGCTGCTGCGGGGTGCAGGGAGGGGGCAGCGATGAGCGTGAAGGCCAGCCGCAGGGAAAGAAAACAGCACTCACGGGAGACGGAAGCTGGGGAGCAGCCCTGGTTCACGGGAAGGAAGAAAGGAGAGCTCATGGGGACCAAGGGAGTCACAGGGCCCCGGGCAATCTGTGGAGAGAGGGCCTGGGGAGAGGACCCGCCAGCAAAGTCTCCCAAGGGGAAAAGAAACTCAACCCACAGAAGTGCTCCTGGGACACCAGACCCTTCCTGGTTCAGACACCTGGAGGTCTCTGTTGGCCTCAACAATTCTGTCCAAGAGGCAAGTTGAAGACAGAGGGCAGAGCTAATAGGGGTGCAGCGGGTGAATGATGGAAGGAGCTCGGGCCGTAAAGGGAGGCAGGGAAGGTGGGATCTGCCCCCTTCTGCTTCCTGTCTCAGGTAAGAGAGCGAGGAAGTGGGGTCACGTGGCCTGGACTCCACCTTTAACTTCCAAGCCATGAAAGATTCTCAACCCCCTCTCCGTAGGGGAAACAACCCCAGGGTAAAAGTGGCCCCAGAGTGAGACTCCACCCTCTGGAGTCCTGTCCCTTCTGGATCTTTGCCAGTAGCTTCATGCTGTAGTACACCCTCCAGCTCCTTCAAATATTTTATATTTTATCTAGGTTTTTTTCAGTTGTTCTCAATGTGTGGTAAGTAGGAAAAAACTTGTGTGCCTTGATTAATTTGAGGTTAAATAAGGAAGGAACAAATCAATAATGAATCGCTCTTTGGACAGCATTTTTGTCCATTTAAGATGAAAAAAAAAACAGATAATTTAGGCTCAGACTTAATGGAGTGTTAGCTTAGTCTTTAAATATGGCGTATTAAACTGTCTTTTGCTACTTGGAGCATCCACATCAGTCTTTCTCACTACGCTAATTATGTAAATAGTGGCACACTTCCTCTGGTTCCCAGGGTTGGGAGCACTTATTTTCTTAGACTCTGTGTTCGCAGTCCTGGTTTATTTTTTTCAATGATCTTTACTTACTAGCTGGTGAACATTGCCTTATTTCGTTAGTATTATTATTCCTTATGTATCTCAAGTAAAGGACCTTCTTTTTTTCAATTGATGCCTTATATTTTCTTAGCTTGTTCATTTCACTTTCATTCTTGTTGTAGAAGAAACCTGGATAATAAGACAAATGAAATTAGAATGTGAATAACATTCTGTGCACATTTCTGCAGAGTAGACCAGAGAATCTGAAGGAACCTTGAACAAGCAATCTGAGTATCTCAACGGCTTATACAATTTAAAGGGCGGTTTTGCCATCTCTCAATATAAATAAGCGTTTAAATTTAATCTTATGTTTACGAGAGCGGGCTAATGGCCGATGCCCAGAGGAGCGGAGGCGGGAGGCCTGTCTCGGCGGGAGCCACGCATTCCCAGAGCACTTGTCCTCATTCCCCACAGCGACAGCTTCGAGCATCTCTGGGAAGAGCATTCTTTACAAAGACCTTTCTGTGTGTTTCCTTACAGCGCTCGGTCTAATAAGAATCGGAAATTAGATACTGCTGAGCTTGAATCACACAGTAACATCGTGTGGCCTCCAAGGAGTTTCTTTGTTCCTCTGTGAACTCATCATCCCTTCATATTGTCCCTCCCAGCCCCCGCATGTCCCCCCAAACCTTCCACATATTGGAGAGATGCCACCCTCGCGGGGAGCAGCCCCCACGCCCCTGTCCCCCAGGTGCTGTGTCTGTAATGAAACCTCAGTCGCCCCGGCTTCAGACATGGTGTGGAAAAATAGTGTTGTATCTCCAGAGAGTTTTTTGCTCACCATCACAGTCCCTGTGTTTAGCAAAACGCCTCATCAGTAGCTGTACATCAACAAAAGTTTCCTTGTGGAATGACATAATTGAGTGTAATATTTTGTGCACATATGTAGGTGTAATAAACAAATACATGATATATCATATATACAACATGCGGAACCTGTAGCTTCGGTCCACACAGCTCCAGCAATGTGGATAAAATCTATAGATTTCAGAAATGAATAGACTTTCTAATAGGCATCAGTTATTATCTTAATAAATAGTGAAAAAATATATGAATACATTCTATTGTTTGGCTTACTAGCTTGAGAGTAAGTAAAGGCAGATCTAAGAAATATTTAAAATATTCACTTGAAATAAACTTAATTTCTTAAAAAAAACTCATAAATCATTTTCAGAAGTTTACGGCTCTGTATCTATGTGTCTGCATGTCTGCCCGCCTCCCTGTTCAGCCTGAGAAGCCGACTGCAAGCCACAGTGCGGTGATGGAAGGAATGAGACAGCCTGCGAGGGAACCTCACTGCCGAGCCTGAAGAATACCAAACACGTTTTAAAGGAAGAGTGGGTCGGCATAGAGAGTATGTCCTTGATGACTGGTTTCAACTGCTGCGCAGCTGAAAATAAAATAAACGTCTGTGTCAGTGCTTTTGAATACTTAACATTTTATAAAATTCTGAAAGAAACCATTATGGATTTAAGTGAAACAAAGTGATGAACACAGTGAAAATCAATAGGACGGCTGAAAGAAATGGAAGGCTGTCTTATTTTATTCCAATTTAAATTTAATTTTTAGAACTTCGTTTTTGTCGTTGCCGTGAAAAATCATGACTAGATTTTCTGAGATGGGTAGTCCTGCGTTTAGATACATATGTATCCCCTAAAATTAGGGAAGTAGATGCATTTTCTGTACAAAATTGCCAAGTGGCAATGATATTTTTATAATTAATGTCAAGTGTAATTTTATGCATCCAATGATTCAGAGAAGGTTTGTAAGCCTTCAAATGATAATTTATATTGCTTAACATATGGTTAAGTGTCATGTAAGAAATGTCTTCGAACAGTTTAGGGATGCATTTTGTGGCAAATCAAGGATACAACAGTGCTGGGTGAAGTAGGCTACAAACTAGGGATTAACGTGAGAAATGACAGAATTAGGTACACGTGTGCGTACATGTCACAGAGTACATTAGAAAGTTATAAAGTAATGAAGTTGGTGTATATGTATCAAATATGCAAGCAAAGAGTTTTAGAGTGTTTCAGCATCAGAGATGTGGAAAGCAATAAAACTTGGAAAGCACTATACATTGAATAGCTATTAAGTAACATTTTAATAATCTCATATTACACTGAATTTTTATATTTGGCTACACCAAGCAATGTAACAAGTGTTATAAAACCCTGAAGTAAATTAAAAATAAAAGGGATCCCAATGAAAGGAAAAAAATAAAAATAATTAGGGAAATCTATCAAACAGGAAAAAAGAAGAGGAGATAAAGGAACATAAAATGTTTGATCAAACATCGTTTGCTCAGTGTTGAAGTGGTTTTGATTCTTCCTAATTCCTTTTTATCCTGGATCCTTCGCTCCTATTGAAACAGTAGCCTTGGATTTCTGGGCTTAACACATTGGGGAAGGGATGGATGACAGTTAAAATACGAAAGTCGTTTTACTCATTTTAGGTTTGGATGTAGGTTGTCCGACTCATGGGACAGACAAGATCGTGATTAAAAACAACTATGGAATTTGAGCTTTGAAGGATTTAGTGTATGATACTTTTGCTACAAATTCAGAAAGTACCCGTTGGCGTAAGAGCAGCTGTTTTTCCCTTCCAGAGGCAATCCTGGTGTTCCAAGAGAGGGGTAAGAAGGTGGTGGTGGTGGCGCCCTTCACCTCCCATGGCACCGGGTTAGAATGGGCGCCCACGCGGCCGCCCCACCTCGGGCTGCCCTGCCACTGTGTCGCGGGCATGTTGGGCGCAGGTAACTGACCTTCGAGGCTTAGGGGGTCCACCGTTGGAGAGGACAGGTGCTCTGAATGCACATGCGTAGCAGTCTTCTCCCTACCTGGACCTTGTTTAGATCCTGCATTTGGGATGATGAGGTTTTCATGACCTCTAGGACCTGAAGTTGTTGGGATGATTAGATTTTGGGTTTGATGGTGAGAGTTAGAGCTGATGCCGTAATGGATTGAGACTCTTTGGGATCTTGCCAAGAGATGATGTTTTGAGAAGGATGTGAATTGTGGGGAGTCGGAGGGTGTGGGGGAGACAGAGTGATAAAATTGTCTCCAAGATCCATGACCCCAGGGGAACTCACCCTGCAATTCCCAGCCATTGCGTTTCTGTGGGCTGTGTGACTATGAGGGAATCTCACTGCCAAGCTCAGGGTACTGGTCAGTGGACTTTGACATAAAAGGGTGAAGATTCTTGCATGGTCTGCCCTTCAGTTCATCCATTACAGGAAGGACCAGGCCCTCCTGAAATGAGATTCAAAGCCAGAGGTACCCTTCCGCCCATTGGGAAGCAGCATGCTTCCTGTAAGAGAGGGGGCAGCATGTCCAAGAATGGGAGGCAGGCTCCAGGAGCTGCAAGGGGCTGCATTCAACCACAGCCCAGGAGTCAGAGGACAGTGACACTCAGATGACATCAGAGCAGGACCAGCACCACCTCCCTCCAGGATGTGGCTTCATCCCAGAGGGACGCTTACAGAGGTGCCAGCGTCCTGAGCCCTTGAAGTCGCGTGGTTATGAGTGCATGCCGTCCAACCTGGCAAGCTTGTAGTAATTTGTTATGTGGCAACAGAAAATTAATCCAGAAATTCATTTTTTAAGCTGCAAAGCAATGCGCCCTACACTGGTCTTCCCAGCCAGCTTTAAATAATTCCTCCTTAAAGGCATCTTTTGATAATACTCTGTTCCCTGGCAAATCTTTTTCCTATGTGCTAGTGATGTGATATTGATTGCATTAATTTATAATTGATTATTTATGGCTCTGAGCCATTTTTAACCACTCGCCATGTAGCAAGAACTTGAGCTGACTTTGGACTGTAAAGATAAGTAGGACATGCCGCCTTCTTTCTGGAACTTAATCTACAGAGCGGTAATGCAGCATAAATGCAAAAGTCAGTCAGAGCCTTGGCCCTGCAAAGGTAAGGACGGTGATGATATGACGTGTTATCAGAGGGGAGGACAGATGAATAGGGGGAAAGGGGGGAAAGAAAGTGTGAAATCTGAGTCAACGGTTGACGGGCAGATGGAATTTTTCCAGGCACACGAGAGTGGGGTTTGTACCTACAAGAATCCCAGGTAGATAAGCGAAGGAAGGAAATACAATAGGATGTTGGATTTGGAGTGAGGAGTTTGGCGTGACATGCTAGCCAGCTTATTGAACATTGAAAATAATATCCATTGTCCAGGCCACCATTGACCGAGGGTTTGGGGCGTGCCAGGGACTTTCAGCTCTGTGTGCTGCGTGCCGCACAGGACTTCCTCTTCATCACGAACATCTGTGCTGTCACCCTCGCTTTACCATGGAGCAGTGAGTAACGAGCAAAAGAAATCCAGGTCACAATTTGGTAGTTGTAAAAAATAAACATACTGTTTATATCAAATGCCCATTTAGTTGGATCAGTGAAAAATGCATTATTGATAACATTCTACATTTATCTCTTCGCGTTCAAAATAATGGCTTACTATGTGTAATTTTTCCTGAAAATGCACCTCTTAGATCAGCATCTTTGGAGTTTCCCTTTGCTTGTAAATATTTAATAACTGATTCTCTGGGGGAGAAAAGAAAGAAGGAAAGAAAGCGAGCCCCTGACGCCTGGCGTTGGCCAATTTCTGTCATTAGTGTAGTTCGTTTAGGAACATCAGCCGCAATTTTGAAGTGTGGTGCTGCGGAAGTGCTGACTGCCCACGTGCTCACACCCTTTGGTATGTTCTCATTACGAGAGACAAGTATAATGAACCTTAATGGGTATTGCTTTTCTTTGCTCCCAATGGGAAAAATTTTCCTTACATGCCTTTGTGCTAATGTCAAGATATTTAATTGTACTCTCCGTACAAAGTAGAAAGTAAAAGGTTTTCAAGGTAATCAAACTAAACTACAAAGAGGTTAGAAACAAATAAAATAATAAAATCCTGTGTCTTTAAAATGATAAAGAAACTTATGTTGCAAATACATTTATTTTAAAAAACAAATACCATATGATCTCACCTGTAAGTGGAACCTAAACAAATGAGCAAAATAGGGCCAGAGACTTGGAAATAAAGAACAAACTGACAGAGACCAGAGGGGCGGGGGAGGGGGAGAACAGGGGAAAGAAGGGGAAGGAGCAAGCACAGGAGCATAAATAGAGGATTCACTAGCATGGATAATGGGGGCGGTGACTGTGGGAGTGGGGGGATGGGTAGGGGAGAGCTATGGGGGAAAAATAAAGGGAATTGTCATTCAATGTAACTGAATGACAATAAAAAAGAAAGAAAGATAAAGTAAAAAATATGGGTTAGGAAAGAATCATGGTGGAATCGTGTAGCTAACCACCAATACCCTTAGGCTATGGTGAAGTTGTGTTTTTGTTTATCACACAAATACAATGCAGCAATGAATAGAAAAATCACATTGATTGCCTAAATTCCTGAATTTTTAGGGATTTATTTTTTAAAGGCAACATAGGGAAAGACTTAAAAATGCATTACCTTCTTTGTATACATTTATCCTATTGATCTATTACCTTCTTGCCCCCAATGACCTTTTCTCTCCTTGCTCCTGATCGATGGTGTACCATCATTGTGTACCTCTGAACAAGTTTCTGAATGTCATTTCATGCGATCATTTCCTTTAAAAACTATGCATTTTCTCTTGATGTTGTGCTAATTATGTTAACACCGTCATGCTTCCCGTGCCAGCAGCAAAACTCGTTTTTACGAGGCCTTTTTAGTTGGAGCCGTATTTGATTTGTCCCTTTGTCTCAGCACACCACGGCTGTGAACTTCGCCTCCTGGTCCCAGGGGTTGCACAAATCCATATGCTCATCTGCACGGGGCTTGTCCGCATCACCTCTGAGCCCAGGCTTTCTGCACGACTCTCATTTTTCCAAGTGTCCTAGGCTCCCCACTTTGGCTGGTCCTCAATGTCCCTGGAAAACAAGGGCAAAGTGCACGTCATAAAATTCCTATTTCTCCTGCACGAGAAAACAGACATTCTTGTGGGTGGCGAGAACTATCTCACTTCATGTGTTGGCTGCCTCTGCCTGTTCTTTTCCTCAGTTATAGTACAGTTTCTCCCTCTGACCTGTACTTTCTAAAAGATTGTATTTATCTCAGCATGTGTCAGCAGCTGGAAACAATGGAATCCAACTCACTACATGGAGAGCTTTGAATTGTTTCTCTTTGGCTGGATTTAAAAAATGTAAGAGATAGAGGGTGTCATGGAAGAAACTTGTTTTGGAAATCCAGAACTCATTTGCATTCATATTGTGTTTTGAGTCAAGGATTTAGGAAGATCAAACTCTCTCATTGACTTCATATAATAGATAGAGGTCACTCTTCTCCACAGACAAAACCCCTGATGATATTTATTCATGAACCGGGACAATCTCAACAGTAAAATAATTCATTGCCCAAAATATCTCTGCTGAAGAATTCAAATAGCCAGATGGCGGCTGTGCAGCCTTCTATCCTTCCGAAATATGCTGTAGTCCATAGGCTGTCACGTGAGAAAAAGCAGCGGGTGTTCACTGTGAATGTGGTATGGTCACAGCCGTGCACCTCCTGTACACAGAGTGACAAGGAGATAGGATGACAGGAAAAATAATGTTTTCCTTGGTACAGGTCATGATATTTTGTGCTAAAACCAGTTACGCTGGACTTTGACTCTTACTCAGTTACTCAGTTGTCCCAGAAAGTTCAGGATACCCGGTCTCCCTAAAAAGTTAAGTGTTGGAACATACGTAAAGACAGGGTGATAGCCCTTCTCCATCATGACATTCAATAATTTCACCCATTATTACGATTTAACAGGTCATGAAAATCTACCTAGTCTTTTGCCTCTAGTTTTGCACACTGTGGTTGACATGAAAGGTTTGGTTTAAACAGGATAGGGGTTTCTGTGGTGACAGAAACTGTTTATAAATCCAGAGCAGCCTCAAGGACTTCTTAAAACCAACAAGCCCTACCAGTAACATTTCTAGAATCTGACCATCTTTTCCATCTATATTTTCTCTGAAGCTTTTGCCTTCAGTTTTTTTCCTACTCAATTGTTCCACTCATCGCTGAGTACTTAACCCTGATGTTCCATGGAGTCTACACGGGGAAGAAAGGAGCCTAAAAGGAATGGAGTGAATCCCGGCACACACCCACCCAGACGCCCTCCTTGCCTTTCTATGACTTTTCTGTAACAAAGTTTCTCTGGTGGGATATAACTGAATTTAATCTATTTTTAACTTCTGTTACCCTTGTGGATTGGGGAATTTTTTTAAATTTTGATATAATTAAATATACAAAATTATTCATGCAAATTTAGCCTGAAAGCATTCTCTTGGCCTTTTATTTACTTTTAGTTTTCAAATTCTATTCTATTCCCTTACTTAAGGCTGCTCTAAGAAATTCCATCTACTTGTTTTGATAACTCTTGGAATGCTTCTTCCCAGTTTAATCCTTCTGATTCTGTTGCATTTCTGTTGTAGATGTACATAAAGATCCAACACAAATTGATTGTCTAGCTTTTATATGTAAATCGCCAATAGGTTTCATGGAGATTCTAAATGTAATTAGATAAGCATCAACACCTATGGAATTACCAAGTACACAAGTAGACAAGTTAAGGGAGTATTTAGTTCTCTGTCACTTCAAATATGATGTACAAATAAAATGCTGTAAAACAACTCAGGTGCTGGGATAACTTAAGTTCCAGGTGTACGAGTATGAGCTTCATTCCGCAGGTGATGACGGTTGTTTCCCAGTGTGGAATGGGGGCGCTGACGATCAGAACGTTGCTCCCGATAGGTGCATGTGGTAGCTGGTGCAGAAGGAAATAATGTCGGTGAAAATAATCAGGCACGAGAATTAAAACACAGACTCTAGAATCATAGTGTCACTGGTCCGTTTCACTTGAATGATATCTGGCAATTGGTAGGATATAAGCACAAGATTGGGAACATAAAACGAACCCAGACTTTTGAACTCAAGTTTAGTATCTTGATACATTTATAAAAAGGAGAAATAAAGCACAAGGAATAGAGCTGGTGACGGGGATTGGCGCTGTGCTTGGGATTCTATACAGACGCTTGGGTAGCGATTGTGAGAGACACACATTTGGGAACTTAGCAGCAAACGGGGAATCAGTCCTGGAGCTACCACTGATGGGGGCGTGGCGCTTGTCCAGTCTAACACACAGCGGCTAGCTCTCCTGTGGACCCGCCTGGGATGCGCTATCAGGGCCTTTTCTAAAGGCCAGAGAGCCGAGGGTGGACCTGTCGGACCTTAGTGAGGGCTACTGACTCCCAGTGCGGGTCCCACACCCTTGCAACTTCCCAAAGGTCTGTGAGACCATGGCAGTGTTGATCTCAGGAATGACTGACACCCCCAGAACGACAGTGGAGAAGGAGGAGAGACGGGGCAGCACGTGGGAGGAGGATGAGCGCAGATTTTGTCCCCTTGGGAGAAGAGCGCTGGGTGAGCACAGTCCGCAAACAGAGGCAGGAGAGAATTCAGGAGGACGGAGCAGGAAAGCGCAGGAAGCGTGACGTTGCTGAGCTGTACCCCACACCCTGGTCTAGTGGTCTTCTGAAAGGTCAGAGCTGAATTCGGTCTTCCGCCCCAATAGCTGTATTTACTGAGGTGATAGCTGGATTTATTTTCCTTTTCTTCTCCAGGAGTTTTAATTCTGCTTTTGTTGTTTTAAGACTCTTGATTTGTGTATCTTTTATTCCAAGCATTTTCAAATTGCTTTTCTGGGTACCATGCTCACTGAGGTGTGATTTACATACCACCCAGTTCACCCATTTCAAGCACATGATTCACTGGTCTGTAGTGCATCCACACATTTGTGCGTTCATCACCACGGTCAGTTTCAGAATTTTTTTAAAAGATTTTATTTGTTTTTAGAGAGCAGAGAAGGGAGGGAGAAGGGGAGGGAGAGAAACATCAGTGTGTGGTTGCCTCTCAAGCACCCTCTACTGGGGACCTGGTCTGCAACCCAGGCATGTGCCCTGACTGGGAATCGAACCGGCGACCCTTTGGTTCACAGGCCGGTACTCAATCCACTGAGCCACACCAGCCAGGGCAGTTTCAGAATATTGTTATTGCCCCAAACAGAAATGTTATCCCTTTCAGCTCTCACCTGCAGTTTCCGGTCCCAGACAGCCACTAAGGCTGGGCCACCTGGCCCCAGAGGCCACTGTCTGTCTCTATGGGTTTGCCAATTCTGGAGAGTTCAGAAAAGTTGACTCATAATACAAAATAACAACAATAGCCAAAACAAAAAATTCATAGGTTACCACTAGTTTTACCCCTGTGCCCACAAACATGAAAACATATACCTTCCTTGGTTTTCTGGAAAAATAACCTATTCCCTAAAAATATCCCGAAGAAGTGTGGTCGTTCATGAAGATTTCAGGCTTTGTAGACGACGCAGTAGTTGTCACGGGGTAGTGAGTATCTACTGAGAACTTGACTTCTGATAGAAGCCCTGCTCACGGAATTCACATCCACGGTGTCTGATACTCACGCACCACTGTGAGGCACACACGTTTCACAAATGAGGAAACTGATGCTTAGAAAGTGTGAGTGGCTTTCTCTCGGAAACAAATAAAACAGTTTAAATTGCACAAACAAACAGGCATAGAAAAAACTCCCATTCGCATTTCTCCTCTCTTCAGAAACCACCGTCACCTCCCTACAGAATCCCCGCACTGTCTTTCCTACACAGTTTATCTTTCTGTTGCACTGAAGGTTTCTACTAACGTGTGAACAAAATGGTGTCGATTTTGAAGCCCTGAATTATGTGTTTTTGAATTATTTTAAATTACTCTGTAAATCTTAGTCTAGCTTATGCAGGATTTGCAAGTTGTTTGAAAGTGGTTCTCAGCCCAGAAATGGGACCAGAGCATATAACTAGAGTGAAGCGTCACATCGTGTAATCTTAAGAGGATTTGATTTTATCAGAGAATCTACATTTTAGAGGGTTTTAGCTTTGTAGGACATTGAAGATGTGAAATTTTACATTCCTTCTGTTAAATGAGCAGTTTTGTTCATACTGAAAGTGACCCACAGTGGCTGTTGTCATTTGAACTGAGGTTTTAGTATGAATCTACTCAAGAGCAAGCACCAGAGACAGAGGACACGTGGGCTTTGGTTGGTGGGTAGTGGGCTCTTGCACCTGTGTCCGGGGTCCCCAGTGTAACATCTGCAGTTCTTGGGGGGGAAGATTAGGAAGGCGATGTCTGAGAAATTTTCTGAGCTTCTCAGCCTTGGGGCGAAATTGAGGAACAGATTTACTCATCCCTGTGCCTACCGTTCTTCCTCAGGAAAATCCTTTCACAGGTTTCCAAGCCCATCATGAGGGTCAACAGATGCAAACGGGACAGATTTACACTGAGAAGAAAGGCTCTCAAATCTGATCAGGTGACTGAAGTGTTCCTAAAAGGCTTTCATTTCTGGGAGACACGGCAGACTTAGCCACTGAGAGCTCCGTGGAGAAAGATGGTTCACTCAGGCCCAGCATCTGACTTCCCTGGTGGTGACAGGGGCTGGAGGCACCAGGGGCCTCGGTGGGGTGTGCTGTTTACACATTTGGGGTCCTGGATGGTGGTAGCTAGGGGGTCTTGAGCAGACTTGGGTGAAACCAGCAGATTGTTGAGCTCCCCAAAATATCACTAACTCATTGATGCTAAATTGATTAGAATTTTTTCATTTATTTATTTATATATTGTTAAAGATTTTATTTATTTATTTTTAGACAGAGGGGAAGGGAGTTCTTAATGCTGGTAGGAGAAAGATGAGTGACTAAAGGCATTCCTGTCAAGGCAAGGAAGTGGTGAGAATTTGGCAGATTCATGGTGCAGAGTTTCGGGTCAGTGGGAATGGCTGAGTTTGGGGCCTGGCGCGGGTCTGGACAGGAGAACTGTTTGACCAAGTCAGCGGCAGGATTGTCTTTGACAAGCAGATCAGTAGGAGTTTCCTGGAGTAGAGTCACTTATTGATTTCCGGTCTTATCTTTCCCAGGTGAAGCTTCCCGTAACAAGCAACTAAGTCTTGCTGACTCTGTGGCCCAGCTCTTGTCTAAGTCATGGAGACACGTACACGCTCAGGTGTCAGTGTGACGATGAGAACACCCTCCCCCGGTCCCAGTTCTTCCAGCTTTAATATTCTGACTCTTCTAGCCTCACTCCCCATCGCGGTTTCAATTTCTCTCCCTTTTTCGACCACCGACATCAGGGGCCCTCTCTTGTTCACGTAGCCGCCTCCCTAGTGCACCGAGCCGGGCTCTGCAAAAGTCTTTCCTCTTAGATTCCCTGCCCCCCTACCTATACTTTCCCTTCATTTGCTTCATCCATTAGCTGCCAGATAATAGTCTTGTGAACTCAATTTCTTTTTGTCAAGCTGTTCTTTATTAGCTATCTACCAAGTTTTTTAATTGACAGGCAAACTTGGAGCAAAAGAAAGTATACCTAACAATAGTAATTTCCAACTAAATATAATTTAAGAGATTATTATTTAAAATGTTATTATTACATTGATAAAAGTTAAAGTGATTAGAAGTGTTAAAATATGAGTGGTCATAGGCCAAATTACAGAGAATTAAAGTAT
This sequence comes from Trachops cirrhosus, assembly GCA_028533065.1. Taxonomy (NCBI): domain Eukaryota; kingdom Metazoa; phylum Chordata; class Mammalia; order Chiroptera; family Phyllostomidae; genus Trachops; species Trachops cirrhosus. The sequence goes on from CM052547.1 coordinate 2,665,335, forward strand.
AACATTTAAAGAAGCATATTATAGTACAGAAACTTTATATACTATGGCTCATTGTATATTAGATAAAACAGAGAGAATGTAAGTTAGGCCAAAAAAAGGCTTCAAATTATTAAAAAGCTACAGACTACATTTAATCAATTAATAATTGCAAAAGAATACAAAATATACAACTTCAAGTTCCTATGAAACATTTAAAAGTTGGTGTATTCAGGTCTAAGATTCTTCTAAATTTTCACTAGACATACTGCACAATTTGAATTTTCTTACTACAATATGATAAGTATAATTTAATATCAAAAGTGTAAAATGGTTTAAATGGCTATTGTTTAAATTACGTTAACACGGTGCGGAAGCCGCAGCCATTGGAGGAAACTCTGGACCCACAGATGATACAGAATTAGAGTTTATACCAATTGAACCCAGTTCTATGAGTGGTGGAGAGCTGAAACTGATGTCCGAGTTGTGGAGGCAGTTTTCCTGCACCAGCCTCACGTGGCAATAAAGAATGACAATGTTTTCATTACTGACTCCACAGTGGCCACAAGTGGAACTGGTCACGTTAAACAATCAGCCTAATGCAAACACGATAAACACACACTGAAGTCGGACGGTGAGAACGTGTGTTAAAGTGTTAATAGCGTTGCCTTCTGGGTGCAACTCATGTTCTTGAATAATCTGCCCTTTGTGATCCCAGTGGTCATTCCACCAATTCTATTGTCAAAGGGCTCCTTGCTGCTACCTCGGGGACAGACTTCGCCGATACTTTTCTTTGATGGTGGATGTCGAGGCCTCGACATTAACAGGCAAAATGATGTTAATTTTAGTGCCACGAGAGAGTCAATATATTTACCATGAGTAAAGCAGTTTTTCCTCCATTGAGAATTTAAGGGGCAAATATAAATTGGCTTTCCCAAATGAGTCAAGAAAACAAGCATGCGTCTCTTCTAAAAGAAGCCAGAGAATTGAATGAAGAGTAAATGCAATCACAGCTTACCATGTTTCCAACAGTGTCAAAAGTCACGGTAACTATTTTGGGGGCAGGACACTTATGAAGAGAGCTTTCCTATCCTGAGTTATTGTCATGAAAGAGTTAATGAAACTCCAGACCAGTAAATAATTTGCTGTTTTGGGGGGTAGCATTAGGCCTTTAGGCACAACATAAATGAAAACTGTTGTTTCTTGTTTTCTATAGCCCAACAAATGTATTACATGCCACAGCTAATAGGAAAGTCACTTATATGCCTACTAGACAGCAATTCCATTGTTACAGAACAATGATAAATGTTCTTTCCTTAGCAAGAGAATAGGAAATTACTCAACTACAAACCAATCTGGTCTTATTAATTATGCAGGGGATTTCCTGATTTAATAGAATTTAGATAGACCCATAGGAAGCCATGTGATTTTGTAATATACTGACAATTAACGGAGAAATGTATCATGTATATTTTATCCACATTTCTAGACATCGACCTCTGATACATCGGAAGTGTGAAGAATGAGAACCGATATCAGTCATTTTGGAACACTAAAAATGTTTTCCTGAAATTAATGTTGTAGTAAAATTGATTTTACCGCAAGACCAAAATCTGTAAAAGTGCTTCGTGTGTAAGAAGTTGAACCATTTCAATGAGGAAAATCAATCAGAAAGTGGTTAGAAGTTATGAGTTGTTCTTCGGGAGCAGATCTTTCTCATTTTCGAATTCACATAGCGCTTTGTGTTTTTCCCGGAGCATGTGCTAATTTATGCCTCTACGGCCGTGGTTCTCGTCTGTGCCTCGCAAAGGAGGGCGTGGGTTGAACAACACGACATCCTCTTGGGAGAGACCTAAGTTAAAATTCTGAGCAGATCTACTGGGAACATTGCCTTAAGTTTTTGTTGCTTATGCCATGACACTCGTTCCTGCTTTCTCTCCCTTCCCCCACCGCCACCCAGCCCTTCGCTCTGCCCTCCCAAGTCAGTCCCCACATCACTGCGTGCCCCTGGGTCACGCATAGTTGTTCTTTGCCTAATCCCTTCACGTTCTTCCGTCCAGCCCACCCCCGCCCCTCTGGCACTGTCAGTGTGTTGATGTATTTATGCTTCTGTTTCTATTTTGTTCGTTAGCTTCCACCTGTAAGTGAGATCATGTGGTACTTGTCTTTCTCTGACTAGCTTATTTCACTTAACATAATATTCTCCAGGTCCATCCATGCTGTGCCTCGAAGGGTAAAATTTTCTTCTTTCTTACTGCTGCAGAGAGTTTTAGGGTGTAAATGGACCACAGCTTTTTTATCCGCTCATCTACTCGTGGGCACTTGGGCTGTTTCCAGATCCTGGCTACTGTAAATAGTGCTGCAATGAACATAGGGGGGGATATATATATATGTAAATATATATATAAATTTATAAGTAAATAAATAAATATATATATAATTTTTTTTGTATTTGTACTTCAGGATCTTTAGGATATATTCCCAGAAATAGAATCGCTGGGTCAAAAGGCAGACCCATTTTTAGGTTTTTGAGGAAATTCCATACTGCTCTCCACAGTGGCTGTACCAGCCTGCATTCCCACCAACAGTGCACTAGGGTTCTCTATTCTCCACACCCTCACCAGCGCTTGTTGTCTGTGGACTTAATTGATGATGGCCATTCTGACCCAGGTGAGGTGGTATTTCATTGTGGTTTCAATTTGCATCTCTCTGATGATTAGCGATGTTGAGCATCTTTTCATAGGTCTATGGGCTATCTGTATGTCTCCTTGGAGAAGTGTCTGTTCAGGTCCTTGGACCATTTCTTATTTGGGTTGTATGTCTTAGAATCTTGGGCCTCAGTTTCCTTATTTGAGAAATGGGGACAGTGAAGGCCTATTGAGCTTTTCTTGTTATAAACACAATTTACATGAAACACAAGAAATATGGGAATTAAAGTTATTTTACTGAAGGGTAAGCTATTTCTATCTTTCTTTATATTATATATTATCAATAAAGTCTAGAAAAGGCCTATTACAAAGTAGGCTTATTAATCTTTGACCAGAAGACTCTATAAATAAATTAATAACAATATAGTTTGAGAGTTCATGTATGTCCATTACCTACAATGAATTGGAGGAATCATAGTGGCGAAGAGAGACAGTGTCTCTTGGAATAGGATGAAGTGATGTCATCCAACATCAAAGAAAACATCAGCCCTGGCTGGTGTGGCTCAGTGGACTGAGCACTGGCCTGCAAACCAAAGGGTTGCAGGTTTGATTCCCGCTGTAGAGCACATGCCTGGGTTGTGGGCCAGGTCCCCAGTAGGGGGCGTGCAAGAGGCAACCACAGTTTCTCTCCCTCCCTTCCCCTTTCTAAAAATAAATAAATAAATAAATTAAATCTTTTAAAAAAGAAAACATCAACAGTCTAGATTTTCAGGTGCCCTTGCTCTTGCAGCATTAGTAAGTGGTGGATCCAGGAGTTTCGTTGGTCAGGGGTATTTCCATTGTTAGCCACAGAAAGTCAGCCCTCTCCTAGTCGCTACATGATTCTGTTTCGATTTACTTATACCACACAATCACTGCCTGAATTGTTTGTGTCTTTTATATGTTTGCTCTCTTATTTTATGTTCTTTTCCTCCAAGAGGTAAGTTTCATGAAGACAGAGAGACGGTCACTCACACGCAGTCCTACACACTCACGACCGAAAGATGCCTGACAAGTAATGGAACCTACGCATTTGTCAAGTGAATCTCATGTCAACTATTAACTCCCCGCACTGCCCCGGCCCCACCCCAACTAGACCAAGTGCTTAATGACAGAAGCTCTGCTTACCCTCCACGTCTCCAGTTCCACTCCTAACAGAGCTCCAGGCCTCAGACACAGGCTGAGTGTGAGGAGGACGTGAGAAAGGGGGGTTATTTCAGGAATTCAGTAGTTACTATGTCTTTGACTCCTTCAAACAGAGTCCTTAAAAAGCCCCATATGGCCAATAATTCATGCAAAAATTACTGTCTAGAGGACGTATCAATAATAAGCCAACATATGTAAACATAATTTTCTAGTACACAGTAAGTATAACACAAATGCTAATCCTCCATACTACTACTTCACATGGCTGTCAGATGCGTGCATCTTAATTGCTTTTCCTTGAGGACCAGGGATACTTCAGACTTGCATCTAAAGGATGTGGAGCTACTTGATGAGGGTTGAGAGGGAATCAAACTCAAGGACGAGTGGAGGTGCTCAAATGCTTAACTGTCATCTGTGGTTCAGCGATTGCTCACCTGAGTCAGAGACCAGCACGTCTGTCCCGTTCAATGCACACTTTCTAGTCCTTGAACAAGATTAAGTTAAAACTGGGTGATTTGCAAATAATCCCAGTTTGTCCATGACAGACTTATCAGGATATAATCAGCCTTATCAGGATGTTCTGTTTAATTCTCCTGCTTTTCATAATGCCAATGAATCACAGTTCAAGCTGACATGCACACGAATTATAGTATAACTTTCCATTAAGTAAAATACACTCATAAGATCAAAGTCATCAACTTTTTATTCTTCTACTTAAAAAAAATCCATTGTCAGATATATGATTTCCAAATATTTTCTCTCAATCTGTAGCATCTTTTCTCTTCACAGTGTCTTTTACAGGGAAAAAAAAAACATTGTTTAAATTGAAATTTAACTTATCATTTTCCTTTTATGGATTGTGCTTTCTGTGCCTTCTCTAAATGCTCTTTGCTGAACCCCAGGACACAGAGAGATTCCCCCGTGCTTTCCTCTAAAATACTCCAGTTTTACACGCTATTTTCGGAGGGGTTCTCCAGGTAGAGTTAATTTTTGTATAATGGTGTGAGGTTTGGCTCACAGTCTTTACCTTTTTTATTTTTTATTTTTTTGCATATGGTTGTCTTTTTCAGCGTCATGTGTGGGAGAACTAGATTCTTTCTCCACCTTAGAATATTGCAAAGGTTGGCCTTGGTCAAGAACTGATCTGCTCTCTCTGTGTGGGTCTATTTTTGGATTCTATGTTCTGCTCTGTTGATTCCTACGTTGCTCCTTTTACCAACGCCATGCTGTCTTGGTTACTGTAGCTTAAAAATAAGCTGTGTTGAGATATTGAAATATGGAAAGCTGAATATATTTACTGTCTATGTCACTTAATGAGTCTGGAGATGTGCATGCGCCCACGAAACGTGGCCACACCAGTGTAACGGACATACCGTCCCCTCCTAGAGTTTCCTCCTGCCTGTGCCTGTGTGCGTGTGGGGTCGCGCAGGCCGGTGGGCTGGTTTGGGCCAGAACACTGAACCCGAGACCTAGCCTTTGAACCAATTCCAAGTGCACGGTATAGGGTTGCTAACGACGGGCGCAGTGTTGCACAGCGGATCTCTAGAACTTAGTCATCTTTTATGAGTGAGACTTTCCGCCCAGGGAACACCGACTCCCCCTTTCTGCTTCTCCCAGCCCCTGGTAACTGCTGTTCCACTGTCTGTTTCTATGAGTTCAACCAGTTAGGTTCCTCAGGTAAGTGGAATCGCACAAATGTGTCCTTCCGGGTCTGGCTGATCTGCGCCGGCGCTTTGTCCTCCAGGTTCACCCGTGATGTTGCAGAGTCTCCGTTTCTCGGCTACGGTGAACGACGCAGCGGTGGATATGGGGGCACAGGCATCGCTATGAAATCCCGACAGCGAGCCCTGCATCTGACAAGCTGTTAATATCTAAATGCACGAGGAACTCCCAAATTCAGTGGCAGAGATACCAGTTTGGGTTTCAGGTGTATAGTGTAGTGGCTTATTTGACATTTATTTTAAAATTTGCATGTATGTGGAGATAAATGCACTTCTGATCCTGACAGATGCTTAGCAGTGGTTGAGACGACACTGCTGTCCCATAAAGAGTGAAGAGGAACCGAGTCTCTAAAATGTATGGATGCCTCTCCGCTACCAATTATTTTTAATGGTACATTTTTTAAAAGGTTTTCATCCACTAATTGTTAAACGTTTTGGATTGTTGCTGTAGAACGGACAAAATGTCTCATCAGGAGTGTGTTCCTCCTTAGCGCCTTACAGTTATCCTTGTAAAAGTGTCCTGGTGCCTGAGGCTCCCTAAGACCCACCTGGCAAATGCTTTTCAGAGTGAGCGCCACGGAGATCATCTCTGCAACACGTGTTCTCTGTGGGCGGCCCCAGCCTCGCTCCTAGGGCAAGGCGCGGACTGGCAGGCTGCCCCGATTCGGCCCAGAGCTGGAACAGCGACGGTGTGCGCCACGGGCCGAGTAACCGAGTGGTCGGGGATTTTCATTCTGGGACCAGGCTGACCAGGGCTCACATCCCAGCTCAGCTCCTCCCTGGAGCGACCGTGGACGGATTTGGCAACAATCCTAAATTGACTCTGTAGCAACAGGGCACGGTTTGTAAGGATACAACAGGTAATGCTCACTCCAGAGCCTAGCCCATAACTTGTGCTAAAAATTCTTGGTTATCACTAATCAGCTATCTTTTAAAATAACGATTCTATCATCTTACACCTCCACCAGCTAAATGATTAAATTCCTATTGAATTAACTCAGTCAACGTGCTGGTGTTGAGGCAGAACTTGTAACCCTTTTAAAATAGAAGTTGGTCATGAGAAGAGTTATCTCCATGAGAGAGGAGAATCTTTCTCAGATCTTTCTAAAAACGGGGTGAGGGAAGTTACACGATCCCCAGATGTTTGAACTCTCACACTGGCTCACACTCAGCCCCCCGCAATTAGCCCAAGTTACCCTTCAAGAGCACCCCCAACCCCGCCCCTGGCTCCTGTGCTTCTGTTTCAGGTCAGCTGCTCTGCGCTCTTTGACCTCTCCCTGCCCTCCAGGTTTGGGGGCGATGTCTGGTCCGTGACTTCAACCCTCCGATGGGTATAAGAAAGTCCTTGCTTTTCAGTTTCCTTTTCTTTTTCTTGTTAGGAGGGTAGGAGTGACAACCTCCAGCCTCTTCACATATCGCAATAGAAACGCCTCATTGTATTTTTGAGAGATACGAGTCTCCACATTTTACAAAGCATGTCCTCTTTCACTTGGTAATATGCATTTAAAGTTTTCCATGTGTTTTCATGGCTCATAGCTCATTTCTTTTTTAACACCGAATGCAATCCCATTGTCTGGGGGTGCCATGTTCTACTTACCCATTCATCTGCTGAACAGTATCTTGGTGGATTACAAGTCCTGGCAGTAATGAACAAAGCCGCTATATATATGTTTGTGTGCAAAGAGAGAACATGACTGGCCCTCAGAAAAGTCTGGATCTGAGTCAAACCTCCAACACAACATCATCCTCAATATTTACAGTGCTGCACAACGCATGCCCCGTCTCCTCAGTTAGATTGACAGTGACTTAAGTTTTTCTGCTTCCACAAGGGAAAAAAAGGCTGTGTTCATGATTCCCACGAGTTAACGAAGATTTTCAATTAGTTTTCTCCACAAAGGAGCTTTTTTCCCCTCCCAAAATAAAGTTGGATCATCTACTTCTAGTAAGATGTGCAAGCTGGACTTTCAAATTCCGTACTTCCAGGACTCAGGATTTTGGTTCTATTTTTAAATACACAAATATAATAAATGCAGTGAACAATGTTTAAGGTGTTTTGCTGCATGGCTCTCTACAAGCGCTGCCTGCCAGTGGGCGGAGTGACCACGGAACACCCGAGGAAATGCATGCTGCCATCATCTTGTGCCCTTTCTTCTTCCAGCTTGAGATTCTGCTACTTAAAAATACCACAGAGGAAATTTGAAACTAGAAGTAAATAACAGAGGTGCGTTCATTTATTTTTCTTCATTTTTCTCTCATGGATGACATCAGGCAGAAAAACTCATGATTTCCGTGAGTGCCACTTGAGGGAAAAACTGGGATTTTGCTGAGAAATGAGTTTGAGTCTGTTTCACTGTGATGGCAGCTGACGGCTCGAGCTTCTGACTTTTTTTTTAAAACAATAGACTGAGTCAGAATAGTCTTGAGCCTGGAAAATTATCATAGCAGATGTCAAAATCCTCCGTCATTTTCCCATGAAACGTCTAATAGAGTTCACACGGTTTCCTGGGGAACCTGCCAGAATGTATCAGGACCGAAGTGCACCCCACAGGTACCCAAATAAATTAACGTGCTGTATGGAATCATTCCACAGGAACCAAATGCATTTTGCTAATTTTCAACCAGAGATGATAATTTTAGTTTTAGAATAGTTCACATGAAGCCATTTTGGGGACCATAATTAAATGCCATCCCTAATGCCATCCCTAATTGTTTATCAAGGACATATTTTGTTTGATAACAAAACTAAATTACCAGTGTTTAGACCTACCAAAGGAATCTCCTGCATTTTCAAGGGTTATTCAAAGGTGGTTTTAATAAATTTGTTAAGGACAAACACCGGCTTCATAGTGAACAATCTGATTGGTGAATGACTGATTATTGTGCACAATAAATGCTTATCAATACATAGAGCCATAGGTCAAGGTCATCAAAGATACACACCAATCACTGAAAGACCCGGGTCTTCAGTGTCTTTGATATTTTTACTATCTAGTGTTAATGTTCTGTGACTTTTGTAAAGCTTCTGTGGTCTTTTCCAGTTAAGCACTATATTGTTTTAAAGAAAGAAAAACTTCCCACAGACTTTAAGAAGGCGATTAGAGCTGGGACCCTTCGGTCAGGCAGGTGCGGTTAGAATCCTGACACCACCACGGTCTGCTGCTCTCCGAGTCTCGGGCTTCCTCCTCCTCCTTTAAATGAGAAGAGCGTTAATGCTTGACCTCAAAGCTGTCATTAAAAGTAAATGTGATAGCACGTGCAAATCGCTGAGCCTTGTGCCTGGCACAGATCAGACAGTCCACTGAGTTTGGACATCACTTTTAGCATCCCTCTTCTTACTTGTCCTTGAAGTGCTGTATTTTGGGAAAAGTTTTGTCATTATGACAAATGTATTTTGTTGCAGAGGATACATTTAAATTTCACTGGTTGTGAACAGTGGTATAATATACATAAAACCGAGTACCATTTTGAGGTATATTTTTATATATATACATGTATTTTTCTTCTCTCTTGCTTCACGCATTGTCAAGTTATTATAAATTTAATTTGTAACTGCCTATTTATCCATCTGGCACTTTATTTCTCTTGCTCCCGTTGTGTTGAAATGAATGGTCATAATAAGCTGGGTTCTCAGGATTATGCATGCAAATGCCTGCCTTGCGTTAGCAAAACTAATGATTCCGGTTCCATATTGCTTGGGTAATAAAACTCAGCACAACCCCTAGCATCATTATGGATAACTACTTTGGGAGAAACCAATGCCACGCTGCACGAAGTAAGGAAGTAAAGATGTTTGGATGGCTGCGGCAGTATCACAGGCAGACCAAAGGTAAATGTTTTAATAACAGAAACTATAATTAGGGCTATGGATTTCAGCTCTGCGTTTATTTCGGATGGGGTTGCAGAACCGTGAGCAGGGCGGCCTGTATACGAAGTCTCACTGCTCTGTGTCTTCCTCAGGTGTTTGCAGAACGATGCGTTTTGGTGAACATTAAATGACAAGATAGAGAGTCCAGTTCAGTTCCACAAAGGCTATGGTGGGGAGGTTTGTGTCCCCAGAATGCCTGCGTTGAAACCCTAACCTCCAAGGCGATGGTGTTGGGAGGGGGGCCTTTGGGAGGTCATAGGTCACCAGGGTGGGAGGGGGGCCCTGAGAAGCAAGGCCCCAGAGAGACGCCTCCCATGCCCCATCACCCTGTGAGGACAGGAGGACAAAGAAGAGGGCCCCCCACAGTGCTGGCACCCCGATCTTGGACTTCTGGTCTCCAGAGCTGTGAGAAATAAATGTGTTTCTATAAAGCTACCTGGTTGGTAGTGTTTGTTACAGCAGCCTGAATGCACTAAGTCACAAATGTCAGCCTTCTGACGAGTAATAAGTCAGCAGCCTGCCCTTCACTGTTGCAATGGTTCCTTCTTTTCCTCGGTCTCACTTTTTTTAGTCTGAACACGTGACTTGGGAAATTCCAGAAACAAATAATTTATTAGGTTTAAATTACATACTGTTCCAAGTGTCTTGATAAAATCTTTGGCCTCCTGATCCATCCTGCCTGGGACATGGATCATCCCTTTGTCCAGTGAGTCCACCTTCTGTGGGCTCCCTGCCCTGTGGTCACTTAGTAGCCTCTCAGTTGTCAGCTGGAGAGAGAGAGAGAGAGAGAGGGAGAGAGAGAGAAAGGAGAGAAATCACATGCATGTAACTTTTATTACAGTGTATTATAATAGTTCTATTTTCTTATTTTTTATTGTCATTCTCTCACTGCATCTAATTTATAAGTTAAACTTTATCATAGGTATGTACGGCAAAAATCCCTGTCTGTATAGGGAATAGCACTCTCCGTGGTTTTATGCATCCCTTGGGGGTCTCGGGGCATACCTTCTCTGGGATAACTGGGAACTGGTGTAGAAGACTTTATATCTTGTTAAAATCGTATCAATTCTTCTTTCTCGAAACAATATATGTAAAATTCCTGATACGATGGCCCCATTCCGGCACCCAGACGCTCACATCCCTAAACCTCGCTGAGGCCCGGGCCCCAGCCTTCCCTCTGGGACCTGGCACAGGGCGGGTCTCACACTCTAGGTCAGTGGGGGTCAGACGTTTCTCTCAGGGTCCAGCTGGCGGAGAGTCTCGGCTTTGCAGACGGTGTGTCCCCGTCCCAGCTGAAACAGCCTTGGACAATCTGAGAGGCAGTTTATTTTCCAGAGCGATGGCAGGCTGGGTTGGTCCTGGGCTGCTCTCTGCCAGCTTGTGGGCCCCTGGAAGCTGGGACTTCATCCCTCTCTGAAAGCAAGGAGGCGCGACTGTATCGCCCCAAATACCTATTCCTTATGCCTGAATCTTAGCATTTTCTGGGGGGGAGAATTTCAAGATTTATTTATTTTTTAAATTGAATTTATTGGGAGTCATTGGTTAGTAAAATGATATAGGTTTCAGGTGCACATTTCTCTAACACATCACCTATATGCTGTGTTGTGTTCACCACCCCAACTCGAACCTCTTTCCATCACCCTTTACCCGCCCTTTACCCACTTCTACCTGCCCCCAGCCCTCTTCCCTCTCGTCTTCACCCTACTGTTGTGTGTCTGAGTTTTTGCTTAATCCCTTCACCTTTCCCCCAGCCCCTTAGCCACTCTCCCCTCTGACGGCTGTCTTGGCTTCCAAATTGAAAAGCCACGCCCGAGGACGACACTCAGCATCTGCATCTGTGTCCTTCTCTGCACTGTCCTGGCAGCCCTCCCTGAGTCCTTGCGTAGTTGACCTACGGAAGCAAAGGGCACAGATGACAAGGACGTGTGGGGACAGCCTGGGGGACAGTCCCTCACAGCTTCCCTATCTTCATCTTCATACACGCTCTTTTCCCCTCACTATTCCTGCTTTTGAAAATTTCATTACGTGAAAAATTCTGCTTTGTGCCTGGGACGCGCTGTGTATTGGTGGCCACTCTGCGGGCACTCCGGGGACGTGGGCCGCCCGTCTCATCCCTTCCACGCCGGCTGAGAGGAAGTATCCCCACGTCTCAGGCAGGCCAGCCCGTAATTAAGTCTTGTCTGGATTGCATCAAATATCTTGATATAGAATAATGGTGACAAAGTGACTCATGCAGTTTGCCTCCTTGTTATTCACAAACCGCTTCCGAGGTTTCTCGTTACCCCTAAAAATATTCCCACACTATGTTATAACTTTTTCTGCTAACATGTTACTTGCAGAAATTTAAAATGCTTGCCTCATCATCATTTCATCTGTGATATGACTATCAAGTCCGTGTTTACTGAGTTGATGTGTGAACATTTTTAATAACAATTACAAATGATACACATGTAATATCTCAATTATAATCCAAACAGCAGTGATTGCTCAAATTATGCTGAAATCAGGAAGCACTATTAAGTATTCCTTTGCTACGTGATATTTACCCATTTACTCAAAACGTATTGACGACTTACCCCCTGGGGTTTTAAACCGAGAAAAAGAACAAAGGGACTTGTAGCCTCGCGTTGGTTTTGCAGAGCACACTCCCCTCCTCTACAGAGAACTACTGGTGGGAGGAACGGTCTGGGGCTCCAGCTGCACTTGGACTTCTTCTGTGTCCGGAAATGTCTACTTTCCTTTGCTTTTTCCAGTACCCAGACCTAGGTATTTGACTTTTCCACTACCTAGAAGAGTTCCTAGAATGTATATAAATAAATAGCCAATTAGTTTGTTGAAAATGAAAAAATATAAATGAGTGCCTAAGTGATAATGCACAAGTAAAGTTATTTTCAGAAAGGTATAATACATCAAGTTAAAATTTGGGAGGCTCTACAGTTACTTGGGTCCCCGTGAAGACAAAATCCCTAAATAAAATTGGATGGCCCATGAAACTATTCTTTGAATTTAAAAAAAATTTGCTTTTAATGTGCACTCATTTCTCTAAGTATGAACTAATGATTAAAGTAAATTTGAAAAATGTATGTGTTGCATTCAGCAACCGCGAGAACAGATGCCGGAGACTTTCAGGGTTTCAGAGATGTTACTTTATTGGCCAAGTTTTACCCGCGCAGGGGCGAACTCTCAGAGTGTCCGAAGACACGGTGCCCACAAGGGCTGCAGGCGAGAGTTGCGCCGTGCGCTTACAGCTAAGTCCTTATATAGGGGCGGGCAAGCAAGCATTATACAGAAGCAGACACGTGGCAGTTAGCTATTTGCTTACAAAGTCTGTAGGCGGGAACAGGGTTGGGGATTGGCTCAACAGTAGTAGCTTTACAAACCAAACATGTTAGGTTGCATCTGTTTTACAATCCTTTGTACTTGCTAAGTTTTCCTTGCTCCTTACAGTATGTTTATTACAAGTTTATTTGGAACTTAGAATTCAAGTTCTGATAGTAACAACATTGTGGAAAGTCACTTAGTTTACATAGCAACAAAGATATTTTTATAACATAGTTGAGGCACCATACTAACATACTGATACTTAACCTTATGCAATATTGAGAAAGATGATCCTTCAACCTACAGCTGTGATCACAGAGGGGAATGTCACTGGGGCGGTGCCGGCTGGCTGGCAGGGTCTGGGCCAGAACAACCCTGCACAAGCTCTCGGCCTCGCTCTCCATCCTGAGCACGCGTGTGGTCCAAAAATGACATCCCCAGTTCTCTTCATGCCCGACCTAGGAGATCAGAAAATGACATCAGGAAATGACAGGGAGTGGCAGGAAAAGATAGAGCTGTACAAGTATTGTGAGTGCTGAAACTGCAAAATTGAATTCAAAATTTAAAAAGCACTGGTGTGATTGTGAAAATATTTTTCAGACAGACAAAATAGTTACAAATAGTTGCCACCAATAAACACGGACAAAGAAAATCATCGAAGGAAACAGTGGATACAGCAGAGGAAAAGGCAGTTCACGAAGCCCCGGTTGGCTGGTGGACCCGTGAACCGATGTGAGACCTCACCCGTGAGCAGGAACACGGAACAGCCCGAAACTCTCATGTTTCACCTGCCTGATGTATAATATACACTGTTGACAAAAATGTGGGGAAAGGCTGTGTTCAACTTATTTTGGGAATGCACGTTGCAAAAACCTTCCGGAAGGGTAATTCGGTTGTATTTATAAAAATTGGCTCAGCGGTTGCCCATCTGTGCGGGGCCTCCCATGGAAATATTAACTTAAGTGCACACAGCAGTCTCAGCTGGCTCTCCTGGGCTGGCTGGAACTCACCATAATTTGAATCACACCAAAAGTGTTCTTCAGTGGCTTCCTTTGTTCACTCAGAATGCACCTAGAACAACCGATATACGCAGCCCCACGTCATCTGTATTCATGGCTAGATTACGATGTTAGGGCCGTGTAAAATGTATTGTATTTACCCCATTGTTACCGGTTTTTACGATTACCCACTCCCACTGTTCTCAATTCTTCTGACGAATCGTGTGGTGGTGAGCATTCTCCTGCCACCGTGGCACTCAGCAGACCTGCGAGCCCGCGGGACATGTCCTTCTCCACCTTTCCTAGATAATGACAAATTGTTTCCCACATCGTTGGTGCGATTTAGATGCATAGCAACCACGTGTAGGTATTACAATTGTTCCACATCCCTCCAGGCAGCTGATAGGTCAGAGACTTGTCTCTGCCAGTCTGCCCGCCTGTCAGATGTCTCCTGCGGTTTTAATTTGCATTCCTCTGATTACTAATGAGGGGGACCATTCTTTTCATGTGTTTATTGACCATGCTTGTTTCCTGTCCTGTAAAATTCAAGTCTTTGCCCATTCTCCCCTTGGATTGTGTGATTTTTTTTCATTATTACTTTAGACTAACTGACATTATTTATATATTAGGAACACTACATTTTTGTCAGTTATATGGGATGGAAATTTATTAGTGTGTGGTTTTTATTTCCACTTGATCTATGGTCTATTTTAATTAGCAGGATTTATTAACATTAATATTCTCCAGTTTATCATTCTTTCAGGTTTCTATTTATTGAAACATGTTTTGGAAATGTTTATGTGTCCAGACTAATAGGTACTTTTGCATATTTTCTTTTAAATATTTTGTATTTTTGACATTCACTATTATATATGATGGACCTGGAAATGAGTTTTGTCTGTGGTTTAAGATAGAGATTCAGTAGTTTTTCCTTATGGATATTCTATTAATATAGACCATTTCAGTCAATATCTGTGATTTCCATCATTGATACCCAATGTCATATTTGTTCAATGTCATTTCATATGAGTGATACATTGCATACATTCACTTTTCCTTCTATTAATGAATTTATTTTAACTCTACACCATCACCACTCTCTCAATTACTAGGAGCTTATATAATTATGAATAACAAATAAATAAAATTATTAGTTGTATGCAGTCATAGGAGTTCCCCAGAGCTGCCCTAACAAAGCATCTCAGACTAGGAGGCTCAGACGACAGGCTGATCTCACAGTGCTGGGTCCGGAAGTCGGAGATCAGGGTGTGTCCGCAGGGTTGGCTTCTCCTAAGGCCCGTCTTCTCCCTGCGGAGACAGCCCTCTCCTCTCTGTGCCCCGACCTGGTCTCCCTCTGTGTGTGTGTGCGCTGATCTCCCCTCCTTATCAGGACACCAGTCGTATTGGACCAGCACCCACTCACATGACCTCATTTTACCCTGAATATTCCATTACAAGGGGCTGCCTCCAAATACAGTCACATTCGAGGTACTGAGTGTGAGGAATCCAACATTTGAGTTTTGGGAGGGCACCGTGCACCCCCGAAGAGTAGTTGCCTGAAAGTGACACCTTTCCTTTTTTCAGTTCTTATGTCTTTTCATTTCCTTTTCTCATTTCCATGCCCATCCCATTGTTACCACTATTGTGACTTCTCAGATCCTAGGGTGCTTTTGCTTTGTCATTGCCTGTCCTTGACCTGCACGTCTACAGACACATACAGTAGGTAATACTAGGTCTGTGGCTACTTCTGCTCATCACATATATGTGAGTGTTGTCTGTGTTATCAGTGTGTCAAAAGTCCATTCTTTGTATTGCTCTGTAGTATTCTACCTCCCGAATACGCCAGTAAACATCTGTGTTGTTTATCGATTCTTACAATGAACATTTCGATTATTTGACTTTTAAACTATTATGGATAAAAACTGCTATGTTTATTTTCATATTAGCCTTTGAAATGAACTGAATGGTGTGAGCCCCAAATTCACATTTTGAAACCCAAGCCCCAAAGTGACTGTATTTGGAGATAGGACCTATAAGGAGATAGTAAAGTTTAAGTGACGTCATTAGGGTAGGTCTGGTCTGCTTGTTTCCTTTCTCTCCTTCAGCTGATCTGATCTGGGATTCAAAAAACCAAAAAAAAAAAAAAAACAAAAAACATGCCTTTACTTATCTCTTTCTGTTTCTATTTTTCTATTGTTTGGCTGCTGTTTCAAATTACTGTCCTTTTGTAGCTTCTTGAGATAAAAATTTTAATAGTTTAATTTTCTTATATTTACTTTTAAAGATACGCATTTCTACTAAATATGTTTATCTACATTTCACAATTATGATATGCTGTACTTTCATTCTACTTTGTTCTAATTTTATTATCTTCATCATGATTTCACCTTTGAGACATGAATTATTTAGATGTATGTTATCAAATATCCCAATATTGGTGAATGTTTCAATTTCAATTGGCCATTGATTTAGAGTTGAAATCTATTGTGAACAAGGATTATGGTCTGAATGACTTGGATCTTTTGAGATTTACAGAGACCTATTTTATGGCTTGGCATATGGTTTATTTGAGGGATGTTCCTTGAGCACCTAGGAAAATGAATTTAAATGTCATAGTTTTGGTTTGTGAGTTCCAGATACACAAAATCAATTACAGTAATTTTGCTTTTTCCTTCAAATATGTGTGCCTTTTTCTTTCTTAATTCAATTAAGGAAGTAGGCTTACTCTCCTTATAATAACCTAGTAATTTAACACAGGCTTACTTGAATCCAAATATCCCTCAATAGTTTTTTACCTGTGTTTTGTTTGGGGTTATTTTCTGAGATAATAACATTCCAATTTTGATATCATTTTTTATACTTAAATTTGGAAAAATCATTTAGATTTAACTAAACATTTAATTTACATACAGGCTTTCACTTTACTTGCTCCTTTAAATTTGATTAACTGAGTTTTCTGAACTATGTCCACAATATTTTTTTAAGCAAGAGAATATATGGCCTATGTTTTGTAAACTCTTACAAATTTTGTGAATGTAATTCTCTGTTACACTTCTGAAAGATAGTCTTTGAGTACAGACTTCTTTATTCATGAGTACTTTTCTAAAGCTCCAAAGTACATAATTATTTCAAAATAGCTAAAAAATTGATACTGTAATTTAGGATGGCAAATATGACTTATTTTCTTTTCAGATGCAAGACTGAGGCACTGTGAAATGCATGGCTTAATCAGGATCACCTGTTGAAAAACCATATATTATTTCACAAGTTCATGCTGTTATTTTTAATTATGGTAACCTGACAACAATTGATTTCATTTAAACGGTATTTTGAGTACTATGTACCTCTTCTGCACCTGTAGAATGAGTCATCCATCACATAACAGCATTTCTATACAATGGAGACATTAAAGGGTTGCAATTTCATGCTTGTTTACATGAAAATCTCCTTATCTTAGAAAATCATTTCTTCTGAGCAAAATCCCCAAACGTAATATTTCTGTTATATAAATAGTCTTCCAGTAAGGAAAATAAAACAATATTTATTATCTGAGTTTTCTATCTCAAAGGTAAAAATACTTGAAAAAATTAGAATAACGTTTATAATTGGTACTTCCCAAGTTTATAAATATTTCTTTCAAACTACTAATGAAAAATATTAATCTCAATAGTAAGTAGGGCAATACATGTTATCCTCTTTTTGTTTGGTATGCTTATTTCTAAAATCTGTAGCAATTTCTCAGAGAGAAATAAATTCTTGTTGCATAGATTATATTTAAAGCGAAGAGGATTTAAAAGAACAATTTTATCAGGAGGCGAAGTGAAAAATGCTATGTTGTCGTAGACAATTTATCGTGGCACTCTTTAAAATGCCCGAAATTTAGCGCGCACTCTTGCATATATTTGGTGGTTGAAATGTTTAAGTTCTATTGAATTTTATTACTATACTGGTCACAGTTCAATCACAAAAATAGTTGATACATTTAAAAGGGTTTAAATAAAAATAACTGTTTAAAAAGATTATTTACAGAGGTATGGGCTGGGTTGAGAAAAAACATCGCTGAATATGAAGTATTAAGGCTCTAGGAAAAGTGGGGAGCTGAGCCACCCACCACGGCCCCGGGGGGAAGCTGGTTCCGTGTGTACTGCCAGGGCAACATTAAGTTGACTTTCTTTATCGCTGTTTTACTTCTCCCCTTGTGGTCTCTACCTCCCCTCACAAAATCTTTTCCAAAAGCAAAGATGAGATCTTTAAGTGAAACTAAACATACATTTCAGCTTTTGGTTCTTAGACACCATGTTGGAATGGGAATTTTTTAAAAATATGTTTTAAGAAAGAAGAAAATTGCAATTATTGACCACTATTAGAGATAAGGTTTTCTTCATTCTCTAGCTGAGCTCAAATGGTGCCATATGCAGAACCTGCCCCTCTGGTTACTGTCCAGAGGGCACTTTGCCGTATAAGATCCCCAGAGAACTGACTCAAACCTAATTAGAACACAAGGTACCACTTAGACAGATTCAGCACTCTGCTCTCCCTCTTTGCCTCCCTTCCCAGCAAACATTTATTCCTCCCAGGTCGGGGAGCTGGGAGTCCAAGGTCAAGGTGCCAGCAGATTTTGTGTCTGGGGAGACACTTCTTCCTGGTTTGGAGGTGGACTTGGCCTCCCTTCTTTTCTCACATGGCCCCCCCTTGGCTTGAGCATGCAGAGGAAGGGGGAGAGCTCGTGTCTCTTCCTCTTTTTGTAGAAGCACTACTCCCTTCCTGAGGCTCTACTCCCATGACCTCATCATCTGGCCGGATCACCTCCCAAAAGCCCAGGGCCCAATTATCATCACATTGGGCATTAGGGCTTCGACATACAGATGTGGGGAGGATGCATGTTAGGTCCGTAACAGTCCCCAGTCTTAAAATGGTACATTTGTGACCCATATAGTTCTGCCCTTTCTTCCCTCTACTATGGACCATGCCCCTCATCAATCATTGCAGTGTTTTCTTTTGAACTTGATGGTGTCATAGAAATCTTTAACCCAGTCTTGGGGCAGCCCCTAATGCCAGCTCAGTGCAGCAGGCAGGCAGGCAGCCCAGGGCTGGATCGACTCAACTCACTGACAACGATAATTGAGATTTGATTGTGATGTTGGAAGAGTTAAGAGAAGAGAAAAAGAAGAAACAACCCTGTGTTCTCAAAGGTCTTCGTTCTAAAAATAGGGCAATTAGAAGAGTGATTTAAAGGCTGCAATTAAGTTCATATCCATAATAGTTATATTTGCCAGGTAAAGATGATGTGAAACTATTTCATGTGTTCAGAGAAGACAACTTCTGCTGGCTTTAAGTTCTTTCAATTCTGTGATTCTTTTGTTTTCTGAATCTTTTTAAAACATTTAAAAGTCAAGGATATCTTCATTTGTCTCAAAGCAGTATTCAGAGAGCAGATGACTTTGCATGGGGGAAATCTCAGGTTGTAGTTTAATGTGAGTCTGAGCCAGTAGAATAACACCTTCTTCCTAGCACAGAGATGTGTTCCCAGTGCCCAGTGGATATGTGTCACTATCCCGCTGACATCTGACACAGTGGGCTACCTACTCTCCACACGTGTCACTGTCCCTCTGACATCCGACACGGTGAGATACCTACTCTCCCAGCAGGGGACTTTCTCATTCATTCTTACTTGTGCTACTTTTCTGGATTTCTCATTACTCCTTGGCTACTCTTTCTTTTCCTGTGGTGGCCCTTTTACTCCTTTTATCTGATATTTTCATTCAATATGTGTTCATATATAAACTGTATTTTTATTTTTGTATGTATTATTCATATGAGCTTTACATGGCAGCCATACCTAACATGAGCAATTATTTCTCCCTTCCATATCTTTCATAACCCACTCACACCTCCTGGTGACCCCTGCTCATGTGAACAATGACTGACCATGTGACTCTGACAAAGACAGCCGTTGCTTGGAAACCAAACATGGGTACCACACAGCCTGCACAGGATGGGCCCTGTCAGAGGCATAGCTGCAGAGGGGAGCATTCTCTGTCTCATTATGGAAGATGGTCAACAGCCACCTACGGGGCAGAATAGGCAAAGCCAGCTTTCTACTGTTCAGACTTCAGCTTTTTCTAAAAATAATAACTTTGAAAATAAGTCTCTTATTCTTCATAGAATAAGCCTTAGGAATTGTTGGACAACATTTGTTGCTTGGAAGAGCCAGCCAGGGATACTGACAATACTTAAGCTCCAAGAATAAAGGTGATGCCCAGTAAAGAGATAAATCGGAAAAAATAAAATAGATGCCAGGTCACATATTTCGAGATGCTGGTTACATTAAAAAGCTAGTATTGAGAGTTATTTATTTACATGTGTACCATACATTTTAAGATGCTTTGTAAGTTACAAAGCATCTTAATAGTTATCTTTAATTTTATGAAAGAATGCTGTTTTTGCACACTGATGTCTGCAAAGGTATATGACATGATACAAAAATTCAAATGAACTTATTGAACAAAACTAAGATGTGCTTTAAGAAATAGTTGCCTTGTATATCTTTCCAATAACATTTTGCATCCTGGGAAATTGGAAACATATGTTCAAAAACTGAAATGTTGAAGTAAAGTGGCTTGAAATAATTATCTCCTCATGTTAACACCCAAATCAACAGTCAATTCCCTTCCCTCTTCAATGCAGCATTTCACTCGATAATTAGCAGCTGAATGCTAATGACATCAGGCACTCTGGATTTCCTGAGTATGCTAATTCAAAATTCTGTTGAGTGGCGACTTTGTTTCACGGAAGCCTGAAATATAAACCACATAGAATGCGCTATACAGCCAACCCTGCCCAATGGTACCTCGCGCTGAAGAGGAAAATTGTTAGGACTCTGAATCACTTCGGCAGTGAATGCAAGATGAGAAAGGGAGCTCTTTGGAGACCGGATCCCTACGAGGCACCGAGGGCCACCTGAACACCGAAGGAAAGATGAGATCCGACCAGCAGTCACCAGACTCCAAGTCACACTTGGCTGTGGCCATCCCGAAAGTTGAATCTACTGAGCAGGAAGAGAAGGTGCATCCTTGGATGAATGTAGACACGATGATGGGCCTCCCAATGGGGAGCAATCAGCGCTTGGGATTCTTTCCAAACGAAGCGGAGATGGCCACCCACTGAAGAGCAGATGTCAGAGTGGAGGTGGACTTGGTCATCACACGCTTATGGGGTCCTTGTTCCACAACATGATTTGATTTTGGCTTCTCTTTACGTTCTCCACCGGACACTTCTTCCCTGCAGGTCGCGTATGCTGTGTAAACAAAAGGGAAGAGGCCAGCTTGAATTCCCATCCACTGCCTGATCTCTCCATCAAAGCCGTGTGACAGAAGCTCAGGATGGACAGAATGCGCCAGGAATGAAACACCGGTGGAGAAATGTACAGAAGCATTCATTTTGGTTTTCTCTATTTTTTTCTTTTTCAAATACATATAGACATTGTATGTTTTAATGATGAAAACATTTCTAATATTTATTGTGTTCCAGCTGGATATGATTCTAGTATGATACCTGGGTATGCATACTAGTAGTAAAAATACTACTTTTTTCCCATTTAATTAAAGAAAATACTGAGTCACAGAGAACAATCTAAGGTGAGTTTTATAAGGTCAACTAGCAGACAAGTGACATAGCCAATCCAAGCGCTGTGGCCCAGGGATCAGTACCCTTAGACACCATTTCTCCTGATTAGACCCACGCACATGTGCACACCAGCAAGGCTGACCGGCGCTTTGTGACCAGCCTTAACGTCTACCCCATGAGCCATGGATGCCTTAAAAAAGGAGGAAAGGGGCACATTGCTTCAGGAGCTGTGGAGGACTGTACCAGCTCCATCACCCTTCACTTTAGCTGCCCGCTAACCTGCATCCATGAGGATTAAAATGCAATACTCTGGAACAAAGGATTTTTAATGAATTTATAAACGTCTTGACAAAATCAAAAGGTATATTTTGCTGCTTGGAGATGATGCCGCAGGGAATTTCTACAAGCTTTATTTAAACCCAGCTTAATAGCAACTGTATCTATAGTTCTACTCAGCATAATCATTACAAAAGCTAATGATGCACCTTTAAAATGTCTTGAGAAGAGTAGCATCAGTGTTCTGCTAGAGAGCATAGGATGTCAAACAAAACAGAAAGAAAACAAATTCGTGAGTCTTTGTTTGCTTTATTTATTTGTTGTGAAGGAATCCCCATTTTTCAAAATTATTTGCAGGTGTACATAAACAAGATAAAGAGCAGATGCTCTTCCGTCATCTGAATAGCTGAGGCATCCTCTACCTGTCTGTACTTGACCTGGGTCAGCTATCAGTCACGCGAACTTCAGCCACTTCGAACTGGGTACACAGAGCCCCGTTCACCTTTGTGGTTTGCAGCGTCCTTATCTTGCCCTTACTCTTTAATTATAAGTTGGCTGGGTATTGATTTCTCAGTTGACAGTTATGTTTCTTCAGCATTTTAAATATGTATCCCATCCTCTCCTTGCACTGCTAAGGAAGTGCCCGACAAGCAGAATGTTGCTTTCTCATAGGTCGTTTGTCCTTTCCTGGAGAGCCGGTCAGCCTTTGTTCCGTAGCCTCTGAATTTTTACCATGATATATCTAAGAGTGGTTTTAGGTTTTTTTCTTGCTGCTTTAAATTTAATAGAATTTTTGATCTGATAACCCTGACTTTTTGTAATTTTATTAAATTCTCAGACATGAATTTTTAAAGGAATTTCTACCCATCACAGTCTCCACACTGTTTTATGGGACTTCTGTTATAAAATAAGGATCCCGGTAGACAGTAATACGCTGTGCATATATCATGTAATGCCTAGAACAACTGCACAATGAGTTCTGTGAGGAAGTACACTCAAAAACACTGTGGGAAAACTGAAATGAAAGTTTTAAAGTGGTGCAAGTTACCCACAGGAAGGCCAAAACTGAAAATAAAAACAGCAAACAAAAACAGGTCGAATGAAAAGAGAAGAAAATGCAGACTGAAGCATGAGCCTGCCAATAATTACATTAAATGTAAATGTTCTAAATGCACTGTCTAAACGACAGAGATCAGCAGCCTAGGATAAAGAAAATTACCTAACTATATAGTACATACAATGCAGGCCTTTAAGTATAGTGGTGTAGGTATGCCGGAAGTAAAAATGATGGAAAAATATGTTGTGCAAATATAAATCAAAAGAAAAGAAGTGGCTGTATGAATAGTCAATAAATTAGTTGTTAGAGCAAAGCAAAATGCCCTTTTGTACCCCTCAGCACATATCACGGTTTTCATGGGGACTTCACACTCACCCAGAAAAACCTGAAAACGAAGAGTGCAATCAAGTGGCGCACCTGCTAATAGAGGGAAGAGTCAGTTCTATCGCGTTGGCGGACGTGGGGGACTGAGTCCCAGTCTTCCTGGGCATGGCCTTTGGACCGAGCCGGGAGAGGTGGGCAGCCACTCTCCAGATGAACAAAACGGGAAACGCATTCTCGGAAGAGGCCGGAGAAACTGGTGCACAGAGGTGCAAATTAACATAGCACACCGAGAGAACTCCAAACGGTCTGACATGAACTCAGTTGAAAGGGCCTGGCTTTGGTAAAACGATAAAAAATGAAAGGGAAGTAAACATATTTTTGCATGTAAGTGTTCTGGAAAACAATTCAGTTTTAGTGCTGAAATCGAGCCATCGTGTGTGTAAATAGCTTCAGTCATTATTAAAGGCACCCAATGTCACCTTTAGAGCAGGGCTGGTTGATGTCCATGTCCCAGAATTAGATCCCTGGGAAAAGTCCAACTATCCTTCTTCATTTAACGGTCCCTTGAGCAGGATCAAACTTGACATCGCATTAGACTCCGAGGTTCTCTGAGTGCCTCCCTGCTCAGCGGAGGCGGAAATGCGTCTCCGCCGTCTTTGCATCATCACCGGAGGACCATCGCTGCTGGAGCCTCGTGGGTGCTGGGAGGTTGCTCGTGCCTCTGTCAGGAGTACGACCGTGGAAATTCTAGACACCTTGTATTCATCATGATAATCAATAGTTTGGGTGCCGAAATCCTTTATAACTGTGATGTGCTAGGTGTTTGATTTTAATAAATTTTATTTTTCTTACCTATAAGCAAGCACCTGACTTGCCCTTCTCCCCACAGTACGCATTTCTGAAAGTATTTAATCCAACACTCACACAACTCTTTCCTGGTCTTTTAGGAGGAGTACATTTATTGTAAATAAAAAAAATAACTGCATAAATCTATCAACATAGTGCATATCTTTATGCCATTTTAAATTTTCTTGACATCTCATAGATTTTTAAAACTTCATTCCTATGAAACAATAGTAAAAATATGGAAGTTTTTTTGGTCATATTTTGTACTTTACCACATAGTTTCTGTTCCAATGTTATCAACTTGGTAGTGCCAATGTTAACACTAGGTTATAAACAATGAAAACGTTTGAATGACATTTAATGTAGATTAAAACAATTCAAATACTAATAGCTATCATAAAATCCAAAATTCTGACAGAAGATTTGATGCAAATAAATAGTTGGTCCAAAAATAAGTTATGATTAATAGTTAAAGAAGCACAATTATACAGTAAAAACAGAAGCACAAATTAAAACTTCCAAGGAAGATATACCAACTTATAAATTATCACATTAAGACTTTCAAGTTTGGGGAATTATGTTATGATTAAAACAATTTCTCATAAAAATGAGACCATTAATGTCACTCTACTTCAAAACAGTACTGTGAATTTCTGTTTCAAGGAAGAATTGAGTAGTTTCTAACAGACTGATGTTACCACTTAAAAAAAAAACTGAGAACTTTGATGAAACACAAAAATCATTTCCTTAAAGACATCAGAGAGTAGCCAAAATAACAAGAACAAGAGAGTCTAAAAATCCAGAGAAGAGAGAATCTGTGGGATTAAGTTGGCATTTTGCCCCTGATTTGTCCTTGGATGGATTTGACAATTTTGAACATGAGCAGGCGGCCGCATTCCGGGCTTCCCGTAAGAAGAAAACACCTTCGGTGGGACAGAGGGGTTCTCAGAGCACTTGTGCAATACTGGGGTAGTGGGAGTGGCAGAGAAGACCCCCAAGGTCTGACCAGTTTACCTTCCAAGACAGTTCCTGAGCTCCGAAGCCTAAAGAGCTTTTCTGAAAACTCTTGAAATACAGGGAGAAGTATTCGTCAGTCTAGGTGCGTGCTCACCACTGTGCAGCCATAGGGGACATGTTGATCAAGACTGGCTCGGAGCTGGAAAGCTTGGCGGTGGACGAAGGTCATTCGAAGTTAAGCTAAAATTACCTGAACTGTCGCTCAGCCTTAAATGATGTCAGTTATGTAATGCAGGCTTAGAGGGGAAAGGAAACAAAACAATCTGGGGTAATAAGACAAACCAATCAGTAACCCCGGACGGAGTGATGACTCAGGCCCAGGAAAGAGGCAGAGAGTTACAGTGACTGCATGGTGTGTGGGGCAAAACTGGACCACGTGCATCAGCGACTTCAGCAGAAGAATTGAAATGATGAAAGAGAGTCAGATGGGTAATCTGGAAGTTAAAGAAATGGTAACAGAAGTGAAAAGTGTTTTTGAACTAGCCACTGGACACAAATAATAATGCGTCTGGCCTCTTCAGACCAGACACAGCTGAGGAAGGATGAGTGAACGTGAAGATACAGAAGTTACCGAACTGAAAAATAACTTACAATGAGAAGAAGAGCGGGAAAAGGCAAAGAATATTCATGAGCCATAGGACAATAGGAAACGATCTAATGCACATGTCAATTGAAATCCTAGAAGAAGAGAAAGAGAATGGGTAAGAAAAAAAGTATTTAAACAGAGACTGGCTGATGATTTTCGAATGTAATAAAAAACCAGCAAGTTACAGTTAAAAGACACTCAGAGAAATTCAAGTTGTTTTAACATACAAGATATTTAAGGTATAGACAACAATGATAAAGAAGAAATCTTAGAGGCAACCAGAGCGAAAATAACATAAATTTATAGATTTAAGGCTTTCATAGCATAACCATCTCTTAAGGTTTGGGGAAGATTAGGAATAACAGCCTGTAAAACAGTACAGTGTTCTGTGTCAGCACCTAGTAGGATATAATATTTTGTTTTTATCCTCATAGTTATATCTTAAATTCCAAGCTTTTAAGAGCTTCAAATATATTTCATTATTCAATTTCACAAAATGTTATACTTCCCATGTAAAACAAAATATTTTTATTAGTCAACTACTCAGTGCATTTGCAGCTTTTGGGCTGAATTGGTTTTGAGGGTTATGTTTTCTTTAAATTGCCCATAATAATTTAGTTTTCAGGCCTGTGATTTCTCACTCTGCTATATGTTTTCTATTGAATGAGTATAGTCTTTTTATACTGAATATAAAATACAGTGGCTAAGGGCACAGAATCTGTAAAAGATTGTCTGGATTCAAAACCCAATTTCGTCAAGGACCAGCGTTGGGATCTTGTAAACATGATAACTGCACCCGTCTGATAGTTTGAAGAGAACAAACCAGGCATCGAGTAAATGTTAGGTATCAAAGCTTATTAAAATAGATGTTGTTAATTAACAAGAACATTAATAATATTTAGGAGCTTAAAAGTAAGAAATAAAATTTATTACTGTGACAGTCTTAAAACCTTCAGGCTTGGCTACTTTTTCTTTGGAAGTTGTGGTCGTATTTTCTGTGAGAAAGAGAAGTTGTTTTTGCTCCATTCACCAACCATAAGGGGCTCACAGATGCCTAATTAGTGACTTGCATCGTGACGGACATGCTTGGTAAAATTTCTGTAAAAATAACACCTTCTGCTTGGCATCCCAAACTTTTAAATTCAGTCACCTTCTGGACGAGTAACATTTATTTATTCTCTTTGATATCTCATCTAAAAGATCACTCACTCTGGGTTTTCAAAGGTGAGTTTTCCGTGAGTATCGGGAGCACTTAAGTACCTAGAAATCTTCCCTCCCCAAAGTGCCGAAAGCAGCAGCACCGTGAATCGCCCTTGGTTAAAATGAGAGAGACAGTCTGGGTGGTCATGAGAAACGTTCTTCCGTACAATTGTACTTTCCAGTGTCAACTACCATACAACATCAGCATCAGGAGAGCTGATTGCACCAAAGAGGAGGCAAGGGCAGAGAGCTGGAGATCAACTCCTTTCT
The DNA here is from genome assembly GCA_028533065.1 of Trachops cirrhosus. Lineage (NCBI taxonomy): Eukaryota > Metazoa > Chordata > Mammalia > Chiroptera > Phyllostomidae > Trachops > Trachops cirrhosus. The sequence goes on from CM052547.1 coordinate 2,692,251, forward strand.
CCCGAGAAAGGAGTCCTGTCACTGTGATGAAAACGCACCGTCCACCGTGGCCCAGCTAGAAGGCTTTCCTTGAGAAGCATCCCCGCCACCACCTTTCGTTCTGAATGTCATGTTTCGTAGCTGGCCCCTCAGGGATCTTTGGGGTTAATTTTTATTCTTTCTCCCGTGTGAACGGTGGCACATGGGCTTTCATGGACGGCTTTAAAAGGTTTGTACATGCCCCTCTTTTCTAGCTTGCAGAACTTGCTAGGAATGTACAAGGAGCAGAGGGAAGAAAATGAAGGGAATAAATACGAGGTTGGACTCAGGAGCTAAGCGGCTTTGGGTCTGAGTCCGTTCTGCCTCTTGCTGTGTGACTTTGAGCTCGCTAATTAGGCTCTGCAAGCCTGTGTCTCCATCTGTAGAACGTGGCCGCTGCCTAATGACTCCCCGACAGGCCGGTCGTTACCTGCATGCGACTCTGGTTTTTGTCTCTTTTTCACGCATGAATCCCCAGTGCTGGCAGCCGTGGGGTTCGAGGAACGCATGTTGGCTGAATTTGAAGAAGGCTTTAGCTTAGGAACTGCAGAAGGGAAACTGCAAGATGGATAATAATATCTATTTCACTTTTTATTATTTGTAAATAATAACAGAACTCATAGCAAAAGTACCTTTTTGAGTGTGAGTAGAATGCTGTCAGCTTTTTACCGCTAAGCATAAGGCAGGCGGCTTGCCTCAGATGGGTAGGGCCCCAAATTTAAGGAAGTATATGTCTCTCCTATTTTATTAAATATTTATTTAAATCAGTAATATTTATTGCACTTTATTAAATGTCAGAATCAAAACAGAGTTTTTCTTCTTTAAAGAGTTCTTAAAATTCTATCATTGCATCCCTATAATAAATCTTATATATTCAAGTTGTCTTCTAACGTAGTTCTTCAGAAGTAGTACTGTCTTTGATTTGATAGTATTATATTTGAGGGATTTTTATCTACTTTCAAAAATAGATTTGAAACCTATTAATTTTACTGAGATTTTAAGGTTTTCCTGCCAAGATTATATTGACAGAAAATTTTGAAACTCGATATTTGCTATACTCAAGGATAATTTAAATATTTTGGAATTATCTTACAGGTTGAAATGGCTTATCTACAGAATTCTCTTTGTCTTGATTGGTGGTTATTATTTGACAGTATTTTTAATTTATTCTAAATGTATTATTTTATTTGAATTTTCTAACTCTTCTTATTTCAATGTTTAAAATATATTTTATTAATTATACTATTACAGTTGTCCTGTTTTTCCCCTTTACCCTCCTCCTCCCAGTACCCCCATTCCCACCAGCATTCTCTATCCCCCCAGTTCATGGTCATGGGTCATGCATATAAGTTCCTTGGCTTCTCCATTGCCTATACTATTCTTTTTTTTTTTTTAAATATTGTTCAAGTACGGTTGTCTCAATTATTTCAAATTTGATTCTAATTCCTAGAAAAATCAAATGTGAACAAAATTGTCTCATAACTTTACAAATGTGCATCTATAATCTCTTCTTACTTTACTGGCCTCTGAAGTTATAGTTTAAAATGGGATTTTTTTCCTGGAAAACTGCCGACAATTGTGATTATAAAGAGAGAGGAAGGACTGGCGTGGGCGGGGTGTGGTCTGGTGGGCACAGCAGCTTCTGTGGGGCCCGGACGTTCAGTCCGCCGAGTCGGACGTGGTTCCCACTTCTCGCTCCTGGAGCAAACATGCTCCACCACAGCGGATTACTGACAGCACTCCAGTCTCAGAACCACCTTGACACCAACAGATCTGGTAAAACCCGTTTTGTCTCAAATTTTGCTCTGCCCCAAAACAAAGCTTGTGTTGCTGCCTAGTTCTAACATATATATCTGGGAGAGATATTGAAGTCAAAAAACATTGATTGGGTAGTTTTTGAGTGCCAGGAAAGAAAATATGAATCAGGAAACAAAAAAGTACAATACAGTGTATTGTCACAGATCTTATATTTCAGTCAAGGAAATCGGAGAACTACACAAAGACCAGAATGCGAGGCGGGAACCGGTGCGTCCTATGCAAAGAGATTTTAGTGAAAGTAATAGTCAGTATGGAGCCGACTGTCAGGAAAGGGGACAACAGAAGAGGAAGGTGCGAGGGAACCCAGTCTAAAAATGGGAGCATGGCTGGGGATGGAGACCCCGTGGGAGGGCTTAAGGAGAATGTGGAGAGTCATTGGGGGTGAAGGAAGATGTGATGTGTGTGTGATTTTACACGAGAGTTTGAACTGGAGGGTTTCAGGTTAATAATGAGAGTAAGAGAGTGCGCAGTGGAACAGAGAAGGGAGGACGTCGAGGTTCCCTCAAGTGGCGATAGCACAATTTAACGTGCAGTGGGGTCTGCGGGGGAGGGACGGGATGGAAAGTGGACAGGGCTCTGAAGATGCCCCTCGTTCTAGAATGTGGGCGAAGCAGCCCCCTCTGCAGTTCCTCTGCTTCCCTGCTTCAGAACTAAAGTGAAGCCAGCGATAATAATTAAATCAATTAATTGATACAACTTAATTATCAGTGTATTGCATTAAATGTTAAAATGAGTTTAACCTTTTTCAATTAACAATGGTTGAGAACACCTGTTCTCTCTGAGGAGCAGGAAGGAGACTCATACCCGGCTGTTGACCTTTAATAATAAGTATTTAATTGGCTCTCATGGATACAATCTGAGGAACTACTGCACGCATATTATGAGACACGGATTTCTGACACCCACCTTCCTTCTGCTCCACAGCAAAAGAAATATCTAAGTTATTTTTTTAGTCAATAAACTAAGTGTTGTGGAGTTCTGAAACCATTTGGAAGGCTTTCTTGCTCTTGTATCTTGATATCCCACACAGAAGATTATTTTCTTCTAGGAATATTACTAATCTAGATGGATTTTTGAAAATCAGATGGGCCATATTAAGTCTTCATAAACGATCTACACACATGAGTATGGAGAGGCAAACACCACTGGACAATTGAGAAGCGTAGCCAATGAGTTGTTGGCATCGTGTAGATTGTCTTATGAGTTGAGTGGTAGCTTCTTCCCCCGAGGACTTGACTTTGAGCGAATGGTCTGAAGGGACCGCATCTGCTGGTGTTTGGTGGCAGCTTGAGAGCGCGGGCTGGGACGGTTGGGGGTCCCTGAGACACTCTCGGGGCTCGTGAGTCAAAGTTATTTTTATGACAGTAAGACTTTTGTTGTCTTTTCACTTGTTCCCTCACATGTGCAGGTGGCATTTTCTAGAAGCTAGTGATGTAATGTCACAACAATTTGGGGACAGAAGCTGGCATAGGATTACAAGGGTCTTCTGTCCAGCAGGCATTCAGCATAGTGGCAGAAACTATAAAACCATGTGAATTTTCTTGCTAATATTTTTGTTTTGGAAATCACAGCTGTGTTTCATAAACTGTTATTTATATTTACGTGTAACTTTTAAATACTACTTTTGAAGGAATGAATAGTAACTTGCCTAAAGAGGCAGGGGCAGGGGTAGGATGTGGCTCAGCCACCAGACAGACCGACCCCCGTGTCCACCGCCCACCCCCAGGCTCCGGTGCCTCAAAAGAAAAAAAAAAGAGATGGGGGAATGGCTTACAAGAAACTCCATTTTACTTTATTATTTTATTTTTTCTGAAGTGTCCCTTACTAACCCTTCTGTGTTTCAAGTTTACTTATCCTGAAAATAGTGATACTAACACTACTTAATGCTCAGATAATTTACAGCGTTAAATGAGTTAATCTGTGGAAAGGTCTCATTGAGAACAGTCCAAATGAAGTGTTGTGTTGGTGTTTGCTAGGATTAGTATAATTACTATTGTCTCTTGAAGAATTGATTTAATTACTTATCTGTTTACTTTTGCTAATATGATTCCTTATTGATGGTGAATAATTATTACAAAATGTTTCCTCTAATTAAAATCAAATCACCTAATATTTTAATTAATATAATTAATTATAATTATTAAAACTACCTGATAAATATTTTACTGAATGGGTATTTTAATACATATCAGGAAGGATTAAATGAGCTAGTCTTGATGATTTCCATGTGAGAAGCAATGATTTTAGTTAGAATAATTTGAATATGACTGGCTGTTAGGCAAAAGAACATGCTAGGCCCTAGAAGGTGATAAGACATCATCCAGCATCATTTAGTAAGTGTTCAATCTGTATTTATTTATGGAATAAATAAAATGCCATGTTTCCAAGGGAGCTAATTCTTCAGCTGGGCAGTGTTTATCCCCGTGGCTACCTTTCGGTCCCAGACACTTCTGTGCAGCCACCGTGGCAGGTGAGGGGCGGGGTCTTAGTGCTCTGTGGCCTCAGGCTCCTCGACGCGCGGGTGAGACGCCCAGGGAGCCCCAGCACACACCCAGAAGTGGGGCAGTTAACTCCTGCAGAGCGGGGGAGCCCCGAGTCCCACCCCTACTGCTCAGTGCGCAGCCTGCGGGCTCCCTCCTTCCCAGAGCCCCTGTCCCCATTCCCCAATGACGTGTCCGTCTCAGGGTTTGCTTTACGGCAAAACCATGCTAATGAAATGTCAGACGGAGAAATTACATATGTCTCAAATGCCTCAAAGAATAAAAACAATAAAGATGTTTTATGAAGGCTAAATCCAGAAAACCTAGTCCACATAGGAGAAGTCGTGTTTGGTGGGGAAAATGCAGTCCATGACTTTTCTCCAAGGGGCAGGGGACTCCATGGGGACCTGTCCTTCCTGTCCATGCAGAAGGCAGAGCATGGAGAATAGGAGAGCTGAGAGATGCAAAAGAAGTGAGGACAGCGATCCGAGAGCCTCTGACCTTCCGCAAGGTGTCAAGCCCGGATCTGGGCTGAGGTCCTGGCCGTTCCCTCGCCCTGGGCAGGTTGCGCCTGTGGTCAGTGAAGTCCATTTCCAGCACCTGAGTTTCACATGACAAGGACTTTTGTTTTTGTTGCTTTACATTATATTAAAATTTTCCAATCATAAGCTATTGTAGCACTATAGAAAATGACATTTAAAACGGGGGGAATATCTTTTGCAGCTTATGTAAATGTTCATTACCTTGGTTGTGATAATGGTTTCTCAAGCTCCTTCATAAGTCAAAGCTTATCGAGCTGTAAATTCTAAATGGGCGCTTGGGTGCTATGATGCCCATAAGCTTGCAATAATACTGCTTAAAAAAAGATTGCACTGGGACTTTTGAAAAAAAATAAAGCACGAAAATGATACATGAAATAACCAGGTATCTATACATAATAGCTGCTAGTAGATTCACATTTTACACACTTTCTTTCAATGTATTTTTAATAAGTTGGAATATTAGCTTTAAGAATTGAATTTTCAAGGGCACTGGAACAGTTCTTGAAGAAGAGTGTGGCAGTTGTGCCCATGACGGGCACAGAGCAAATGGTGAGAAATGAAATAATCTGTTAGGTTACTCCAGTGGCTTTGAAGGACATGGGGGAGGAGCTACGACCTCTGGGTTTCAGGCCGGAGCTCTGGGTGTCCACACTGAAACGAGAGTGGCCTGCAGCAGCAAGGGGCAGGGCACAGACAGTGACCCTAGCGCCTATTACAAGGCTAACTGACTTCATAGTAGAATCCACTCTTCGTGCAGAAACGTTGTATTAACTGTTTGTGTGACGGCATCGGAAAGCGAGCCTTGGCGTGGAGGAACGTTACGGGAACTCTAAGTTCTCTAAAACCGTTTGTGGACTTAACCCTTGAAGCACGTGCTGTCTTTTCGCTCTTCACCTCGGTGGCTCATTCTAGCTGGTCTGCTGTTGTCGGGATCGACGGGGGTATGGTGCATGGGAACTGGGCTAGATCTCTAGAACTAGTTCCTTCTGCGTGACTGAAACTTTACACCCCGTGAGTAATGCCTCGGCTTTCTCCTACCGCACACCCCTCGGCAGTAACCCCCGTTCTATTCTCGGCTTCCATGAACTGGTCTACTTTAGGTACTTCATATAAATGAAATCCGGCAGTATTTGTCTTTCTATGATTGACTTATTTCAGAGAGTGAAATGTCCTTCGGTTTCAGTCATGTTGTCACACATGATGGAACCCCCTTCTTTTTAAACTCTGGGTAATATTCCATTCCGTGTACACACCACGCTTTCGTTATCAACTCCTCCGTTGGTTAATGCTGCGACCTGGCTACCGTGAAAGATGCCGCAATGCGCGTGGCGGAGCCGGTCACTCTCCAAGATTCGGATTTCCATTCTTTTGGGGTATGACCCAGAAGTGGATCTGCTCAATCCTACTGTAGCTGTGTTGTTAGTTTTCTGAGGGTCCTCCGCACTGTTTTGCACGGTGGCAGCAGCATTTCACATTCTTACCAGCGGTGCAGCAGGAGGCCAGTTCCTCCCCATCCTCCCCGGTGTTTACCTTTTGTCTTTTAGGTAACAGCCATTCTGACAGGTGTGAGGTGATCCATTACTGTGTATTCAGTTGCATTTCTCTGATGGTCAGCAGTGTTGTCTTCTCCTGTACTCGTTGGCCAACTGCACCTCTTTGGAGAAGCACCTAGTCAAGTACTTGGCTCATTTTTAATTGGGTTATGTGCTTTTCTGGCTGTTGAGTTGTAGGTTGTCTTTACGGATCAACATTTTAGATGCAAACCCCTTACCCGATACATGGTTTGCAAACATTCACCGTCCCCCAATCTGTAGGTTGTCCTTCACTTCGATTATTGTTTCCTTTGCTGGGAGGAGCTTTCAGTTTGATCTAGTCCCACTCGTCCATGTTTTGCTTTTGCTGTTTTTGCTTTCGGTGTCATCTCTGAGAGGTCATTGCTAAGGAACTTTCCCCTGTCTTCCACGATTTTCAGTGTCAGGGGTCACATTCATGGCCTTAGTACGTGCTCTGTTCACTCAGCTTTAAGGACAAAAACGCCTCCTGGTTTTAGTCTAGGACAGAGACGGGAAGACAGCTGTTCCGGAAGGCACAGCCTGGAGAACTCTGTGCTGTGTTTTAGGATGAATTTTTATTTTTTTAATAATGAAACTTTTCCAATAGTGCTAATCTTGCACATTTTCAAAAGGACATCCTTAAGTGTTCTAACTTACAAAATTCCTTGTGAATTACAATGAGCAGAAAATTACATTGTAAAGAAACCCTATTGCTGAAGGAGGAATACAATTTCATCGAGCTCAGCAGATACCAACGTTACAATTGTAAGCTTTGTAGCCAAAGATAGACTAAGGAAGCTGGAGAAGTCCAAGAAGGACTGAAGGGAGTCTTATCTCCCAATCACACTCATGAAGAGTAATAAAAAAGAGAGCTGGTCAGCTCAGATAAGAAATGGAAGAAGTCCAATTTTAAGTTATTAAATACAATTTCATACTTGCATATGGCAGTTTTAACACTGTTGATAGTATTTGAGAGAATAAGAGAAAATTAGCTTATATCACACTATAAAGACTTTGTAGAAAATGAACTTCATTAAACAGTAGATGGGATTTTAAAAGCATTTCTTTGAACATTTTTAAAAACATTACATTTCATGTTTGGAATACTTAAAAGTATATTTATAGAGAATGACTGGAGAAGATAGAAACAGAAATTTTCCTTCTTTTGTAAAATCTTATTTACATAAATGAAAACTTTCAGTGGATAACCAATTATACAAATAAAAAATCATATATATGTTTATACAAATACATATATAGTTATATATACAATAAATACATACATATGTTTATATTTGTGCATGCAGATGTATGAGATGCTGGACTGTAACTCTTTGTGGACAGTTGGCAATTCTGATTTTCGGTTAAACTGGCCCATACAGATGCAGCAGATCAAACCAGTCCCGGTCCATGTAATTACCTCATTTTGGTAAAAACCTAAGGCTGAGCTGACCCCCAGGTGTGATCCAGTTGTGTGGTTCTCCCTGGAGCCCAGGAACCAGAAAAGCAGACCTCAGCACTTGTGAAAAAATGAAAACAAATTCGACTCTCATTTCCAGTGGTCCATCCCCACAGCGATCATGGCGGACGGAGGGAAGGGCTTTCTGTCTCTGGGAAGGTCTGTCGCAGGTGCTTCCGCGCTAAACGACAGCATCCGACAGAGAGGGAGAATACAACGGCACAGCCTACGGCCGCAGCGCATGAGCAGTTCAGGGTGTGAGGCCAGGGGTGCTGTGCTGTGAGTGTGTGGGCTTCAGCTGCATCTGATCGTTAGAGTGGAGAGTGTTTGCCTATTAACCCACCCCCTTTATATTTTCTGTGGGCTCCTGCGTGTAGGTGAAACAGCAGTGAGTGAATGATTCGGCGTTTTCATCATTAAACTGAAAGTTGTTTCATACATGAAGGGTATAGGCAACTATCCATTTTTGAGCATTTTTTCCTGAAATCCTAAAGTACAAGTTGAAACAGTCCATTAATCCTTTTTTTTTCTTTCAAGCTGCAATTAATTTCTTTAAATAGGACTTAGTGCTTCCCAGAAAATAACAGAAAATTTAACAACAGGAGAAATGTTACCCAGACCCTATAATTTCTTTCTTTAATGTATTTGTAAATAGTCTGTTATATTTTAAGAAGGCCTTTAACAAAGAATCAAGATATTTTTGGTAGCTGAAAATTTTTAGGTTGATTTTTCTGCATGGCCCAGTATAGTAACCACATAAAAAAGACCTGTTAAAAATAATTCAATTTTTTCAAAATTATTATAGTATACCATTGTAGCTAAATATAATTAAGCACTGAATTGTACAAAGCTTTGTTTTTCTTTCATTGCTTACTGATGTTCCTCCATTCAAGATATCACTTCTTTAAAAAGACTGCCAAACTTTAGTGAAATCAAGAATCACTGCCATTTTGCAACTAAGATGTTCGGAATTTCCTTAATATCTGCCATTTTTTTCTCCAATGTCAGAAAGTATTGAGGGTTTATGCCCCTTCCCCGTAGGAAGTTTTAGGGACCATGTCAGTTCTTGCCTGTGTCTGAGCCCACGACATGACGTCATGATTCGTGGAACAAGCTGGATTGCCAATAACTGCTCAGTGAGTGAGTGAGTGAGTGAATGACTGCTGACTTAGGCTCAGGCGACATCCACTGTCCCTAAAAGACTCTCACGCTCCCCGCCCTCAGCTGTCCCCTACACCTAAGTTGACAGGTCACATTCAATATTATCACATCTTAATATTACATTGGCTCTTACCATCGCCCACTGCATACGCCACGTATTTAAATAGATGATTTTCTAAGGTTAAAGCCACAAAACTAGCAGAGCTGAAAAACCTGTTGTTTATCTTTCAGACGACACGTTGAAAGCTAACTCTGTTTTCCAGGAACATCCAGTCTGCAAAAAAGCGTCAGGGATCACTATTGCCAGAAACAACTCTGAAAAGAAGAAAAGACCCCCATAGGTGGAAGCCTGGGAGCGCCCTCCACTGCTTCTGAGGGAGGATTAGTCAGGGGGCAGGACAGGAGGAAGGGGCACTCACTTGTTTGGGTTGACACTGATGTCACCTTCGAAACTCATATCGCTTAACGATGACGTAATGTTACATTTGTGAATAGTCCTAATAGTAGCATTGAACTTATATAATGTTCCTAGCTCCTTCTCTGTGGAGTCTCTTTTGTTTTGAATGTATGTACCGAGCACACAGTCTGTGCGTGGGGTCAGCCATGTGACAAACTGAAGGAGCGTCTGCACTTGAAGCCAGGGTGACATGAAGCAGGGACATTGGGTCCTACCACCAGGTGCAAGCTGAGACACATCTCCATATATACACACACACATACACACACATGCACACATACAGATATATACATATATACATATATGTATATGTGTGTGCATATATGTATAGTTGTCCTAGAGTCTCTCTGAAAAGCCCATATAACACAAAGAAAGCTTTACAAAGCCAACCAATGTGGAGAAACACTTACAAACTCAAGCTTGCGGGTAAGTAGAACGCCTACAACTGAACGGCCAGAAGCTGAGCGCGTTGTGACACTCACTTGGACAGAAAGTTCCCTGGCGTTCATGGTGAGTGCGTCTCCCCCTCCCTGCTGAAGAACCACACGTGAGAACGCCCTGCCTTGCCTTGGGCCAGTGACTTCAAGCCGAAGGAATGCGGGCCTGACTCGCGTGACTTTTCCGTCAAATAATTGGCTTCGTTTTTCATGTTCGGCACGTACGCCTTTAGACGCTGCAGCCCGTCCTCAAAGCTCTTAATGAACATGCCACACCGCGTTTGGAAAGAACCTAATAAATTCTAGGGTCTGGCTTCTGGCCAACAAATAATTGGCTTTACTTATTTCGAGACATCATCATTAGTGGATCCTTCTGGATGTTATTTATCCACTGCCCACTGCTGGGTCCTTAATCACAGCATTTTCCTTCCCCGATCTTGGAACGAGACAGAAAAAAGTCAATTTGAGGTTTGCCAGAAAATTTCTCCCGTCACGCGGCCTTGGCCGCCTTTGCCTTCGGTGCCTGTTGTGTTATTTCTGCATAACGCAAACAGAAGTGTTTTTGTCTTATTTTCAGTTATTATTTGCTAAGTTCTGTTGTGTATTTGGCTGCTGACAAAACGAGACAGAGGGAATTTTGCCTGAGTTTCGAGTCCAAGGGCGGAGAACGGCACGCTGGCCAGAGCTCAGGTGCGGCCAAGTCAGACTGCGCTGCGTCCTTCCGCCTTGTGCGAGGGGAGAGGCCGTGGCCCCCAACCCCGGCTGCAGGCGTCCAGGCTGCTCCCCGCTCGCTGGTGCCGCGGGTTTGTTCCTCTCGGCCAGAGCAAGGTCAGAGCCACCGGCTTGTGTCACTCGAAGCTTAAATGAAGCAAGAAAACTAAGCATCGGAATACCCGTGTCCTTATATGAAACCCTCCACGCGGACCCTCACAGACACAAGGACGCGTCTGCAGTTTCCCAGCATACCCGCTTTTAACTCGAGTGACATTAAACAGTGTTCACTGTCACCCTAACCCCGCTTCCTGGTCCCCTCCACTTTTTCCTCTCTTTGCGGTCACCTCGAGTCTGCTTGGAGATTTGACATCTGGGCCTTTCCATTGGTCCTTTGTATAGAAACTCTCGCCTGTTCAAATGTGGTTTTCCTTGCCCTGCGGCGTTTCTCCGACTTGCGTGGTTACCTTTATCTTTGCGTGTATCGTAATAAAAAACGGCTTTGCAAGAATAATATTTTATGCTTCTATACCTCTTTTAGGTGTTTTGAAAAGTTTTTAACGTGCATCCTAACGTTAAATTCTCAGTGCCACCCTCTCAGGTAACTAACTGCCTCAGCTTCATCAGAGTAGGTTTGTAAGTGAAATAAATGACGATGGTGATGGTGACGAAGACACGTTATTTGCAGAAGCCCTGTGGCCACAGCGGTGTCCCTACCGGGGATCAAGGGGGTGGGAGCAGCAGGGGGCCCAAGATGGAACTCTGAGCTGCTCTTGCTGTGGACCCCGCCCCCCCTCCCCGCACTCCATGTTGACTCACAGGACGGCACACCCTTCTCAAAATGATCTGTCGCCTTGTTACAACAAAGATGCTTTGAGAGCTGCGCTGGTTTTCATGAGCTGATACGCCCATGAGACATTAGGAGGGTTAGATGAGCGTGCCAGGAGAGGTGACCCTGGGGCAGAAGGTAGCAAGAAGCGTCAGGACTAGAGAAAATATTTATAAATGAAAGGCAGTAGTGTTAAAAACACGAAGGAGAAGGAAAGAGAAATACAAAATATAATTGTAGAAAACTACAGTGTCTATACTTTGCATCCATATTGATTTTAAACTCACAAGCTTGTGCCTTCCCCTTTTTTTCCTGCTAATATTTGGGGCACCCCTCACTTGCAACTTCATGGAGGTCAGCAAGGTTCCGGTTTAAAAAAAGGTGAGATGCAAATCAACATTTGTAGCTTAATATGAAATCTTGATTCTCATCTTCAGTGTTGTTTTTTTTAAATTGTAGGAACTGTATAATTTTGAAACTAGCATTGCAATTTATCTGTAGCTATAAGGCTAATTTGATAGACCAAAACTGGGAATAATTGAGTGTGGACCACAAGCAGGAAAAATCACTTAAGTGTGAACAGAACGCTTGGATGAATGCCAGGTTATCAGGAAATAAGCAAAACAGAATGATTCTTATTTTAAAGAGCATTTGGCAAAATTAGAAAACGGGGTGAGTTCCTAGATTTAAATTTCTTTAAATGTAGCTCTTTTCTCTAATGACCTGAGGCCTGTTACTTCATATCTCCTTAAAACAAAAATAATGTGTTGAGCATGTTATGTGTTCTGTTTTGCTGTTGCCATCTCAGGATAGGGCTCGGAGCCTTTTCTTGGGACTTGGGTGTTTCATTCACAACAGTGAAGGTCATTGTCATTCTCAGTACCCAAAGGCAGCCGGTGAAGGAAAGGCCTCCTCTAGAATCTATACAAGGAAGAGCGGTCACCTGTGAAGGCAGGCAGGGCCTCGCTGACTCTGGCAGATGGAACAGCGTGTGCGAACACTTGCAGGGGGAAAGGAGAAAGCGGTTGGAGGGGAGCGAGGCGTACGTTTGGGGGAAGAGAGGGAACTGGGAGCAGGTGGTCTGAGACGAGGGCGGGAAGGGGAGGGAGGCAGGGGGCCGGTTCAGGAGCGTGTTCAATGGCCCTCACTTGTCGTCTGAGTCGTTCCGGTACACTGCTCGCTTGACAGACGCGCGGAACGCGGTTCGAAGGAAGCGTCGTTCAGATGTGTCTTCTGAAGTTTTTACTGCCTCAGAAGTCTGTTCAATTGTCATAAAAGAGAAAGAAAATGATTTTTTATGGCTTTTGTAAATAACGTATGTGGGTTTCTCTTCCACAGTAGTGTAGACACAAGTTTTCAGTGCCTTTGAAGGACAGAATACAATTCTGTCTCCATGACACAAACGCAATATTTTGCCTCCTTAACAAATGTAATTTTGTTTTTGTCTGCCAAGTAGCTGTTTTGCTAAACTGCCTGGCTGATGAGGGTTTAGCGGGGCTGGATTTGCATACATAAAAATAGATGTGCCATTTAATAGTTGCAAGTTTATAAATAGCATTGCCTTTGTCTGTGGCCTGGCTGTGAAATAATTAAGAACAAACAGAAGAATTCGAACAACTCCCCCACCCACATGGACTCACACAGTACTGCTGTAAGGACAGTCAATGATTCCAGTCTCCCCCGTAACCCAGAGCTGCTCGACTCCTAACCAGTGAGAAACCAGGGGAGTCTCAGGAGGGATGGATCCCGGTTTGTGGTGACCCCAGGCTGGCCTGTTCTGGGGACACTCGTCCTGACGCAGTGGGCAGACCACTGCTGAGTCCGTCAGCAGAAGGGCGTCCAGAGACGGGTGTGATGAGGGCTGGCGCACGGTTCTGCAGTTCTTGGTCCGGGTGGCTTCAGCATTGTGTTTGTTTGGGTCAGTTTCGTGGTTTAACTGGTTTTATTTTGTGTGCATTTGTTTGTTTTCTTTCTATTTCAAAAAGGGGTTTGTCCTTCCTCTTCCTTTGTGTCGTGGTAGGAATTCCCTCCTCCACTCAGCTGGCTCCCACTCACACCCCATAGTGGTCTACTCACCCATCCTGGAGTCTGTCTCCCCCTGAGAGGTCTGTGGGCTGTGCCTCATGCCCCAGACACCCCCATCACCCCCCTGGCCGTGGATGATGGTGACAATGGTGCCTCTTGAACTCCACTGCAGCTGTAAGGTGCTGGTGTCACAGCAGTCAGCTGCTTCTGCTCCCAAACATCAGCCAGGAAAAATGGCAGGTCCTCAGTGGCTTCAGATTTTCAATCTCTCTGTTAGTGTATCATTCCTTCCCCACGTGTCTTGGCCCATGGCACAGAGTGTTCGAGATTCCTTCCAAATGGTCAAGGTCAAACTCCTTGGCTTCCGAGATAACTACTCATGCTTCTCCTCCCCCTTCACCTCCGAAGAGAGTGTTTGACACTTTCTCCCTGTTGGACAGGAAGGGGCCCAGGGGATGGCAAAAGAAGTTTGCTCTCAGAGCGGTGATTCGAGCCTGGTCCTTCACTTTTGAAAGTTTATCACCGACTTGTTTTGCCCCTCTCTATATTTCCGCCATGATCTCCCTTTCCTGAATCATGGAAGGGGAACGTGTGACGAGCAGAGTGAGTAGACAGCAGGGGCGATGCATCCATGGCTTCTTCCCACTGCCTTGTGCTCCGCTAGTGGGTGAAGAGCAGGAGGTGAAGTCACGTACTGTGTGGACCCGAGCACGAGGGGAAACCAGAACCGCTCGTTGCCGTCACAAAGATCATGGCAGCTGCAAATGGACGCGGGGACAAGGAGTTCACGTGTCACAAGTCAAGCTGTTTTCAAGCAGCTTTTTTAATGTTTGGCTGAAACATTTCTTCTACTTCTCTTGGAAAAACTAGCCAGGACAATTTTCTTGGTTACAAAGGCAAAAAGAAGGCATTAAATATTTAGAATGATGGGTGCCTAGGTATAATATACATATTTTGCATGCCTATTTCAAATCCTTAAACTATGTATATATACATTAGCATGCAGGTTTTCAGTGAACTTGGATACCTAAATTCCAAGAACATCAATGAAGTAGTTAAACATCTAATTTTAAGATTCACTTATTTTATCATAGGTATGTAATGAACACATTATGTAAGTGGCAAGTTAATATACATGCATGACCTATGTCCATTCTTACACAAAATAATTTTATTCAAGGTATCGATAAGCATCTAAGGCATCAGTGTGAGTAATCGAACGGAAGTTTCAGAGTACATTTTCTTCCACCGCATCAAAGTTTGATTTACAGCACTTTTTAAATTTGTGATGTTATCATAGGACGTTTTAACACCCAGACACAGTTCCTGTTGGGACAGGGAGTTTACCCAATCTTCTCACCTACGGTTCTGTTGTTAAAGTCCAACTTTAAAGTTTCTTCACAAACACGTGGCACCAAGAATAAAAACCAAGTAAACATAGGGTGGGTTCGTCTCCTTTCTCACCTGATTCATCAGGAGTCCTGTGAGAAAGGACCACAGACCAAGGCCACTTCCAATTCTGTCTTCTCCAGACACTTCTTCGATCTTTTCCCCAACAAATGGTACATGTGAAGATTCATGCAAATTTGAGAAAAATGGAAAGTATTTTAAGCACTTTTCATTTCATGGGATAGTTTGAGAGGGGGTAGTCACTACACCAGTTTTCCTGGATATCATAACACGTGTCACAGCCTGGGAGGCTCAGCCCGCAGGCGTTATTTTGTCGCAGATGTTCTGGAGACTAGAAGTCCAAGTCCACGTATCGGCCAGGCCGTTTGGCTGGTGGGCTGGTTGGTTTGGTTTGCTGCCTCTGTTTGGCTTGGAGACGGCTGCCTTCTTTCTGTGTCCTGACATGGTCCTCCCCCCCGTGTATGTCTGTGTCCTAATCTCCGCTTCTTATAAGGACGCCAGTCATACTGGATATGACTCATCTTAGAGCCCATTCTGGTGACCTCATTAGAGACCCTGTGGGTGTACACAGTCACATTCTGAAGTACTGGAGGTTAGGACTTCAACACATGAATTTGGAAAGTGGGGCATTCAGCCCATAACATATGGTAATTACTATACAATTATCACATACATATATTATGTGAAAAAATGGTTCAAGCATCTAGAAGAGTATGAACTACTGAATAATATTAAAATAGACATACAAAATTTACAAAACAATGACAACCTTAAAACTGTTGCTATAAGATACCTGTATATTTTAAAGTGATCTAGAGGTATTTAAATTGAGAAAATCTGAAGTTTTAAATTCTAGAGCCTCTAATAATGAAAATTTTAGTATCAAGAAAAGCAGAAGAAAATAAGAGGATAGTTTACCAAAATTATAGGTAAATATTGCAATTGTTTTAAATATATATTGACTGCATTGCCAGAAATGTTTATATCATTACTTTGACTGCTAAAGGCATATAAATATTTTAGTAATTCATATTCAAATAACTGCATTTATTCAAGACCATTGTAGAATATATAACCTACTTCACATGAAAAATGTGAACAAAATTATTATAGTGAAACAACAAATTATATTAGAGTTTAATACAGGAATGAAACTGGTATCTAGGGTTATAAGAAAATGTAAAATGCACTGATTTATCTAGGAAAAATTGCTTAAAAATAAACATAAATTAACAGACTTTTGCTGGAATCCATGAATAACCCATGAAGAAGAGATTGATAGTCAATGGTTTTATTGGAATATATTAATGGAAATTTGACCAAATGAAAAATTACAGCTTTATATCATTTTTATATTTGATGATGCTTTAATATTTCCTCAAAAACATAATTTAGGCAGCAAGACCATTATGGCAAACATTATTATCTTCAATATGACATTTATCATTTCTATTTATTTTTCTTCTAATACTTTTATTATATAAACATTTTCAAGCATACGCAGACATTAAAATGATTTTGCAGTGAATGCTTTTGTACCAACCATCTAGATTTTACATTGCCTACTTTTCTAAAATTTACTTTATTATGTATGTACCCATTTATCCATTCCTCTGTTCATTCATTAACTCATCTTTGTTTTTGATGCCTTTTGAAATCAGTTGCAGTCACCAGCACACCCCCAAATGACAGCCAGCATGTCATCTAGGGTGTCATACGTACTTCCCAGTTTCCCCATCTAAGGTGAAGTTCATATACAATAAAACAAACAAAATTTAGTTTTATCTTCTGATGAGTTGGATA
Organism: Trachops cirrhosus; assembly: GCA_028533065.1. NCBI lineage: Eukaryota > Metazoa > Chordata > Mammalia > Chiroptera > Phyllostomidae > Trachops > Trachops cirrhosus. Next base: position 2,708,954 of record CM052547.1, read on the forward strand.
ATGTGTGTGATTCAAACCCCTGCACAGACAGACAACATCTGTGTCACCACACAAAGCCCCCGATGGACCTTTGTAGTTAATGTCCACACCCCCCACCTGGTTGCTTCCACCAGTCTCATCGTTTTCCACCGTGACTTAGTGATAATCTCTCCTAGCACTTGACATAAACAAAAGCATATGGTATACAGACTATACTTTTATAGGTGCCCATTACTCACCGCAACAATTTTAACATTCATCCATGTGATGGTTTATTTCTCGTCACTGTGTAGTGCCATTGTCTAGTATTAATATATCATGTTTTGTTTATCTCTGCTCTTAATGAATGCTTGAGCTGCTTCTAGTTTGGGGCTGCTATGAATAAACATGCCCTATATTTTCTCCTGCAAGTCTTTTGTGGATCTATGTTTTCAGTTTTTTAATTAAATACCTAGGCGTGAAATTCCTTTTTTCTCCTGCATTTAATATATAGTTTTAATATATTTAAATATTTATTATTTTGCATTTTAAACTTTAAATAAATGGTAATGTATCGTCAGATCATCTTGAGAATGGAGTGTGTCTGCCTACCATCGTGGCCCGGTCTCCCTGTTTTGTGACCCGTGGTCCCTCCCATCCACGCCCACGCATCTGTGTTTTCTGTGGTGCCGCCACATTACAGCGGAGCTGAGTGGTGGTGGCAGAGGTGTTATGACCTACAAAGTCTGAAATATTTCTATTTTCCCCTTGATGGAGGGAAATAGTCTGTCTGCATTGTATTCTGTTGTATGATTGTAACAGATAGTAGTTACGCGTACACATCTATTCACTGTATTTCCCGATATAGTCAGATATTTTACCTTCCTTCACTTATATGATGTTTCGCGTATCTCCCCCATCCCCAGACTGCCTTTTCATTTCACCTGTGATGGCTCGTCAGGGGCCGGGAAAGAAAAGGGCTACAATATCTTACCCAAGCATGCCTGGGGTGGAAGTACTGCTATGAGAGCTATATATCACACATGTTTATTATCTTCTTATCAGTATTTATTACACTGGGGGAATTTTTATTTCACACTAAATTTCTCATCCATAATAGCGCATGTCTTGTATTCAGCGTCCATTAATTCTACTTGGAAAGGTCTCATCCATTTCTTACAGGGTTTTTCTTTTCTGTTTCAATTACTTGGATGGTAACTTTTGGGTATCTCCACGTAAACATTTCTATCACCTGAAGTTCCCTTGTTCAATTCCACCTTTGCATGTGTCCGTTGCTCGTGTGATTGGGCATGGCCTCTGTGTGTGACCACAGGTGGGGTGTGGTCCATCTGCGGGGGGTCCATCCATCACTCAGGTGGCGGCCCAGCTGGAAACCACGCCCCTCCAAGTTGGTTTCATAAGGTACTTCAGGGCTGTCATCACTGTGAGCTTGACTTTGTGTTAATTCTTCATGAGACTTCCTTGATTCCATTGGTAATAAATTTTAAAAATAGCAATAAAAAAACCATTCAGGCTTCATGGACTAGAACATTTGTTACGGTTAATAGCTTGAATATCAACAGTTTAAGCCTCAAATATGCATGTCGTTCATGTCGCATGTGTGACCCCTCCCAGCATCAGATGGTTTTCCAAAAGTCTTTGAATGCTTTATTCTCCTGAGCTTGTGTGGGGTTGAAACTTCTTCTCATGTCATTGTGGACATTGAAAGTCACCACTCTGGAGAGCCGAGGATGAGCCCAACACACACGTGCACACACCTGGATGCCCAACCACACGGTCTAACTCATCAGCCCTCCTCTGTCCTTACCAGCTTCCTCTTCAGTTCTGACCCCAAGAAGGTACGTTTGCTGTGTTATGTCGCAATTCTATATGTGTAATGCAGGAGGGTTTTCCCGCCATTCCCTTTATGTTGCCGGCTCGTGCCAATGACCTGATGTGAGTTTTGTTCTTGTTCTCTTTATTGCATTACACTCTTCATGGCGAAAACCAAGACTGAAGAGTTTTCATTTTGCTGATTGAACTTATTTGCATCATTCCACTCTCCCAAATGCATCGCAGGTAATTTAGAGGAAAGCTCATGTGTGTGAATGTTAACATATTACTAGTGAAATGAAAATGGAGACTCCAGACCAGGAGAGACGGAGAAGCTAAGCACGCTCCCGGGGAAGGTTAACGTACTTGCCCCGGGAGGATGGAGCGTGACTCAGACTCGCAACAGACAGATCAGAGGGAAAGGCTGGTCCCAGCAGCTGGTCAGAAGGGCAGCCACATGCCTGTGTCTTCAGAAACTCTGCCCTTTTTTGGACATACTTGATGTCATCATAGATGTCGTTAGGTGACACAGTAGGCAAGGTGCCAGACCACCCTTTGCAGGCGAGGAATTAGCCGAGTGATCCAGCAAAAACGAGAGTAGAAGTGTGATCCAGACTCACATGCTTCCGAATGCGGACAGTGGGTCTTATTTGTTTTTAAAGCTTAGGTACATTTCAGGCTCCCAGTTTCCTTACCAGTCGCCTGTGGACAATGTCACCTCTATTTCATGCACGTTTGAGAATTAGGGTCAATGCAGTGTACTGCAGGTGGAGCGGGTTCTCTGTGATTTTCCGTGACTTTTGCATGGGGACCAGATGCCCTGGGAGCTGTGGGCACAGAGGCCCACTGACTGTCAGAGTCACAGATGCACGTGGTTGGGGAACATAAGCTGATGACCAGGTATGTCCCTAATTTTTCTGGAGGCTCAGTGGCACTCTTAAATATGACTAATTAATCCAGGTTTAAAATTGGAGTTGAGAATGCACAGCGCTATTTGAAAAATAGGATTCAAAAATGTCATACCACATAGAGATATATATCTTACAAAATCATCAGGAAATAAAAGGTATCATTGTAGAACCAAGCTGAGAGAAATAATAGCTATGCTCAGTGGAGTACTGGAGCGTCCCAAGGCTCAGAGCAAAGCTAAGATCATCCGCACCCTCGTATAGCCACTCACCATGTGCTGATATGAAAGTCGGACAATGAAGAAGGCTGGCAGGGGAGAAAAGAATCACTTGGGATACGGTGCTGGAGGAGAGCTCCGTGGGTACCCCGGGCCAGCAGAAGGATGGACAAGTGGGTCTTAGGGCAAATGAAGCCTGAAACATCGCTGGAGGCAAAAATGACACAGCTAAAGCTGACCTAATTGGGGGCCCATCGTGAGAGGCAGGACTGTTTGGAAGAAGGCTGGAAAAAATGGAAGGCAGCAAGAAAAGAGACCACCAAGTACGAGGTGGTGGACTTTATAAACGAAGCCGCAGGCATGAGTCTGCAGGAGCCGAGCAGGGCTGTGAGGACAGAAACACCGTGGGCGCCACTCGTCCGTGGGGTCAGCAGGAGTCAGAGCCGACTCCGCAGCACAGACGGACACAGATGCTCAGGCACCGCTCCAGGTGCTGCGGGTTCCGGCCGCATCCCCACAGCCCTGCGAGATCCGGCTGTCACTCTGCCCCTCTGGGAGAGAAGAGAGTGCTTCACGGAAAGGTGGCTTGTTTGTTCAGGTAGTCAGGGGGTGCCCGGGCCTTGGCCCTCGGCAGGCTGTCCCTGGAGCCCGAGTTACTGACCCGTGCACAGCCCGCACACCCGCAGAACTGGGAAGACAAGCCCCTGCTCGGGTGTGTCCACATTCACGCAGAGTCTCACAAGCCAGCGGCTCTGGGTCAGAACTTTTCCTCGCATTCCGCATGGACCCCGCGCCCTGGCGTCCTCTGAACTTGGCAGGACGTCAGACGGTGGCTGCGGGCAGCGTGTGCACACTTACTGTGCTTGGATGGGTTGAGGCTCCTTCCCAGGTGGGATTTTCAGTCGTTTCAAAGGTCATTACATAAAATGCATTCTCTTCAGCTGCTCCTACGTTCACGGACGTGGGTGGGTCTTCCCGACACCAGCCGTGGAGGCTGGCTCACCTGGAGGAGGATGGGCGTGACTATTCATCCTCTGGGGAGCCTGAAAACGCAGTGTTAACTCCAGCCCTTTCTTGTGGAAACGTCTCATTTTGGGGGCTCAGAAAGAACAGCGTCACTTCGTTCTGAGCAACGCGTTTGGCCGGCCGCACCCGGTGCGTGTCCTCATCACAGCCTGACAAAGTGAGAACGCCTCTAGCCCCAACGCCGCGTGCTGAAGTCTCTGCACAGCTCTCGTCACTCGTGCTCCTGGGCCCAGATGCCGCCGTCAAGTATCTGCTCACGGACCGCTTCTTTTAGCAGTGGAAGGAAGGAAACTCAGCCCACGTGTCCAGATTGCTAGCGCCCACTGCCTGGTTAATATTCAGGCTGCGCCGCCAAAGTCCATCTTCATTTGCACAAAAGGGGATTGAATGCGCCTTCTTTGCGTGATCCGCGCACGGCCAGAGGCTGAGGCGAGGGGACCGAGGTGGCCCTGGTGACAAAGAGGGCTCTAATACCTTTTTAAAAGACTCGCCTGATGTGGGTTTTGAATAAAGATGGGAGCCCTGCTCTGTGCAGCCTTTCTAATGAACAGCTTGGCGCTTTAGACCGTCTCAGGAGAAAGACCCTTCTGTTCCGCTATGAAGGACGGCTGCGGTGGAACGTCGATAATGAGATGCAGAAGCCGCTGCAGTCCCCTTTACTGCCTTCCCCAGGAGAGCGGCTGCTGGCTGGCACCCCCGCCCCGTCCCCGTAGAAAGAAAACGACTCTCCGTCCCCATCCTATACAGATTTAGGAGAATCCTGTCGGCCGCACCAATGGGCCCTGCCATCACACGCAATTTGAGAGCTCATACTCGTCTAAATGTATGGAGTGGGAGAAACAAAAGTTGCTACTCTGAGAAAGTTCCAGAAAGAAGTAAGAAGAGGAGAAAAGAAAACGGATCACTTCTACTTTTCCTAGCAGCTGCCTCTCAAATGGAGCTTCTGTTATTTCTGACATTTAAATAGCAATTGCAATATATCTCTATCGACAGCTGTGAAGGTAGTTATCCTTGTCAGATGGGCTGGGGAAGCTAATTTAAATACGGTGGCCTGCCAGCTGTCATCCAGTGACTTGGCATTTATAAAAGATTTCCGAAAGATAGACAGACACGCTCTAAACACACTTTTTATTTTATTCCAGAGCGTGTGTATGTGTGTGTCCTAGCATTGATATTACTGATATTTACATGAAAAATATGAGGAATGCAAGAAAAGGATTGCTCAGGAGTGGGTACACTGATGTGGAGAATGTCATTGGATTTCTGGCTTCGTGGTTCCACCAGCCCCATTAAGACGTTCCATTTCTGAAAGCAGGAGGCAGGGTCCATCTCGTGTAGTCCTCCGCTATCTGGCACATGACTGAGCCCCACTTCGCATGCACTTACGAGTCTGAGAAAAGGAAAGGACAGTGCCGTGGTCTTGCTCCAAGAGAAACTCAAGCTTCCGAATTTAAGGAGACATTTTCTTTAATCTTCTGACAATGACCTTGTGAATTGAACAGTCAGGAAAGCAAAGACATTCCTTTCAGGCCAGGCAGAGGTGAAAGTCCCGTGTTATGCTTTTTAAACCTGAGAAGGACCTCCTCTGTCAAAGAAACATGGCCCCAGACAAGTTACACAGGCAAGGGAGACTCGATGCAGGACTATTGCTTGGTGACGTGTGTGCACTGTGCCCTTAGGCAAGGACACCTGCTTTGTGTCCCCTTGGCGATGGTGATGGCGATTGCGGCAGGGCTGTTATTGCTGTTCTGTTTTAATGCACTGCTAGCGCATAATCTCCTGCCTGTACTTCTGCCTGGTGATCTGTTTCGTCACAGCCGAGAATATTTATCCTCACCTTTTAATCCAGCCTAGCCCATCCTCTGACGCCGTCTTTCTTTAAATCAGATTAACATAAGAACATAGGACATTTAACTCATCCGTTAAGAATCTGTAGCTTTGTTGGTGGTCTTAGTCTGATTCTAGAAACTGTCTCTAGTGAGGAAATATGACTTTACTTAATATTAAATAACATTTCTTTGTAGGGCAAACATAACTTAGTTCATGACATTGAAAAATTCAGTTTAACATTTTCCAATAAGATAAACTTTTCAGTTTAACAGCTGAACCTAATCATAACGTGTTCTTAAATCATCTAGTCTTTTTATATGAACTTGTTATACTTAGAAAAACAGATTCCTTTTTACTTCTCCATTTAGATTATACATCTTTACTTTGTACAGGTCTGTTCTTACTGCCTCGGAGTGGACTTCCTGAGTTTCCTCTCTTTCGCCTTGAGGGAGCTTCTGGTCCCCCAGGCCCCTTCCTTCAATAATGTCAGTATGTCCTTCCCATCTTACCTTAGATGTCACTTTTTCCCAAGAAGTTTTAGATTGCCCCCAAGACTGTGGTAGCCATTGAACTGTGTCATAGTGCGATCGATGATGTATGAGGTCACCACACTGTACGTCTTAAACTTCAAGTTACTTGTCATTTATATCTTAATAAAGCGGGAGGAGGGGTGAGTTCTTCATTTATCTTCTAATTACCAAATGCTATGGCTTCTTCGTCTTCATTCCATTAAACATTTTCATTGCGCTTTTCACTGTTGTCATCCTGTTTTGCACATACAAATACACCCTCTGATGAACTTCTTTGCCTCCACTTCTTCTCACTCAATTTTGCTCCAAGTTTCTTCTTTAATCTTCTTCCCAATCTTTTATCTCATTTACCTCGGTTATTTCATCTGGCCTGCTAGTAAATATCATACCCTAATTTCTGTTTCTAATCTTTGCCTCTCTTGAGCTTCTAACCAGCAAAGTTTTTTCTACACACCTTCATGTGAGCACCTTGGGAGTATGAGACACATCTTATGTGTCTCATCTGCATTTATCCTCTGTCTCCCACACCTGTGTCCTAGTGGCTCTAGTGCAGTGATCCGCAGTTGCAAGGCAGAAAGTTTAAGCCATAGACTCTTGCCTACCCTCCAGGTAGTCGTTCTCTGAATTTCTCCTATAATGCCCACACACAGTGCCTTTCAAGCAATTCCAGCTCTTGTAGCATCATCCGAACCACTGGGAAGTCACACCAGCTCCCGCATTGGTTCTCCTCCTGTGCACCGTTGACACCTTCATTACCGTGACTTTCCTGAACACAGTCCTGTCCCAGGCACTCTGTCCCAGGGTCTTCAATGATGCCTCATTGTCATAGATGTCAACACCTGTGCATGGCCTCATAAACCTTCTTATCATCGTTTATCTTCTACCTAATTGCCCCCACTTCTCACTACAGTTTGTCCTCAGTATTTATTACTGACCATCTTGCAAAAATATTTCACAATTTCTTATTCATCTGATGAGTTTGTAAGGTACTTTAGGACTAGAACAGTATCTATTGTTTTATTCCAAACATGCCGAAAGCCCAGATCTGTATGCAGTAGCTACTAAGTAATTACTTAATAGAATCGGACTATGTGTATGTATGTGTATACCTGAGTTCAGAAGCAAGAATTAGATGTCGGATCTTCAAATATTCAAGTAAAATATGCAGTGCAATCTCAAATATCTGGGGATGAATTTACGAGGGTTTACTCAACCTGCAGATTTTCATCACTTTCTAGATTTGTCTTTTCCCTGCCTTAGTGATGCAGTTTGCCTTAGACCACAGAAATGGCGCCTCTGATGCACGTACTCACAGTGACCTACTTCTCATCATCATTCCGTGGAAGCCCAGACTGCTGTTACCTCTGTGTTTTTAGCACCTCTCTCTAGTCAGCTGTCGCTTTATCTCCGCACCACAACTGTTTCCCCAGCTGTTACCCAGCCACTCAATGCGCGTAGTTCAATTTGCGCAGGTTTTTGTTTTTCATCAGCTCGTATAACCCCCCTCGATGTTGCTTCCAGAATCCGTACAAAAGATACTCAAGGGCATTGCAAATTGGAAGGGGGATAATTAAAGTACTGTACTAATTAAATCACAAAGCTAAATGTATTTTTAATAAACCGCAAATCATATAGCTGAATGTAATTCAATGAAGTCGATGGGAAATAATTAAATAGATGCCACATCCAGGCTCTGCTGTCCCAGGCGCAGGCTCTGGGTGCCTGGGCATCAAAAAACTGATGACTTCCTTTCCTTTTTCTTTTTTTAAAAGACTTTATTTATTTATTTATTATTAGAGAAAGGGAAAGGGGGGATAAAGAGAGGGAGAGAGAAATCTCAATGTGTGGTTTGCCTCCCACTCTCCCTACTGGGTATCTGGCCCACAACCCAGGCATGTGCCCTGATTGGGAATCGAACCGGAGACCCTTTGGTTCACAGGCTGGCGCTCAGCCCACTGAGCCACACCAGCCAGGGCCAACTTCCTTTTCATAGTCTCTGGAGTTGCTCCCTGTGAAGCTGGTGTGCGGCACAGGGGATAAGGGTTGCAGCTGCATGGTCCGCGTTGGAATACAACATTCTGCCTTAATGTTCTTCTTCTATAGTCCCAAGTACACCTGATAGTCAACAAATACTTAAGGCGTATCTACCACGTGTCGCATACCGTGGCAATGTTAGAGAAACAAAGTCTTTGTCTTTGGGAAGTTCTCCATGTAGCAGGGGAGATAGCAATTAAAATACTAACTGAAACGCAGTGATGTTATCGATGCAAGACCGTGCCTATAGGGCTGCACAGTGAGATTATAGTGGTTCATTTTGGAAACAATTTCCACACAAATGATCTTGTTTAAGATCACAGTGACTCTTTGAGGTTGGCACAGCTTTCGTCTCTTATGTGAAGATGAAGAAATGAACGTTCAGAGCGATTCCGTGGCTTTTCCAGGGTTATATACCTCGTGAATGAAAGAGCTGGGAACTAGCTCCCTAATCGCTGAATGTAGGTCTGACAACGGAATGTAGACGCACCTCCAACGATGGGCGTTGAATGCAGGTGCGCGTCAGAGCCGTTGTGCACTTAACAATGTGCGCTGGTGCCCTGGCCAGCGGGGCTCAGTCGGTTGGCATGTCATCCCGTAGACCAAAATGTGGCCAGTTCAGTTCCCAGCCAGGGCACATACCTAGGTTGCAGAGGACAGTTCCATCCCTGGCTGGGACATGCATGAGAGGCAACCAACTGATGTTTCTCTCTCACATCGATGGTTCTCTCTCCCGCTCTCTCCCTTCCTCTGTCTCTCTCTCTCCCCCTTCCTCTCTCTCTAAAATCAATAAGCATGTCCCTGGTTGAGGTTAAAGAAATATGTTCATTGATGGACTGATTTCCTAGACTTCCAGTGAAGGGCACAAGGATGAGTTTCCTTTGTACACACACGCACACACGTTTCACATCCTCAGGGTTATGACTTCTGTTAAAGCAGAAAATTATGGTAGAAAAATTTAAACTCAAGATGTTACAAAAATGTAGGTTTAAAGGAAGGGATGATGTTTTGTTTAGAATACGCATATGCTCATTAATTAAAAAAATCATCTACTCTGCTTGGCACCAAGGTTTATCCCACCAGCCTGCACACAGCAAGCTGGCAAAGGCAAGCCCTTGTCTAAAAAACATGCGTGGTGTTACTGCACATTGACCTTTATTACCAGCTGGAGCCCTGCAGGGAGACGGAGGCTGGGGAAAACCACACCCTTCCATGCAGGGGGAGGCAGTGCGAGGGAGGCCAGCTTTTGCTGAGGGGACGATTGAACAGCTCTGAGAGTTTAACAGTAAGTAAGTTACTCATCAGAGACATGAGGACAGTCTGTCTCAGTGATTTTCAACCTTTTCCATTTCATGGCACACATAAATGAATTACTCAAATTCTGAGGCACGCCAAAAATACATTTTTGCCAATATGACAAAAAGGTAGGTATAATTTTGATTCATTCACACCAGATGGCTATTGTTCTGTTGGCTGTTGTCATTTTTTATTTGACAGTCTAAGGGGAAAAGAGGTCGGTGCCCCTGACTAAATAGTCAGGTATTGCAAGTTTTAAACATTCTCGAGGCACTCCAGTTAATCATCACTGTTCTAGGTTTTATTGTATGCAAAACAAGGAATTCAGATCAATTGCTAAAAAGTCTACTATGTGAAAATGTTTGCAGTCACTCCTAAATGTTCACTAGTCAATTTCTGAGAAGGTTAGATGCCCACTAACTTCTCTGATAATTATTTAACTGTGTTCCTGTAATCTATGGAACTTTCTGTACACTGTCGTACTGATGACAAGAAGGGAAATGGCATGGCCGTGTCCCCTCCCTGTCACCAGTGCCAGTGGGAGCTCAAGTTCCTGAACATGGGCAGGGACGTGTGCATTGCACCTGCACAGAGGTTAAAAGCTGGGTCTCCGTGGTTCTTCACTGTCCTACCTGTTATTTATTCTCCTCTTTCCCGGGGGCTCAGTGGTCAGCAGCACCCCAAAGCGGGGAGCACTCTCAGGGACCTTATAGCCCATCACCCATTCCTCACAGAAAACTTGGGGCCAGGTAATGAATGTTTCACTTTTCAACCAGTGGTTCGGAGTCATATCTGCATAGAGTAATGCACCGCCTGGGTTAATGCACCGCCTGGGACGAGCAGCCAGGCTCTCTGGAACATTGTTTTTCTGAGTAGGTTTCCCTGGCTGACATCCTCTTGTTCTCTGGGGAAGAAATAATTACTCATCCACCAGCTCCTTTGCTAAGTTCACAGGACATATTGCCACCCCTGTTTCTATCATCGATCTGGACAATTTGTATTTATCACCTGTGCAGGTCAAGGCACAGCTCTGCGTGATGTGGGGGTCAAGTGCAGGTCAAGACACAGCTCTGCATGATGTGGGGGTCAAGTCGGCACTTGAATTACTTTCTGTAAATGGGACTCATTAACCATGGAGACCTAAGGACACTTTCAATTGAAGATGCTGCCCTGTGAAGAGGGCCCTTCAATGAATTCTGCCACTGCTGTGGCCTCGGCTTCCCTTTGCTTCTTACTCAAGGAGATTAACTCATGGTTCTCCACAGCTGAAAGGGGAACTCGGCCACCTTCTCCCACATTCGCCCACCTTGTCCATCGAAAACTGGAGATTCAATATGGACATTAAGTACAAGACAGAGGAAATCACCAGGAAATTTGATTTTGATATTCAGAGGAACCACGCAAAAAGCCCATAGAAACTGACTTCTCTTGTTCCAAAAATCCAGAGGGACCATTCTTGGGAACAATTTAGGAAAACATCTCAGTAACCCACTTCTGAAACAAATACCATTCATTTTAAACTTTTTTGTAGAATTAATATAATTCAATTTTTTAAGAGACCGTATAGTACTCTTTTTCCATAACACTCAACTTACCCCATATAAATCATGCCATTTTATTAGATTAAAAGACGTATTTTAAGAGCAGAGTAATGTTACAAATTCTTTATCGAAGACAAGAATAAGACATCTTTATGTTTATAAACCCTGTCAACACTGATGTCTTTTTTGTGTATTGCAGTAAGACGCATCTAACAGGAAGCTGGATTTGATGTGGAAGCCAAAATGCCTGAGACGCACACCGAGGACACTAGCTGTGAAAGCCGAACCTACACTAACACCCGCTCTTATCTGCCACTGATATTTCTAATCTTTTTCTGAGAACAACAGCTCTCCCAGGTGCGAACCCTACAGACAGGGAAAACACGAGTATGCCTGCTTTTTTTTTAAACGCCAGGACCAATTTCACAGCACTGCTAGTCTGTTTCTCCCCCAGCGGCCGTTTGTGTGAGGTTCGGAGAATGGCTCAGGCGTATGCATGCGGGCACCCCAGTGCGGCTTCATCCGCTACCCCCGACCACAGGCTGTGACCTCACCGCCCACCCGCCACGAAGGACTCGCGCCGTTCTGGAATTTCTGATGTAACCCCTGGCTTGGCCGGAGGAAGGGGCGTTGCTGCCGAGACGATGGTCAGGTTCTTCCCTGGAGTGGGTCTGTGGCGACAGGCCTTGTGAAAGGGCAAAAACACCTACCGGAAGTCAGCCCGCTCAGAAGGATGTGAAAGAGAAGGCGTGGATGGCACGTGGCATGTCTTTAGAGACCCTGCGGGCTCCAGATCACCAACACACGTGACAGCCCCGCTCTGATAGCTGGCCTCTCTTGGGACTGAGCCATTGTCCTCTGTCTCTGGGGAGATCAGAGGCTCATCCGGGAGGCATTGCCAGACTCCGTATCACGTTCTCAGTGTCTGCTAAGTACAAGGGTGCTCCCCCATCGGGCCCCGCCTTCATCGGTTTGCAGCCAGTGCCGGAGACAGAACTGAGGCTTGGGAAGTAATCAGAGAACAATTACACGGTGCACAGTGTGAAACTCCCAGTGTGAAGATACACGAAGTACCACTCCCCGCAGAGCAGGCCCAGGGGATGGCTTTCTTAAGTGGTAGGCAGGGCTGACATAATCCAAAGAGGCTGAGAGTGGACTCCCAGGAAGAAATAGTGTGCGCGGAGGAAAGTAATGAAATAAATGCAGGTCGTATGTGAGAAAGTGAGCAGATCTGTGTGCTCCACGTAGCAGCTGAGAACACTGTTTAGAAAATCAGGAGAGAACAGCCGCGGTCCAAGTGGGTGCTGGAGCACTCCTTGCACACGCCCGGGATGAGTTTAGGTCTCCACGCCGGCGTGTTTCGGCACGTTTGTCGAGCAGGAGCTTGGAAGGAGGAATCGTCCAGTCAAGGTGAGAAGTTAGACACCTGACGGTGACGCAGGGACGCAGATCAGTGTTTTCATCGGAAATCAGAACAATTTTTGCTTCATAATAAGTTCTTAGTAACATTTGCTGTCTTTTGAATTAATGTTGAATGCACTTGCCCTTTCTGACTCAGTGGAAGTTTGAAAGAAGCCAACCGAAGATGCTCTCGGACCAGAAAGCACAACCCCAATGTGAGGTGCGATCCTACGACCGGCGACGCAGGGGCCAGGAGAGAAAGACAAGGTGGAAGGCATCGCCAGGATTCTGAAAGCGGGGGTAGGAAAAGCGCATGTCCGTGCCAACTGGCAGAAAGAGGAATTATTTTGAGGAGAAGAGTGAGGAGCGTATTCAGGAGTTATTTAAATGTCCGTGAAACGAAAACCTATCTCAGTGGAGATGCTTTATGGGGCACGTGAGATCAGAATGCAAATGTAGATATCAATAATAGCTAGTCATCATTGTCTGAGGTATGCCTGGTAGCCGGGTGGATCACATTATGTTAATTACCCCATGGAGCTCCACACACACGTGCTCCGTGCGAAACAGGTGATGGTGAAAGGTGTGTGTGTATGCGGTTCAGCTTTCTGAGTCTGTTTGGTGCAGAGCTGTACTCACCTACTATTTCTGTTCCTAGGAGACAGAAAATCAAAAGTTAGAGCAGCGAGCTCAGCCAAGAGGAAGGAAACCAAGAAGCAGGCAATGCCTTGAAAGCCAAAATGTACTCACAATCAGTAGAGTCTGCCTGTGTATGAGCTCACTGATTGATCTTTAGAGCTGCCTGGGGTGGAAAGCAAAGGTGGATCGAAAGAACCGGGAGGCTGGACCAGTGGGTGGGTTGTATAGACCAGTGGTTCTCCATCAGGGCAATTTGGGTATGCAGGAATATTTGGCGATGTGTGGAGACTCACAGCTGAGTCCAGGGAGCTACCTGCAGCTAGCGGGTAGAGGCCAGGGATGCTGCTGAACATCTCACAGGGCCCGGGAGAGCCCCCGTGGTAAAGAGCCATCTGGTCCACTGTAGGGTGCGAAGCCCAATATGGCTGCATCTGACACCAGATCACTGAGCACATGGACAGAGCAGAAGTAGGAAAGCGCCCGAGATCCCTAGACACTGAGGAACAGGATGCGGAGCATGAGGATCACGAATTGCCAAATCTAACGTGATGTCTTAGGTGCCTCCAGAGCGTCTCTTGGCCACACCTTCTCCCTGACCCGTGGCCACCTTGCTCAGTCTCGCCGATGCTAAGGTTCACTAACTTGTTCAGCCCGATGTAGCTCCACTGCCTGCAGCTGGCCAGCTTCCATGCCAAGTCCCTAGTCCCCTTCCCCCATCCTGGTTAGATGAAGGCCCGCCTTACAGGGCGCTGTCTCCCTCCTCAAGGTGCTTCTGACGGTGGTGCAGGTGTGCTTGCTGGGGACACAGCAGGGTGCTCTGTAGCATCTCCTGGTGCTGGGACCAGCATAGTGACCAAGGACCCTGCGTTGGCTGCCCACCTTGCCCTGCCTCATACCTCTCAGTCTTGCTACCCCAGGGGTTCTGCCTCCCAGTACAGTGCTAGCAGAAAGCCTCGTCTCAAGCTCTGTTTCCTAGGGATCCCGGCTAAGAAAACGGTCTTCAAATTTACAAAGGAATTTGGAGGTTGTAGAACGTATTCTGTATCACAAGATATGGATATGCTGGCAACTGTGAAATGCATGCTGACTTGGTCTTCATGGTTCAGTGGTCTGTGAAGTAGAAAAACGTATCCCAAGTTAATAATTTGAGATGCTACAAAACCCAGGGACTATATAAATTTGTTGTTTTAGAATTCTGGATAGGAGTGTTTGGAAGAATGCAGAATAATGGTTGAGCTTATCTGTTCCAATGACCAATTAAAGCAGACTCAGAATGTAGCTTGAAGAATAGAGACTTACCCCAAACCCTAGATATTACTTTTTTAAAGATATTTTTGAAACCTCCCAAAGAAAAGTATTTTGCTAATGCTACTAACTAACTTCCAGGATGGTTATCTGAAATAATAGGACAGTTCTACCAGGTAGACTGGCTACAAAAATGTCTTACTGGAAACACAGAAAACAGCTACATTAAATACTTGTATTTTTTCTTATACACAAACAGGAAATCTCCCAGAGTTCTCAGATGTTATGGATTCATCCGCAGGACCAGCGTCTTTGGCGTTGTCCCTTTTCTCACCTCATTTTGTGTCTGGATGAAGGCAGCCACCTCTTAACCTCCAGACGTGGTTATTTTATCCAGCTCTACTTGGAGAAGGTGTAGATAAATCAGTTTAGCTCTGACATGAAAGCATACTTCCTGAAATCATCAAAGGAGAACCTATTTTTCAACCATACGAAAATATATATGTATTTTTTTTCAAAATACCGACAAAGACCAGTCTTGCACTACAAGACTGTCTGTTGTTATGAGAAATGTTCTATGCAGATGTTTATGTGTTGAATACTGAATCTTTATTCAAGTCATAGGAGAAAGTGTGCATTTTCCTGAGACATCTATTATTTATCTTAATTGTTTCATCTCACAAAAACAAGACACAGCCACTGAAGTGAGAACAGAAAGAGTCAGGGAGGATGCATCTTCCAAGACAGGTGTGCACATGCAGAAAAAGTGGCTGCTTTCAATGGGTTTTGGACAGTTACCCCACAGAATTTTAAATGAAAACTGTGATACTCCTACCGTGAGAATATCACTGGGTTTCTGTACAGAACCATGGAGCGCTACATGAAATATTCTGTTTGACTTCTTTTGTTATCATTTATTGCCAAGAATATTAGATAACGTTGGGTCCCAGAAATACTTCCTTTTACCCTGGTTGGATTACTGAAAACTCCTAACATGAACTTCTTGTTTGCATTTTAACATTCTCTGCTAATTCATCTGGGGAGAGCAGCAAGTTCTTAGTGTGAGAGGGGAAATGCTTCTCCTCGTATTTCATGGTATGATGTTGAATCCATTAACTAAGCCAGTTCACCCTTGACCTGAATCATGACAGATGATGGAAATTAACTTATTCAAACTTTCATGTATTCTGCTCCCAAAGTGTAGTTGTAATAGTAGTATTAATGATAATAATAATAAGAATGCATGTCACTTCTAACATATTGATGAGGATATGACATTTCTTGAGACTTCAGAGCATAAAACAGGACAAACATAAAATATTACTATTAGGAATTTTTCTTAATGGAATATTCAAGAAGTAGATAGTAACGTAAGACACTCTATTTATTAGGTCATTTTCTTATTGGTAGGTCTTATGAGGATAAACAGGAACAAATGACAGTTATGTATTTTGTTATTTTTTCCCACCCAAGTTATCATTAGTCAATGTGGCTTTTGACCTGCTAGAATTATTCTAAATACTATTTTTAATTTTCTACACTATTTCTAAAATTGATGAGATAGAATATTCTTGTGTGGTTCTTTTCCATCGTAAACAGGTTGAGACATTTGATACAAATTATAAAGTTTATTTTTTCTTTCAATTTTCTATTATCAATAATGATGCTTTAAATGAGTTAGAAAATACAGACAATTGTTGGTTTATAAATACATTCCTTTTATTTTGCTTGCAGACTTGTATGCTTTTCCTTGAGACTAGTTTCTTTTGTGTAAACATCATACAGTTCTATATATACTTTGTGTGACTTCTCATTACAAGTGCAGGCGACACTCTTCACTTCACATCACATTCCTGGCCCCATTGTTTTTCAGAGCAAAAATCTACCAAGAAAAAAAGTTTAACCACATGCTACTCAAGTAATCAAAAGACAGACTCCAGACTCTCAGGAAGAATTGCATACAGAGTGATGTTTGTCACTAAGCCCTGAGCTCCCAATTCTGCCTCCTTTATCTTCAGTGATGAGGCTGAAATGTTTGGGACTCAACGTATTCCTTGTCTCGCACAACTTTGTTCTGGAATAATCACAGCCCTCTCGTCTCGATGTTTCCGTAACCCACACTTACAATGCGACAGGCACAGTGATCGATACTATCTCCATGCAAGGACCAACGTCACACATACCACTGTCTTACATGCAGGAAAACTTTCCGAAATCACATAGAAATAGAAATTATTTTACTATCATGGTGGTTTTCTTATTTTGCTGAATTATAGCTCTCCTAGTTTTTCCATGCAGTAAGATAAATGGACCCTGAATCAATATAAGACTTTATCTGGGGGATTACATACCTACTTTAAAAAAATAATAGTGATTAATCCTGGAAAGTTAAGAAAAATGAAATAAAAATGTTCTAGTGTGAGGCATTTAACCAAAAGCAGAAAAACGAAACAATGCAAACCAGCAACGATTCTAATCCATTAGAATACATTTATCTCTAGTTTCCAGTTTTTCTCTCAGGGTTATCTTCCAAGCATGGATTTTCTATTTACTCAAACAAATAAAACTTCGGGTAGAAACATAATCTTATAAATGTCTTAAATAAGGTTTAAATGAACCTATTTTTTTTAAAAATCCGTACGTAATCCACCATAATTCTTTGCTTTGGAAGCATCATTAAATGTGTGCCAATCGTATTAAGATGATTTATTGTTTCAAAAATGAAAGCGGAAGTCCAGAAGCGTGCGCTCTGAGAGCTGGGCACGTCCTGTCTTCATTTCCGCAGTTTCCTTCTCAACCGCAAGTGAATTCTATCTCGATCTCCTGGCTTATGTAGGAAAGCAACAGTGTTTTAAATAGACGTGACAAACATTTACTCTTTGAATGAGATGATTCCGATCTAGCTAGGTTCGCTGACTGTAAAGTGCAGCAGCATAAATACAGCAGCATGTATTTGGCTCTGAAGAGAATACCCTTGACATAGAAAGGGAACATGTGTTAGTGCGACGAACAATGACTGTGTTTAAATATCTTTCTCACAGGGTTCCGCTTACTACAGATTGAATCTTCTCCCTTACCCCCTTTGTGTGCTAAATAGTCAGGGACCAGAGGAGAGAGGGGAGGGAATTCCAGGGGAGAAGGGAAGGGTTTACAGGAACAAATATAGAGGACACATGGACTAAACTAGGGGGGTTGGAAAGGGGAGGGAGGAGGGGAGGAATGGGTGGGTGGGCTGGAATGGGAATAAAGGATAGAAACTGTAATTAATAAACTAAAATAAAAACTTAAAAAAATACCTAATCACCACGGTATTCTCAGCTGGGGTCCTTGAGAAGTGACAAACACAGGGGAACTCATGAAAGGGACCCACCCTGCCCCTCCTCCACCACCAGGAAGACCACTGTCTGGGGCCCAGAGAGGGGCCTCCCCAGGACTTGACCACGCTGGCCCCCTGGTCGTGGCCTTCCAGCCTCCAGAGCTGGGGCAAATGAATGTCTGTGGTTCGTAAGGCACCAGTTGATGGCATTTTGTCAGAGCAGCTGGAACAAACTGAGACATTACTCTTGCTTTAAATGATGCCGTGTCTCTTTGGATTGACAAAGTCCCAGTTTCCTGGACAAGTTAGTGCAGTGGCTAGAGAAGACTTTGAGGAAGAAAGTGCAGACTTCCTGCTTGCTCTGGGCATACGGGGAATAAACCATCAACTTGAATATTACTGAAAAGAGATATGAATTCACCTGCATCCAGTTCTAAAGTATTAGGGCATTCCATCCATGCTGATAATTAACTCAAAATAATTGATACTTAAAATGTACATATTCCCCTGAACTCTATGTCTCTCAGCCACTAAAGAAAGAGTCAGAACTATGCACATATGCTGAGTCCCCATTATTCTTCTCATGCCTCAGTGCACTGATAGTCTCTTCAATAAGACGGTCATTTATTATTGTACACAGTGTTTACCACACACTGTGTACAATACACTATGTACCATACACTGTGTACAATACACAGTGTATACGCTGGCAGTCGGAATAAGCTAATTGATTGTAGCAGCTCATGCTGCCTTTTGTCACAGGTGCCATTTGAGATAAGGGCAGAGTGGCTGCACCCTCCTGGTGACGGGCACCTTGCATTATTACGGTTGGTTAATAGACGCCCACTGGTACTGTTGCCACTGATGACGACAGAACACTTGTTAGCCTCCATCATGCGCTCCCGGCGCAGGGGTAGAGCAGCTCGCTCTCCAAGGACGTTGTCGAAGATGCGGGGAGGGAGCTCTGTGCAGAGACGTGAAGTATATGTATGAGACAGGGGAAATTAGGCTGATCCGGTGTTGAGGAGGCTGCGAATTTGTCATTAAAATGAGCCTTAACAGATGAGGATGCTCTAATAGCATATTTGGCTCAATGTTATTTAATCAATGCCATGGGTATTAATTCCTGCCCAGCCACTCACGCATGGAAACCTGTTCCATTTAGTTGCAAACGCGCTGCTCAAGGGAAACCAGCAGAGCTTGACATTATTCACATTTTTTTTTTTAAAAATCACACTATGGGACTCTGAAAGCATTTGTCAACACTTTACATATCAGTTGAATTTGACCGTGTGTCTATTCATTTGGATTTCAGATAATTGCTTTTCAAATTCTCTTTATCTTATTTGCATTGTTCAAGATTTACATACTTAAAATGACAATAGTTTCTTGTAATAACCCGCTCTGAAGAGAGGGAGGGGTGACTTCAGAAAGAAATGTTTAAATCCCTTGCAAGGGAAGGAGGTCCGGAGACCTAAAATAGTGGAGGTCTTTTGTTCCCGGAACAAATGTGAGAGTCGGTGTGTGCAGATAATTCACACGTACCCCAGAGAGGCCAACGTCTGGTCAGTGTCTGGTCAGCGTCTGCCCTTAAGTCTTTCAGTAATTATTTTCACGAAAGGCAAGTTTTTGCGTTAAGCTTCTCACTGAGGCAGGGTGGCCCCAGCCTCTTGTTCTTTTGGGGACGTGAACGTCACGTTCAGTGACGAGTTTTTCAGAGCACTTTGGCCTCTGCATTTATTCACGTGAGTCGGGAACGGACTTTGTTGGAGATTTTGGCAGCTTTATAAGGTCGCATGTATTGAATTTTGGCATGCGTTGGTACTTCCATAAAGGAGGTTCCTGAATGAAAACACATCACTTGAAGACGAGACCCGTTTGTTCAATAATGTTATCCTCTCTTCCTTCCTGGCTTACAGCAAATACCTCTATGCGTATTTGCACTAAGATCGAGAAGAATTTAGGACTATCCTAACGTGCTCTTCAGCTTAGTGTCTGAATCAGTGTTGACTTAATGAAAGGTCACTGTCAACCTGTGTGCTTGCTCGTGTTTGTATTTTCTCAAGTTATGATTATGTCTAAAGTCAGCAGAGCTCATGGATGAGACGCTGGGGAGCACAGGCGACGGCTGGGTCCCGGTCGGAAATGCCCAGACGTCCGTGAATGAGGGAAAGCTGGGGATAGTGACCACTGAGGCTTATCAGTAAGAGGTCCAATGGCACGTGGTCACCAGGAAAGAGACAGCTAGTGTTGGTAAGATCACACGGATGTGCTGGCCATTTAAACGGATGCTACAGAGTATGTAAGCACGGATGATGTTTCATAACCTTTACTGGAAATCATTCTAGAATGACTTTACCATAAGTATGAAGATACATTTTAATCTTAAAAAATTCCAATTACAACTTAACTTGGTAGAAATTGAGTTTCTAAAATATCTGTATTGTCAGTCTAATTCTGTTTGCCACCATATTTATAGCTAAATATTTAGCTATATTTATATTTACATGTTATATTAACATATTTATATTTACATATTTATGGTCAACATGGACATATTGCTAAAATTTACTTACAAAAAGGGGTTATGCTGGATGAAGAATTGTATTCTTCTTAGTATAGGTATAGAGTATTTAAAACCAATTAATGTCCCAAAATTAATTAGAATGCATTTGATAGCTCAGGAATCTCACAAATAAGGTCCTGATGAAAAGAAAGACATAAAGACATTCTGATGATGAGATAATGAGAGCATGCTGTATTTGCTTAGCATTTTATAGCAGGATAATATTTTAATAGCTCAGGAAAAGGTATTTTGGGGGTAGGCTTCTCTTACCAAAACTCAAAGGAGAGGCATTGCTTTGATGGGTGTACAATGAGTGACCCGCTTTGCTGTGAGTCAGAGCCCTTCGGAGGAAAGTTTATTTTAGGCTCTGAAGGAAAGGAGAGGGTCATTTAGACTATAACACATGCCTGAGGGAGGGAACTGTACTTTCTCAGAAGGGATTACATGGGAAACTGTGGTTCTCAGTTTCTCTGGGGTAGATGGTCTTGAATTATGGCCAGAGAGGCCTCCTCTCTGCGTGTGCTAACCCTGGGACTCCTTGGACAAATACATTACAGCAGAAGTGGCTTTCGGCCCTGACCAGTGTGGCTCAGTGGGTTGGGTGTTGTGCTGCAAAGTGAAGGGTCACAGGTTCGATTCCCAGTCAAGGCACGTGCTGGGGTTGTGGGTTTGGTCACGGTTGGGACCTGTATAAGAGGCAACTGATCGATGCTTCTCTCTCACATTGATGTTTCTCTCCTTCTCTTTCTCCCTCCCCTCCCCTCTCTCTAAAAATAAGTAAATAAAATCTTTAAAAAAAAGGAAGTGGCTTTCAAACATCCCTGACTCCTAGGCTAATGGCGTTTAGCAGAAGGTACATCCTCATTCTCAGGAATCTGCTTCTCAGGACGCAGCTCCTTGCTGTGGGGATGTCCAAACAGCAAGTGAAGCTGCCCTGCTCATTCCCACCAGAAACCAGCGCCACCGTGTCGCTGTCTGAGGAGGCACCTGTGGTCCTTGGGCCGTCCCCTGTCAGGAGGCAGGAGGAAGGCCTGGCCAGTCCTCCCAACTGAGACTCAATGCGTTGTTGGTATTCAAAGATGTGAGTTTTGGAGGCATTCTTACACATCAGTTGACAACAAAACCGCTTGTATTGTAAATAATGCTCAGTTTAGGGACCGTTATTGCAAATTTTAGTTGTTTTGGTTTGGGGAGGATACTTTTTCTTTGCTGTTGCTGTTCATTTATATTCTCTTTGTTGTTAGTTACTATAAGCTACGTTGGGGAATTTGAAAACCTGTACCTCACTGTGCTCTGAGGAAGAAAAAGTAGCCCAGGTACGGAGTGAGGCCTCAGAGTCAAGGGCTCCCTAACACAGGCCATCCTGAGGGAGTGTATCCTGTGAGTGGCGCTGGGAGAGGTTCATTCAGAGAACGGACAAGCCCGTGGGCGGGTTTGGACTCAGGGTCTGGAGTCAGTGGGCTGAGACCTCCCTGCACGCCGGGGCACTTTTTGATAACTAACTGTGGGGAGGAGGGAATGCAGACTTGTGAGGCCACGTCCGGGCGGGACAGAAAAGAGGAACGTGGCTCGTGGGTCAGGCTGTGTCACGTGAAGTTCGCTGTGATGTCCCGGCCGCAGTCGGATGGACTTGTGGTTCCTGTGGCCTGAATGGAAACGTGTCTGGGGCGGGCCCTGGGTGGCCACTGCCCAGGCCCACTACCTGCCCATCGCTGGGGAAAGTGCCGCGTCCAGTGGAGGACGCACCGCCCTGTCTGACCTTGTGATACACCCATACTTTTTGCAAAGGCATCTGAAAATAAACACTCAAGTACGCATATCAAGTTGCGTTTCTGGGGTTTTCCATTTACATTACATTAAATGTAACAAATACACGATTATTTATCCCATGTTTTTGTTCATATGTGATACTGAAAAACTTGGAAGAAATTCATTATTTTCTCCTAAAATTAATGAGTCACTCTTATAAGTACATAATAGGTGTAGATTTCAACACATTTTATGTTGGAGAAAAAACTCAATGGTTTGGCCTTTTTACAGTGTGCTTTATTTACCCTGCGCCTCATGGGGGCATAATGGTATTTGGTCTCGATGAGGTTCATTTACAGCCAAAATAAAATAAAATAGAGAGCACATTGTGTGTCAGTGGTTTTAATTGTATACTTTACTCACTGGGACACATAAAATGTTCTCTTTCAATGAAATTTCATAAGAAAATTATTCAGGTCCATGGAGGACATAAAAATAAATTTCTAAGAGTGAAATAGATATATGATGACCACACAGTATTTTAGAATAAATAATTGTCTGAGCTTTGGCATTTGTTTTCAAACAGACGCGGCACATTTTCATCAAGGTGTCTGGTGTGTAGTAGATAGTCGATGAGTGCTTTGAGCAGAACGAGCACTTCTGTGCTTGCCCTTGACCTGGGAGAGCCAGGAACATGGTCCGAGGGCTACAGTCATCTCTGCCGGGCCCGTCTGCCCACCGGTCGGAACACGCGCTCCACGAGGAAGTTTCTGGCTGAGTTTATCACGGTGTCAGGGGTCCATGACGCAGCTTACCTGTGCTCAACATCTACAGAGCAAAAAGGAAGAAACAACCACAGAGTGTGGGACAGAAAGGTGACATTCAAGAACAAGACTGTTGTCACCGTAACACACTCATCATTTACCACAGGCCACCATTCTCACAACCAGCCCACTGTAGATTAGACTACTGTCCTTTCTGAATAAGCTTATTTTAAATCAATAAGCTGGACATTATGACAATATTTAGCTCTACATATCTGTACCCTTTTCCATCGTATGTTTTCTTAATAGAAGCTAAGACATTTTCAAAGATTTTTTTGATGTTACATCTAAAGAGAAGTATTTTGCCTGGAAGAAAAACAATTTGTTGAATACGTGAGCAAAGAAAACATATTCATTTTAAAATCAGATGATAAGCCCACTTGTACTCCCAGGTGTGAAATGATGACTTATTCCTGATGCTAGAAAACAAAAGATGGTCAAAGGGTAATCAACACCTATCAGGAAGACACTGGCCACTATCTAGGAAGAAAATCAATTACTCTGAATGTCTTATAATAAAATAAGGATAGGAAAGAGAGGATGTAGACAGAACTGAGCGCCCTTAGAAAGGACGACAGTTCTTTATGGGATTCACACGTCTTTAGGAGGAAGGATGCAGCGGCCTCACATCTGCCACTAGCACTACCTGAGAAGGTGAGGCAGGGTTTCACGCTGCTGTTATTGAAAATGAGAGCACCACCAAAACTGAGGGGTGTCAGACTGACGATCTCTACTCACTTTCAGAAACAAAACCTGAACTACAATAGTCAGGTACTTCTCACTCATTTCAGGCATCAGTCCGAACCCCGAAAGGAGCTATCTAAAGGGGTACCTTATGAACATGACCAAAGAAGGTGTAAGAACGATTGAGCCCCGCTTTATAAAGGGTTTGGTAAGGACTCCGGAGGTAGGGTGAGGCCAATTAGCCTGATAACTGAATCTGGGTCATCTTGCCCAGCTGCCTTGGAAGCAGCGATGAGGAAGAGTTCACGATCAACATTGGGAAGCATGGAAGGACAGGAAGGGCCAGAGCTTCGCACTTTGCTTCTCCAAAGTTTGGAATTCTTCAGGTGCTGGGCCTTTCCGTGTTCCATCTCAGTACCACATCTACCCACACTCATTGAACAGTAACTTTGAGGACGTATTATAGTTTCTGTACTGGAAGATCCAGGGCAATGATTTGATATGAATCTGGGAGACACTGAAATGTCGATCCCTTCCAAAGGGTGTGTCATGAAAGCGATGCACTCTGAGATCTGTGAGGTCAGAGTCTCTGTGGTGGAACTCATGTGAGAAACCTTGTGTCCGTGCAGACTGGCTGGAGAATCACAGCCTACACACATGATTTACAAAAATGGAAGAAATTCTGTTAAGAAACATTCCCTTCTAATTCTGTGTAGTTGACTCCAGAACACTTTTCTCCTAAACAGCTGATAACAAAGAAGCTGTGAATTTTGCAAAGCACAACTGGCAGAGTTGCAAAGAGGAGAGAATTTGGGTCAGACGAATAAAAATTTATGTATATCTATGCATAAAAATGTATGTATATCTATGCATATATCAAGAGGAACGTTTGGTTGGTTGGTCGGTCAGTTGTGTTTTTAGGCTGGTTCTCAGTGACTTCCACCTTTTTTTCTAATGATCTTTCCTTTAATTATCTCAGCCATTTTTAAATCTAACTTTCCTCACACACTCCAGCAACTAGGGCCAGAGAAAAACAACCACCATGTGAAATGGCTCCGCTTCACATTCCCAGGCACCAGCCTCAAGCAGAAGGTTGTCACTGCCTGGCGATCTCCCAACACGCCTCTCCTCCCCACTACACTGGAAAAATATTTCACATCTCTCTGCAAACCTCTGACAATCCTGCCCCCTGCAACTCCTCTTCACTCTCAACTGAGAAGGAAGGAGGAATCAAAAGAGAATTTCCAATATGCCCTCCGGCTGTCCTGCCCGTCTCCCTGCCTCTGGACCTGTCTGTCTCCCTCTCTCCCATCTATTGTTGATTGCCGGGTGACTTTGTCCCTATGACATCGTCCTGTCTCTCAGCAGCATCCATGCACTTTCTCTTTTATATCATTTTCATCAACATGAAATCGTGATAGGGATTGCACACTATTAAAATGAAAATCTCCTTGACCTCTTATTCTTCTCCAGTTACCACTCTGTTGACTCCCGTTTGCAGAAAGTCCATGAAAGGGTTGACTACACTCACTGCCTCCTAGAAGGGCACACCTTGACTTGCCTTGTGAGATGCTAAGCAGGGCACCCGGCCGAGCCCACCTGGGCATCTGACCTACAGGCCTATGAGATAATACACGGGTGCTGTTTTAAGCCGCTACATGTAGGGTAACTTGTGACACAGCATAGAAAACCAGTACAGATGGGGATGGGTTACAGTTCTTAACGGTGTGGCCAGGGTAGGGCTTATTAAGAAGGTGATGCTGGAACAAGAATTTACACAGGGGAAGGAGTTGGGCACGTGGACATTGGGGGTGAGAGTGTTCTAGGTAAAGGCACAGCCCGTGCAAGAGCATAAGGCAAGTCCCTGGAGTCAGGGGGTTGCGTGGAGGCCCAGGAGGTAGGAGTGAAAGGAGAGAGGAGGAAAGTGGAAGAGGAGAGAGCGAGCATGGAGCAGGTCACATAGGCTCTGCGGGGTCCTTGTGAGGGCTGGGCATTTTCACTGAGTGGCGTGGGAAACCAATGCAGGTGTTTTAAGCAGAGCAATTTCATATTTAATTTTGCATTTCTACAGTATTGAGAGAAGACCACACAGGAGCAATAGTGTAAGCAGGAGGCAGAAACCTCTGCCTCCTGCCTCCCCCTATTGGACAACCCCCCCATTTGAGGTGGAGAGAAGAGGTTAGATTTTGGAGAATCTATCATTGATCTTTGAAAGTCAACCCCTAAACAAGTGGCTCAGTACAGTCAAGGTCATCACTGAGTGGTGATGCTTTGATCTTTGGGCTGTGGCTGCAGTCTTGTCATGGTTAATATTAGATGTCAACTGGGCAAGGCCACCATACCCAGATATTTTGTCAAACATTATTCTCGATGTTTCTGTGAAGGCGTTTGTTTTAGATGATTAACATTTAATCAGTAAGCTTTGAGAAAAGCTGATAACCCTCCAAAACATGGTGGGCCTCACTCAATGAGCTGATAGAAGTAAGACAGACCCGCTGGGAAGCAGGTGCTGGCAGATGGCCTTTTGTCATGCACAGCAGCTGCTCCCCGGGTCTCCAGCCCACTGGCTAACCCTGCAGATGTGGGACTCCCCATCGTCCACCAACGCGTGGACCCATTCCTTAACATGAGTCTCTCGCTGTGTATATATGTCATCCAGTCTCTCTGGAGAACCCACACTAACAGAAGGGGCACCTGGACAGGTGAGCACAGAAAGCTGACCCTGAATTGTGTTCCTTTATTGTTGAGTGGCTACCATGTGCAGACCCCGGTGAGGCTTCCTGGTGGGTACGACTCGGGGGGGAGGGAGAAAGACCGGTCCCTGCCTAACTTTGCCAGGGCTCTGAACTTTGGAAACACTGCTTAGCAATTCGAGGTTTCAGGTTCTTCACTTACACGTGGGCACAGGAAGACAGAGAAAGACAAACACTGTACGATTGTACTTCTATGTGGGATGTAAGAAAAAAACAAAACCCAATGAATAAACAGAACAAAACAGTAACAGACCTCATAGCTACAGAGAACAAGCTGATGCTTGCCAAAGGGGACAGGGTGTGGCAAACAGTGACACAGAAAAAAGGAAAGAGACTGTCTCACCCTGCTACACAATGGACATACAACAAGCCTCACTCAACTGCTGAGAAGATTAAATGCCATTCTGCAACTGCAGTATTCAGAGTAAACCAGGCTCAGAGTGGGCTCCTAATAAAAGACAGTACTGTTATTACTGCCTCCCATTCACACGGCATTTTGTGCCCATAATTACTGTTAACACTATAAGTGGTAATAACAGAAGTGATAACAATGCCTTGCACAGATCTGACTCATTTAACATTTTAGAGAACTTGCGTATATGATTTCATTATCATCCCACTGATGATCTGTGCGTCATTGTGTTTTTAACTTCGAGGGGAATCGGGAGAATGTTTCCTGATCGTGTCCCCAGTCAGGTATGGGGAGGCGGTCTGCGGACGTGAAGACCGCATTCCGAAGACCTCGGACGGCCATGCGGGTGCCGTGGCCCGAGTGACCCTGGAGGGAGTATCCCACCACAGGTCACTGAGGTGCAGATGGACCATATTAAAGAGGCATACCTACTTCCTACAAGACTATGTTAAGGAACACCTGCACAAATTTTTGAAAATTCATTTAAAAGTAAACTTCGTGAACCGAAGTTTTACGCATCTTACCAGCCAGTGGTGGCCATATTGTGTCTTTCACGGAGCATCACAAAATTGCATTAGAAACACCATCCACTGATGCTTAGTGTTTTCCCAAGAGTGTCGCACTGGGCATTATTTCATTATATTTTAATTGTTTTCTCAGAGAATAAACTGATTTTCTTTAGTGTCTGCTTCAGTTGTAAATGCCAAAAGAGGGTTCAGAGTAACGGCTGTATTTGTAGAGCATGCACGAGGCAGCAGGCAATGCGGTCAAGGCTTCCCAGGCACCGCACAGGCTAATATCACCGCAGTGCTAGGCAGGAGGCATCTTCTCTCCTTCTCCCAGTGAGTACATTGGGCCCCAGGGAGGTCAAGTACTTTTCCTGAGCTTCTGCGGTGAATTTGGCAGAGCCCATATTTGCATTTTGTTGTTGAATTCATGTATAAAGACGGCAAAGCGAAGTCAGTAATTCTCCAATCTCCTGCACGAAAGATAGGTCAAGTGTGGCTGTTCTGATGCACACGACTCCTGGGTCAGACCTCAGCGGGTGGGGCTCAGGGACTTTCATCTCTAACGCGTGACTTGGTGGAGATCTACAATCTGACAAACAGGGTAGGGTTGTGTAAGGAGCTCTTAAGATATCATTGAATATAATTTTCTGTTTTAGAAGTTTTTATGGTACATCTCGTCAGTGAATGGGTCTGAATTTCTGTCCCCACTAAGGACTTAAACACGCGTTACTACAATCGTGGAAAGGAAATGCTGGGCTCACGCTGAAGTGTCTCTCGTGGCTTCAGCCGAGATTCATGCTCACCATTGCGCTGGGCTCTCTCTCCTCAGTTCGCCTTCCACGGCTGCGCGGGGGAGCGGGCCGGGCTGACCCACTTCTCTAGAGAGGCAGCGAGACTTGGAGGGGTCTCTCCCAGGACAATTCCTGTGTCCTCACATTCCAGGCCACTTGCATCTAAAATGCCGTGAAGACTTCCAAACGTATTTGTGTTGCATGTTCAGGCATCAGCAGACTTAATGGTTAAACAAAAGAGAATGATGTCAGAGGAAGGACAGAGTGTGGGGTGTTCGAGGGTGAGGCGAAAAGAGTCAGCTGTTTTAACAGTGTGTGAAGGGCTGTAATCATTCATGAATCCATTTTAAAAATATACATTTTATCTAAGTGATTTACTTATCCTATATCAGTATTATGCCAACCAACATACTTCATCTGATGGGTTCCTGTGGTAGGAACGACCTGATTACGCTGTTTGACTTTCCAAAATGTATTTGTGTTGAGTCTCTGGCTACCGATGTCATTGGTGCAACGGTTGTTTCCCGAGAGCCTGAAGATATTTTTGTTTTCAATACATAAATTATTACACCTTTTGTTTTAAATATATTTTTATCTTGATGAAAAATTGGTGAAATTAGTAGGGAAAGTGATTTTCTTTTTGGGGGGGCGAAGAAATTGATGTTCAGAGGACTTAACGTATCTAAGATCACAGAAGCAAGAGGTGGGACCTGAAGACATGTGGGTCTGGGGGCTTCTCATGTAAGGGGACGTCCTAATGGGGTCCAACTGTCCTACTTCTGGGGGGTTGGGCTAGGTGCGCTGAGGGCGACCTGCCTGGCATATGTTGGAAGGTACCACGACATCGGCCCGCTTGAATCATTTCTCCGAGGAGTGTGTCTAAAATTCACGCCTCCATCTCACTGTGGTGCCCTGCTGTCACCGAGCGGTCCCTGTGTCTGACGGAATCCATCTTTGGGGCACAGTTGAGTAGGGGCTTTGCCGGCAGGGAGGTGGGTTGGGGTAACCGCGTGTGGGTAGCTCCCAGGCACCAGGAGGACGTTAAAACCCTGAGGGGTGAGCACAGGAAGGACACGGGAGGGTGGAGGGCTCTCTGCCTCCCGGGCACCGCGGCCCAGGGCCGCTCTGGCCCCGTGGATCGCAGGCTGCTCCGGCCTCGTGCATCCTCAAAGGAACGTCCAGACCGGCCCCCGTCCTTCAGTTGCTGAAATTAATTGATGAATTAATGGTTACTGTTCTCTAAGTTTAAATCCCATGAATGTGTAGATTAACATTCCATTTCTGTTATGTTCATCCTGAAGCTGAAATGTCAATCTGAGGGAAGAAACAAATGGGAAAGCGAATCCTCAAATGATGAGGCGGGGAGGCAGAAAGAGGAAGGAAGGAAGGAAGGAAGGAAAGAAAAGAAAACAGCTATCTACAGAAGATGATTGTCGGTTCTTTAGCGACGAGTGCACCTTATTTCCTGAGACAGGAAAGCGAGGACGCACAATTTCCTGGAGAGAGCCCGTCGGTGGCTTGTTCAGTTATAAGGCGGAAAAAAAAAACATCGGCTGCTTTGGTAGTGAAGCCGCCTCGGTACGATTCTCCATCCACTTTCAATCCTGCTACTTTACACGTCTTTGTCAAGCTGAGTTATGCTGTCAATAAAGTCACCAAAGCATTCAAATTCTAAGCCCTCTGTCACGACTCATGCTGCTTTTGACTTTAAAACGTCAGAGCTATCCTTGAAAACGATCCAGGCTATATCTGCATTCTCTCCTGGATCTGCAGAAATCAGGGAGATTGAAACCTTGGGGTCATGGCCGGACCTCTGTGCCTTGCTTTCTCCACCGTGGGAAGGAGGTCATTATAATAGGGGTCATGTTGGTTTGTTGAGAGGGATCAACAATAATAAAAGTAAGACCCTTGGGACAGACTTTGCAAACAGTAACCACCACAGAAGGCTTCCCGGGGAAATGGGAGGTGGCCTTTGGGAACAACACACTCCTGAGGGGAGGGACGCAGGAAGTGACACCCCCAGCGGACTCAGGCCACCCCTCCCCTCGTTTGCAGGAAGGATGTTTGGAAGGTCCTGGGTTCTGCCTCAACATCAAGCCCGGGGTTGTTGCTGAATGAGCTGCAGACTCCGTTTCCATGCATAATATAGACGTATTCCTTTAAATAATTTAGCAGCCACTTGATCTCCTGTAAA
This sequence comes from Trachops cirrhosus, assembly GCA_028533065.1. Taxonomy (NCBI): domain Eukaryota; kingdom Metazoa; phylum Chordata; class Mammalia; order Chiroptera; family Phyllostomidae; genus Trachops; species Trachops cirrhosus. The sequence goes on from CM052547.1 coordinate 2,739,211, forward strand.
GAATGTAAAACTGTGTGAAACACTAGGAAACTGATACAGCCGTTCTGTTTGGGAGTTTAAGATCAGAGACGTGAGAAATGTGTGCTCCCTCTTTCCCTCATGAGCCTCTGCCTCCAGCTACGTGAGCGCTGTGTCATTTTAAATTCTGTTTTCTTTAGGGAACAAAAGGGCAAGAATACCTCATAAATACAGAGGAGCACCAGAACTATATGTGTGGAATGATATGCTGACTCCCTAGAAGAGTCTCCCTGGAGGCCAATGAGCTATTATCTTGGTATTAGGTTAAATAATTTGAGATATTTATTCCTGAGAAGGATGTGAGCACAGAGCAAGCTGTGGGGTGAACCGAAAGAAAACAAAGCAGAACAAAACAAAAAGCGGTCAAGGCTTTCGGCGCTCCCCACTCCTCGTCCCGTCTGTGAACCTCCGCCCCGTGGGGCCTCGGCCCTGCCCTCCAGACCCGGTCCCAGACCGCGCGGTGGCTCCGCCCACCCCACACCCTGCGCGCCCTTCTCCTTCGGTTTCGTTTCTCGGGAACACGCCAGTCTCGTGGGAACCTCAGAGGCCTCTCACTTGCTCATCTCCCCGTTGGGAAAGTTTTTCTTCTGGACCTTCACAAGCGTTTATTTATTTTTTCTTACTGTATTCAGGTCTTCAGGGAGATTCCGACCAAAGCGACCGAGCTCCAAGGAGGCACGTGTCTCTCTGCCTAGGGAGTGGGGGAGCCCCGCGATGCCGTGAGAGCGTCCGCGGCAGTCTGCAGCGCTCAGGGATCCTCCCCTAGGTGCGGCGGGTCTCAGGGTCACCACCGTCACTGCAATTACCTAACACCAGGAGCTTCTCTTAAGTACTTTGTCTTCAAAACGGCCTAATTGATCGTAATTTACTAATAAGCACCCAGCCCTTAATTGATATGAGGTATAATTCATGTTAGAATTTATTTACGAAGTGAGTCTTAATTTTAATTTGCATTTCAAAATCAGTGCAGGGGTGTTGGCATTTTTACCACAGGCCATGACTAAACACAGTTCCTGTGCTACAAACTTACACGCGACATTGACTTGAGCATAACGACACCACGAAAATGTATTCAAAGGCCCGGCTCTGTCAGGAGGGTTTTACCTTTGTCTTACATGTAGACAGCAGGCTTCATCCTAACACCATTACCGTGACCTTAACCCACATGTATCTTTTTATACATCATGCTATTTATAATGCACATTGGCAGAGTAGCCTTTCACATGTACAGGAGCCTGTCCAGTAAAATGAGGAATCGCTATTGTCCAGAGCACAGAGACGTCAGCAGACAATGGCTCTGAACTGCACCTCCAGCTCCTCCGGGCCCACAACGAGCTCCGGAGAGCCGCTCAGCCCGTCCTGCACTCACACCTGTCTGGAAGATCCATCACGCACACCCGAACCCTGCATTACTCACCGTATCTCATTAGAGCCAGATATGTGCTATAATCTATGAGGACTCTTAAAATTGAAAGGAGAGAAATCCCCCAAGCGACTCTGTGAAGCTTTGGAGAATGAAGCAGAATTTGAGCTTGACCTTGAAGAGTCGTTGCAGTCTGCTCTCATTCACCACCCACACTGAGCTCTGTGTGAGTTAGCACTTACCCCGCCCTGCGTCGGCGGATTCTCCCATCAGTCTCCGGGTTCCTCAAGGGCATGGGTTTTGCCTTGCGTGTCCCCGACTGTCTAGTTTGCTTTAACAAGCATTATCCAAAATGTACACGGTAAGGCACTGGGTCCAATGTGAGTACAGACAGGTCAGGAGCCCCCATCCTTGCTCAGACTCTCACCAGACAGACAGGCAGGTCAACACAAGGGACAGAGGACTGCCTGCCACGGCAAACCGTCTGCCTGGGTCCAGGAGAGCTGGAATGACAGGCAGTTGGAACTCTGTAACAGCCAGGCAGATAGTGGCCATTACAGACCGCAGTGCACGGGGTTTTGAGAGTTGTTTCCCCCAAACACCCACCCCTGCGGTGAAAGCACAAAATATTTCCATAACCCCCCAAAGATGCTTCACGGCTCTGTGTGGTCTGCCCCCCTCCCTGCCCTGGCCCCAGGCAACCACTGTTTGCTTTTTGTGTTCTTACAGCTCAGACTGCATTTCGCATCAGTGGACTCACATGGTGCGCACGATGCATGTCCCTGTACACTCTTGGCGCGCTGTTGGCGACGGCTTCTGTGTGTGGCATCGTGATGTCGAGGGTTGTCATGCGTAGCCCTAACCAGCTCATTGCTTGTTGCTCATGCTTCATTCTTGTGAATATTTAGAGTCTTGTTTTGCGCCAAAAGAATGTTTGCCCAGATGTAATATTGCTGGAGAAACCATTGAATTTTTAGGTGCCACCTCAATGTCAATTGCATGAAAGAATAATTATAATCAAAGATATCCTGAATTTAAAGGTCAAAGTATTTTATCTGAGCAGGCTCTTCTAGTCATTGTTCCAAAAATGTGTGCACTGGGGAGCAGTGGGGTGCTCAGGCAGCAGAGGGTGATGGGGTGGCAGATCACCGAGCACGTGGCAGGAAGCAAGATGGTCTTGGCGGCCGTGAGGGGCCGGCTGGTGGGCAGATGTGGCTTGGAGCTGAAACTTGAACCCTGAGCCTCGTGGGTTTCATGTCCCCCCCATAAAATGAGGGTAATGCCACTTCCTTCTCAGGCTGACTGTGAGAATTAAAAGAGATCAGTCTGTGTGACTACGGTTATGTGAAATAATCAGTATTTAAATCTGGAAGCCCTTTGGGACCCAGTCCAGGTGAAGCAGGATGCTTTAACTCAGCATTTGGGTTCAGACGGCCTGGGCTGGCAGGCTGAGCCTATTGCACAGCCGTGCGATTTTAAGGAAGTACCTCTAAATGTCATTCTTTCCTCTACAAATCTGTGTTTTTTGTAAATAAGAACTGAAATATGCACGCTAAGTGCTTACCACAGAACTGACGTGCTATTGGCCGGGAGGGGGGGTTGTTATCTAATTTGCTTTCTACCATGGTCTGTAAAAGGTTACCAGACCAACATATATGATATGATTCAGGAACCCGTCATTTTTTCCCCAAAAGGCCATAAAACACATTCAGAATTACGTTATAACAATGGCCCTGTTCAACTCGTCTTGTCACCAAATAGAACATAGTGAGGCAAATGCTAAGAAGAAATCAACTAAGGCCAAGAACAGGTGGTTTTAGCGGACCACATGTTACATAAATACACGTGAAATACTCTGTATGGAAGGTCCCCTACCTATAGGGAGAGGGGAAGGAGGCACAAGTTCTCAAGTCAAATTCCTACGAAGGAGAATAATTTTTAATCATACCACTACAAAACTCATCCATATTCTAAGTTGGAGAATTCAGGCTGGGGAAGACATAAATAAGAGATTGCTTCCTAAGGAAAATTAACCTTGAGATGGAATATTAATGAAGGGTGGTAATTAGCCAAGTGACAGATGTAGAAGTGGGCTGCAGTCAGGTAAGGCTGTGCTAGAAGTTTCGTAACAGCGTTAGTCATACTAACAGCTGAAACCTATGTACTTAACCTATAATGTATGTCAGACATTTTAAAAGTTCTTTCCTTAAATTAACTCATGTAGTACTCATAACAACTTTATGACAAAAGTACTGTTGTTATTTCCAAATTGTAGATAAGGAAGCTAAAGCACAGAGACGTTAATTAACTTGCCCCAAATCACACAGCTAACAAATGGTGGAGCCAGGTCATCTGTCTCCTGAATCTTAGTATGGCCGTTGTCTCCTGGAGGAAACATCTCCGGAGTGCCAGAAAAATTTTTAAAAATGAGTTTAATTTAGATATATGTATATTTCTCCTATCTCATTAGAAGATGTATTTCAAATATATACATCATACCTTTGTATCATTTTGATTATCTGTATACCAATAATAATTGCATTAATGTGCCAGTTGGGACTAAAAATCAACAGAAATTTAGATTACACTATTTAAAATTTTATCATATCAGATAATATATTATCTACAAGTGTATATAAGTATATATGCTCTTAAGAAGTACTATGGGTGTTCAGTTGAATATTTTCAAAAATAAAAGAGTATTATACGAGGATGGGAACTTTGGGAGGGTCAAATGAAATTAGGAACTGAAAGACAGAAATGTAACGATGCAAACCCCATGATTGTTAGAGAGGAGACAGTCCTTCTATAGTTTCCATGGATGGAGGTGGGTGTTGAATGACGCTGGTGTTCATAGTCTATGGCACGTATTTAAGTGAGATGCCATAGTTTCAGTGCATAATGCCAATGCTGACAATAGTGCAAATGACATCCTTACTCTTTTAACTCGTGATAAAAAGCCCAATATGTCCCTTTAAATGTGAGAGGAAATATGTAAGTTTCCAAAGAAATTAAGAAAGAATACTTGGAAAATTAAGAAGTTCGAAGCTTTCTGTGCATCTTAGGAACCTGGGCCGCAGCCTCAGGGCGATGCTGAAGTCCTCGGTGCCAGGGCCCGTTCCCCCCCCAAACCTGGACGGCGATTCTTCCCACCTCCTGCCCACCACACTACAGAAGGGAGATGACCTCCAGCTTGGCCCCAGCCAAGGCCAGGTCACAAATAAGCACCCAGAGGGTTCGAGGAAAAGCAATTTGTTCAGGAGTTGCCAAGTAAGTTCTTAAGCTACGAGGTGTAACGAATCAGCCCGTAATGGTTACGTCACAACACAGTGCAGATGTCTGTTTCCGTGCCGGACACGACAGGATGAGCCTTGCTGATTCTCAGGAACGATGCCTATCCACCGATGAGAGGTTTCAGCAAATGACGCTCTAGACAAAAAAAAAAAAAAGACCCAAGAGGTTTATTCTTTTCATTTTCACTTGAGTTCAACAGTTGTAAGTCACTCATAAAAAGTATTTGGCAGTGTGTCTTCTGAGATGGTGACGAGCTTTATAATGCCGTGGCCTGGCCAGCTGCCAGGGCGGTATTTCAAGTTCAGATTAAAACAGGTTACGTAGAAAGAGCTAACCAAGAGTGACTCCGCGGTGCTAATTGTCTGAAACCATTTGCCTGAGAGTTAAGTGGACTGCACAAGCCACTGTCAGTGACAGAGCTGCCTCACTCCCTGGGTGTCGTGACTTAGAAGCTACTGTTGCCCCCCAACATTTGTCTTTGCGCCAGCCCCACCTCGGGAAGACAGTGCATCTCCAGGGAGTGAAAGTGGCCCCCGAGCCCCCTGCCTTGTTTTCCTTTTAGCGTGCTAGGTAGCCCGAGGTAAAGACAAAACCGAAGATGGAAACTTCCAAGCTCAAATTTCATGTTAAAAGCAAACTTGAGCCTCCAGACCAGCACGGAACCAACCGATCGGTGCTCTCAAACTAGAGTCCCTGCACTGGCAGCATCAGCCTCTTCTGGAACTTGCCAGAAACACATGAATTCCTGGGCCCCGACCTAAACCTACTGAGCCAGGATCTGGGGTTAGCCAACCCCCAAGGGGTTGCCACACACGTGAAATGTGGGGAGCCGCCTGCTTGGAAGGGTGTCCACATACTTGGGAGTGGCTGAGCCCTGAGCTCTGACACTTACAGCCTCTATGACATCTGCTCTTTTACTTACCTTGTCTCACTTCGTCTGTCACTTATAAATCTACACATTGGGGACAGTGTTGACCGAGCAGATGTCCTCACAGAGATGATGAGGGTACAGTGCCTTGGGAAAGCATGAGTGCTTCCAAATCACCCCACCTGGAAGGGCCGTGGGAGGGGATGAGGAGAAGGACAGTACTTCGAGGCTAGGACAGGAGACACTCTGTTAGCCGAGCCAGAGGTGTGAGCGCCCACGTGTCCCGAGACAGACAGCTCCTCCTGATGGCTGCTTTCCACAGAATTCCGCAGAATTCCACCCACCCGAGCTGAAGGGGTGGCCCGGTTCCTAAAACTGATTGTGGTGAGTCTTTCCCAATGTGTCAGGTGCGTCCTCTGAAAACAGCCTGGGGCGCCTGTACAAGATCCCGAGAGTGAAAGGGGGTCTTTCCAATCAGGGGCGGGAGAAGGGCCACTCAGTTTCACTGTTGTCTTCATCCCGTCGGAACGTGACTTGTGTTTTTCTTTCAGCGTGAGATGGTTGTCCAGTTCGCTTGAACCGGGCTGACCCTTCTCAGGTGATGGATGTATAAGGTGTTAAGAATACGTGATATTCACAACGCCTTCCATGGGATCATTGTAAAGAGCACTAACTCAGTGATGTTAGTGACACTTTACAGTTTGTGAGTTAGTGCGGGAGCCTAACGGCCACTTGCACCGTTAATTTTAAGAAAAAATGTGCCCTGTGTTTGGAGCGAGCAGGTGACCTTCTCAGACACAAGACTTCCAGAGGCTGGGTCTCCCGTGGCCTGTAGGGAGCTCTCCCCAAATCAGGCTGACGTCCTGCAGGAACTGGAGCAGAGGGTCACGTTCGAGGAGCTTGCCCTGGGACTCCCACTAGTATTTAACCTGCCTTCTCCTTCCATCCCTGTCTCGTTTGCTTTCTAGTGCTGATCAACATCCGACCTCGTAAACATCGCTGTTGGACACCCATCCTCATTTTTCACTTATTCTATTACAGTTGGCCCAGTTTCCGCCCTTTGCCCTTCTCTGCCCAGCCCACCCCCCGCTCCCACCATCTATCCCCACCCTGTTGTCCACGTCTGTGGGTCATTCATGCGTGTTCTTTGACTGGCCCCTTCTCCTTCTTTCCTCCATTATTGTCCTTCTCCCCCTCTGCCCACAGTCAGTCTGTCCCATGTTTCCATGCCTGTGGTTCTATTTTATTCATTAGTTTATTTTGTTCATTAGATTCCTCTTATAGGTGAGATCATATGGTATTTGTTCCTCACTGCCTGGCTTATTTCACTTAGCATAATGCTTTCTAGTTCCATCCATGCTGTCACAAAGGGCAGGAGCTCCTTCTTTCTGCTGTGTAGTATTCCATTGTGTAAATGTACCATAGTTTTTTGATCCACTCATTTACTGATGGGCACTAGGCTGTTTCCAACACCTGGCCATTGTAAATAGTGCTGCTATGAACACAGGGGTGCATAGGTTCTTTTGCATTGGTGTTGCGGCATTCTTTGGGTACATTCCCAGCAGCGAAATCACTAGGTCAAAAGGCGGTTCCATTTTTAGTTTTTTGAGGGCATTCCATACTGTTTTCCAAGTGGCCGAACCAGCCTGCATTCCCACCAATGGCGCACTAGGGCTCCCCTTTCTCCACATGCTCAGCAGCCCTTGTCATTGATGGACTTACTGATGACGGCCATTCTGACAGGTGTGAGGTGCCATCTCATTGTGGTGTCACTTGCATCTCTGATGGCGGACACCACAGTGCAGCCCTCCTCCTTAGGATCTGAGGCACTCTCCAGCGTAACTTAAAGCAGATACCTCGGTTTCTTTATCAGCCTGTTCCTTTGCTATTCCATGCTTTACTCATTTACTTTTATTTTTCAATTACGGTTGACATTCAGTACTATTTTATAGTAGTTTCAGGTGTACAATTTAAAAATAGAAAATAAAAGTATATGACACTACAGGAAACTATAGGACCAGGCAATTGTTTAGCTTTTTATAATAAATCTCTATTTGGGATTTTTTTAAATGTCAGCAGCCCACAGATCTCGTGGAGAAAACAATGACCATGAAAAACCACACAGCAAAGAGGGAGGCGTCTCTGTGCTCTCACAGGCTCCCTGAGCAGCGGGGAGGAGCCTGGCTACAGGGCGGGAGGGCGGGAGGGCGCCGTGGGCAGCACCTGGGGACAGGACCCCGGAGAAGCACCATGCGGAGCCCGCCTCACCGAGACGCTGGAAACTCATTCATACGCTACTTCCTGAAAAAGTGACCGAAGCCTGCCACTGCGCTCAAGTAATTCGAGGAAGGAGAAAATATAAAGGATTCGGTTTATGGCTCTGTGGGGTAAGAAACAGTTACAACCATTGTAAAGGGAAAAATTAGAAGAAAATAAAGGCATGAGCTTTCTGATTTTAGGTCAAGGAAAGGAACAAAAGAAGATTGATTCTCATATCTTTTTCACAGGTGTTATGGAGAATTTGGCATTTAAGCTTTCTTATTCTTGGCTTTTACCGTTTTTTTTTTCAAAAATGTCCATTGTGTCCATATCCTCAAGATGATCCAAATGCATCGTCACAGGGGGTGAGAGGCATGTCTGGGCCATTGTTCACGGATGCCTGTGTCAGCAAGAGTCCTTCTGTGGAATCTGCAGGACAGGTGTCGAGGGCAGGGGTCAGGGGAGGGGCCTCCCAGGGTGGAAAGCCAGCCCACTGGCTGCGACGTCGGTTTCACAGGTAACACTCCATAGTATATCATATTGTCTAATACTGTCATCAGGGAGCCCTGCCGCATCACTTTGCTGGGACAAAACCTTGTGTTTGATTACGATGGGGCTAGGTCACCCTATATTGTCCCCTCGCTTTGGGAACCCAGGCTGGTTTCCACAGTGTGACCTCTGACCTTCATGGACTAATCCATTGCCCATAAAAGCCCTGAAATGCACACTTCCATGCACAGATTGCATTTTCTTGTGAAACATTTGTACACCTGTCCCATGGAAGCGTCCCTCAATTGAATTTGAAGTCTTCTGACTGGCAGGTGCCTGAAATGTGGCAAGCTTCATCAGCAATGTTATTTATGCTCGGCTTCATCGGGTTTGAGAATCCTTGTTTGCCAGGAAGAGAATCATCTGAATGTGACATCACAGTCTTTCACTCCTGGGCAAACAGCACTCACACTTCATGGATGGCGCTGAACCAAGTACACTCACACGAGGGAAGTTCACACCACGCCCACGCGCCTGGGGAGGTCCTTTCGGCAGGTGACAGCCTCTGGGGAAGATCAGTGCGAACCATCACATAAACTCCCGCCAATCAGTTTATTCACATTTGCATTTTTGAAATCTGTACGATAGCAGCAAAACGTATTTTAAATGAAAACCAGTGTTGCATGTATGATGATTTGCACGTATGTAGTGTTGCAGGCAGATGATTCACTGTGAATTCACACCGTGTGATTAATAAACACCGAAGATATAATAATTCAGGTCCTTGTTAGTAAAACAGATATTCAAGGAAACTTTTACATATTTCAGAAATATTTTCTAAAAAGGAGGAGAAAACCCAGTGAGACTTCAGTCTGCTGTTAATGAGATGTGCTAATGGTTTGGAAGGCAGAAACACGCAAGAAACACAAGCAAAGGACACGATCCGAAGCCTTTACTCACGTCTCTAGGGTCTGTCTCTTCACCGTGACGTCCGTGGCCTGGCAGAACCCGAGAGGGGCCCCGCGGGTGGTGAAGTTCACATCGCCTACGTGGAAGAGAGTCGTTTGGTCGTGACAACACTTTATACTCCGTGTGATTGCCATGAGTTGATGTGACGGTCTCCAAGGAGCCCTGCCTCCCCACCCCTGAGAATGCCGCTTTGCTTATTGTAAGGAATCGGGGACAGGCACGTATATCCTGCTCCAACGTGTTATTGATAAGAACCCTAGCTAGCAAAAACTGTTACCTTCCTTCCAGAGTATCCGGTAAGGATGTTTGCACGGAGATGGCCCTGCTGGCCTCCTGCTGGTAGGGGAGGCTGAATCCCAGCGTGTCTGCTTGATCCTCCCTGTTCCAGTGCTTCACACTTAAACGTCCCCAATTGTCTAAAAAATACCCTACCGTATTCTTCAATTCGTGATTCAGACATGACACTCGGTTCTCAAGTCTCTTTATTTCACCCAACTCTCGAGAAGTCCTCTGTATTTTTTGTCTTCTGTGAGAATAACATTTTTTTGAAGTGCAGGTTACTTGTCTTGCAGAATTCCCCACATTCTGGATTTCTCTGCTTTGTTTTTTCCCCTCATTTTTAGAACATAAGTGAAACACAGTTGGCAAGAAAACTACATAGGACTACATATATTGCTGTATACATTTTTATTTTTGCATTCTCAAATTATTTAATTTATTATTCTTTGTTATTAATAGGACGCGCAGCAAATGCTACTGGCTGACCGCTGAGTTTATTCACCGAGGCCATGAAACCGTGCCGTGGTAGACTGTTCATCAGCACAGAGGATCTGAGAACCATGGCTTCCATTAGCACGCATGCACCTCTTCCTCAGCATGGTGACTTAGACGTACAACTTTCTCAAAACAAGGCTTCTTCTTGCTCTGTGACTCTGAACAGGTTCTAGGCTGACGAAACAGTGGGAGAACGACCTGCTTAGCATGGGGGTAGCAGGTGTCATTCAAACTTTGACTGGCATCTCTTAACTGTTTCCAAGAAGATCAACAAAGGATTGTTTGCTTATTTTTCATCTATAGCATTCTTTGGCTCTAAAGTCCGTATCAAGATTTCTGTAACCTTTGCCCAGCCGTTGCACTGGTTCTGCTTGTTAGCTCCCAGGCCGTGTCAATGAACTGCTATTTCACTGAACCCCTAGGTAATTTCCTGAATGACATCTGTGTTCTCACCATCCCTCTAGATGTAAAAGTCGTTCGTTTGCCTTTTCACGGAGGTCCCATTGCACATCCCTGACGTGGCCTGACTGATTCCACCCTTCCCTTCAGGGAAGTTTTCCGTGTAGAGAGCTGGATTGTCCTCCTGAGACTACAGTTCTTGTCTGTTCTGTTGTCTTTGTACCTAACACCAGTTGGCATTACCTTAATATCAAATGGTTATGTAAGTTTAACAATCTCTTTTACTGAAAATTTTTAGCCCATCACACTTGGACTTTAGGAGGGTTCTTATTCTCAATGGCATCAGCCTCTCTGACTTCACGGGGGCATGTCTAACATGGCCTTGTAATACCTCATGCTTTCTCAGTGTGAGGCCGACATCACACAGCACTGATGATACCCATGTCAGATCATTTTCAGAGAGTTAACGATGAGTAAAAAGTAGCATGTACTATAATGGCACTGCTCATATTTCATACACATGAGTGACACAGACATTTAATGATCATTAATTCCAGAATAGTAATTGTTTGTAACCAAGAGCTAGTTTGTGTAGTTGAGACAACTATTGGGTATCTTTTTGTAAAAATGCAGTCTTTAGGAGGAATGTATTTCTTTTTAAAGTTATAGAAAATGAAATACAATATCATGTTCTAATAGTTTTAGAAAGAATGATCTTTATTAGTAGAAGCCACTGTCTTAAAGATAAGTTTTCCTATGATTTTTAAAGAAATTACAATAGCAAGTAATTGGCTATGAAAACATTTTTAGAAATAAGGGACATTTTTATTATTTTCATGTTAGTATCCACTGGAAAAGACTTTTTTCTTCTTTATTAGTTTATTTTATTATATTTTCCATTACCATTTATCCCCCCATACCCTCTTCCATCTCTACCCCTCCCCCTCTCCCCAGAGCTGTCATCTGCTCTCCATCTATGAGTCGCTCTGTTCTGCTTATTAGTTCAGTTTGTTCATTAGATTCCACATAATGAGTGAAATCATATGGTACTTGTCTTTCTCTGACTGGCTTATTTCACTTAGCATAGTGTTCTCCAGGTCTGTATGCAGCTTCTAAGTCTACCAAAAGGGTATGGTTATGAGAGAGTAGGGATCGGGAAGCATTAGAGGAATGTGAGTGTAACTCATAATTTGGGAATAATCCACAGAATGAAGAATGATTCTGGCTTAAGAAGTGGAGTGCTTTTGGAGCTGAAACCAAAGGGAAAATGCTGACTTGAATGCCACTGTCCCTGATGTAGACATTATTGCAGTGACCGCCGCAGCCAAGTTTGCTAAGCTGATGCTCTCAGGATCACGTCGTAGCACGTACACTCTGTAGGGACAGAGTGAAATCACACTGCTAAAGTATTGCTGTTAGAAAACTACTGACATTTATTCTAGTCCATTCTTTCTTCTCTAAGACTTATTCATCAACACACATTTTGGCATCTATAATCCAGGTACTATCATGAAACTTTATGAAAGAAAGACTATCATAGAAACAGTTCTTTTAGTTTGGTTGATGTTCAATTCCATCCCATATGTTCTTCTCTTGGAATGTGGTTGTGCCAGATCAAGCCCGTCAAAACAGGTTAAAGCTCTTTTCATGCTTTATTTTCCCCATTTTCCACAAATTAAGTTTGATTTAATTTCTGCTTTTTGAAATGAAGTAGTTTAAGAGAAAGTATGGCTCCAAAGTCCATTTCAGACTTAAAACCATGTGATTTGAGGCAAATGCATTAATTTATCACATTAATAGCCTCTTAAATGACACGAGGTTATAATAGCTGATAGAGTGTAGTTAAGTGGCACATTTCAACACAGTATAAATAATGACATCAAAAGGCTGATAAATTAGCACATTTTGGCAGGTTCAATGAATTTTGCTGATAGCTTTCCTTGGGAAGTTAATGTACAAAACAAATAAGTGAAGTCAGTTTGTAAAGTAGGCTGAGAATTCGCACCATGTCCTTGTGTGTGATTGAAGTAAAACTCCGTGTTAAAGTTAGGAGAGAAAAGTTTCCCCTAAATAACCTGTTATGATTTTTTCCCTATAACAGAATTATAGAGTATCTTTTTTGTGCCTTGGTTGCCAGGAAACCTTAATTTTATGTACTAGCTTTACGTATATGTATAATTTTACTAATGTAGCCGACTTATTATGTAACTTTTTAAAAGATTTATTTACTTACATATTTGTCATCCCAACCAAAGATATAAAACAAAGATAGCCAAAGATACAAAGCATATTAAATCTTGTGTCAGCAAACAGATTGAATAAAAGGCCCATACTATACTATGAGTCAGATCAGTAGTCAAATCCAAGGTTCTATGTAATTCATTGTTCAGGATAACATGTCATCCTTGTTCCTAAAATAATCTTAGCTATTTTATCATTATAATTTATTGATTAAATATCTATAGAATATATAACAGGAAGTCATGGTTTATGAACAAAGGACCATCCTTTAACTCCTACTCCTTTTAAATGATTCCTAATGAAACAACATCAAACTTCAAGATAGTTGGCTTATTCGGATGTTGCCTCATTATCACATTGGTTTCTGCTTCTCTGCCAGAGTCACTATTAAATAGATTACAAGGAGCTCTAACAGTTGTATTTTCCTCTAGATTGCTTTTTCAAAAGTACAGAATGTATACATTAACATTAAACATTGGGGACTTGAGTGTGTGTGTGTGTGTGTGTGTGTGTGTGTGTGTGTGTGTAGCAGGGGGTAGAGAGAGAGATGTTGATTTTCCCAAAATGTTTTCGTATCACTAGCATTACTCAGGTCTCAGGCGTGAGCAGGTAGCATCTTTCTCCATCGTCAGCATTCTCTCTTCCCAAACACTGTGGCCGAAATAAAACCACTGGAAGAGTGCTCAAGGGAAAAACATTTGAAGAGCTTGAAATGTGTAGGCAGCATTCAATGAATGATACATTAGAAAGAGCTATCGTGCATGTTAAACATTTAATTTCTCATTTGATATCACATTAAGTAGTGATGCCCTCGTTATCTAAAAAGACAATTCTAAAATAGCCCTCCGCGCCCAAGAGCTCTGATATTGGCTGGGTGTCCACGTCTCGGTAGGGTCGTGCGCGAGCTAGACTCCTTCCCACATGTGGCCACCAGGTGTGATGAGGTGGCAGCTCTGGGAAATGGTAGAAGTCAGGAAAGTGAGACATGTTCTGTTTAAAATGGCATCTTTCAATTCCAGATTATGCTACTGCTCTGGGAAAATGTGGCATTTAAGAGAAAATAACTGCACCTGAAATATGACACCATAACTTCCCATTGACCGAAGGAGGTTGGTACTTCATTTTGTTTTGGCTGTTTTGTTTTCTATTTTTGCTACAAGGCTGTAGACAAACCTGCAGTCTTTTCTGGGCCCTCGGAGCTCATTATTCTGGAGTCTGGTGAATCACTGAGATGTGTCTCAGCTTTATTTGGTTGCTTCAAGCTTGAAAAGAGTTGCGTCAGAGAAAGGCTTGTGCATGCCCAGGAGGACCAGAGGCTGAGAACTCCCCCACACACCCAGGCTTGTGCTGGGATGCATCCTGGGACTCCGCGAAGGCAGGGATGCTCCCGGACCCACGTGGTGGTAGTGTTAACGCAGCAAGGCCCGCGTGCAGACTGCTAATAGCTAGTTTGGAGGAAACACATAAAGAAACAGTGGAGGGAGCCTTCCGGGACCTGCCCAAGGTGAAAATAGAAAGTCTCTTGCATTCCCTCTCCTTTGAAGTATAAAGACAACTTAAGTAAGCCTTCCTTTCAGATAATGTACCTTTTAGACAGCTCTGGAAGGACAAGGTCCATGAGGTGACAGAGTTGAGCACTGGAAATAATGTTAACTCTTTCCGTTTCCCGCATTTTAAAGGAACAGAGGAATAGCAGCAGCAGTTTGATTGAGAATGCACTGTATTTTATTTGAGGGGAATAAATATGGTCCCTTTCAGATCAATCTAACCCACCCTTAAATATGCTGTGATGCGCAGAGTGAGAGTCACTAAATAGATCTTAAAAACCCATCTGTCTATACCTCTACCTTTCTAATTTTCTTACAGCTTGAAGTTGTCCCACTTTGCAATGACATTCGTTCTATTCTAAGACCTTAATTTGTGCTTGGCTCTCACTCAGTTAACTGTAGGGTGGGCGTGCAGCAGAAAGGTGAACGCAGTGTCCGCCCACATCTGAGTGCTCCATCTGCCCCTGACAAAGGTCAAGTGCTTTTGCACACATGAATAGGGCTGTACTCCTGCCGTAGCATTCAACACTTACGTATGCGTCAAAGACCACGCTGATCAACTTCGTGCTTCTTTGATTGGTCCTTCCCATCCTCCATGAATGCCAGAAATCTCTGAGTTCTAAACTGAGGTGCAATTGTGCACTCAGATTGAATGACGGAGGTGAAATGTTTCCTTTTGTATAATATCTTAGTCTGATTTTCCGAAATATAGTCTTCTACCAGCTTTTTAAAAGTAGAGACAGAGTTTCCATTAAGGTTTTTTAGAACTAAGAAAATAATGCTTAGCTTCAAATATATGCCATGTTTGGAATGTGTAACATGAATAGTGGGGTTTGGGGTTGACCGTTGGCTCTCTTCAAATACTGTAGCCACAATTATTACTTTTCAGCAGTAGGAAATGCTTTGTATTAAAGTAATTATATTTTTTCAAAAAGAGTTTTTATTTTGTAGGCTAAACCACTGAATTTCCCTTGAGTTTCACAGATTTTTCCAAAAATCACTTAGATTGTATATCAAAACACTTAAATATAATTAAGAAGAAAAAATACTAAAAGGAAATGTCAAGCACATAAAGGTGATGATAAAACCCATTTAAAGAGATTTTAAAAATTATTAGAAATTATTTGAAGAATCTTATTTGTTAATATTTTAAATTCAGGCAGCCTAATAGTTCCCTTTCTGTGTTGTTTTATTTAAACCTCTATATAATGTCATCGTGTTTTTAGTCAATCTTTATGAAAACATGTGTGTTTTAAACTTGCTTACGAGAATGTATCTACCAAAACGTCGTGATGTTCTAAGTGCAGTGTGGGGTCCTGGCCTGGCTCCTGGAGAGAAGAGAAACGGCTTTAACGGGGTGGGCTGAAGAGTAACTACAGAGTGGACTTGAGTTGCTGAGGGGGCCGGAAGTGGGTTTCTCAGTGGTGATACCTGTATCATGGCAACACAAGGTGTTAACACTAGGGGACATTGGGTGACAAGCATACAGTGAGTCTCTGGGTTGTCCGTGCAAATTTTCTGTGAATCTAAAATTATTTCAAAGTAAAAGTTGTATTTTAAGGATCCTACTCTGCCCGGCACATATTTCTCTGTCTCTATAATGGAGATTGCAGTCATCCACGATAATGACATACCCTAAGTTTTGATAATACATAAGAGGCAAAATATTAACTGTGTTTGAAATTAGTTTGTAATATTCCTCCCAAAAGTAAGTGTTAATAATTAGAGTTAATTTTTTTTCTGGTAAATTGTGCCATTCTGGTGATGTAAATTAAGATGAGTTAATAATTATTTTGAGTCATTTTCATACTTTCATTTGTTTAGCCGATTGCCTTTTCTATTTAATGCATTTTAGAATATTTTGGGGGTCCTTAAGACAGTGTTCCACTGGAAGTCAGTAAGTGAGAAAATATTATTCTCCATGAAACTAGACTATCTCATACCTCAGATTCTAGAATTAGGATCATCAATTTTGACACTTCATAGCTCTATAAAATGTCATAGTGACTTTTCCTGAGATCAAATATTCCTACCACAGGGTGGGTTATTTCTACTTCCACACACCAGACAAATAAAACATTAGCAATATTTGTCACAAATAATACATTCTCTCTGTCTGATGTTAAAGAGATACCCCCACTATATGGATTCTGAATTGATAATAACCAGCATGCATTGAACTCACTTGTCTTAGTGGAAATAATATAGAAAGATTCTAAGTTCAGTGACTCGCAGCCAAAACACCTCAGGGGCACCTTCACTGTTATTGACCTCGCTGTCCAAATTCAAAGGCAACTACCAGACATTCACTTAAGATCAGGACCGTGGGGTAATCAGACATGGGCTGAACACGTGAGGGACATGGTTCTGAATATTTAAACCTGCCCTGAGCCAAAGAAGAGCAACGTCACTAGCAAAAAGAGAAACAGGTGTGAGATGGAGAGAAAGATGAAGTTCAGTTACCTTGAAATTTGCCAGACGCAGTAAGAGCAGAAGTGCAAAGAACATATGCTCTGCCCCACTGTTCAGTGGAAACCAGGATGTACAGGGAAGATTAGCATGCAGGGGAGGGGCAAATGGATGAAGGCAGGGACATGCGCTGTGGCAGGCCAGCGAAGGCTCGCTGGAGAGTGGAGTCTGGGGAAGACTGTGTGTTATTCACAATAGCCACAGTATGGAAGCAACCTAAGGGCCCATCGACAGATGGGTAATGTGGTATATCCATACAATGGAATATCATCCGGCTTTTTGAAAAGGGCATTCTGCTGTTTGCAACCATATGGATGAACCCAGAGGACACGATGCTCAAGTGAAATTAGGCAGACACGGAAAGGCAAAGACTGTGTGGTCTCCTTATATGAGGAATTTAAAAAAAAAGAGTCTAACTCATAGAAACAGAGAGCAGAATGGTGGTCGCCAAGAGCTGGGGGTCCAGGGGAAGCGGGGAGGTCAAAGGGTCCGCTCAGCTTTATCATGAATAAGCCCTAGGGATCTGATGCACAGGGCGGTGACTATAATTAACAGCACTGTACTGTATGCTGGAAACTTAGTAGCATAAATCTTGTGTTCTCACGGCGCGCGCACACACACACACACACACACACACAGGAAGGTAGCCGTGAGGTGATGGATATGCTGATTAGCCCGACTGGGACCAACGATTGCAGTGCATATTTCGCTCAATATGCATTTCTTACTGAATGATAAATCTTGGTAATTTCTTTTGTTTCTTGAATAATTTCCTACACTTTCATAATCCTCCTAGACTAGTGTTTTATATCCTCTGGGTTTATTAGGTCAATTAATTTAAAACAATAATATGCTTTTTAAAATGACTTTCTCACGACCAGGGAAACTCTTACTTAGTAAGTGCATAGCAGTGAATAGCAATCCATTAATATTCATAATTGTTTTAATTAAAACAGCATTTTATTCTGAATATCAGATGTAATATTTGTCATACTGCCCCTCAGTTTTACTAGCATCATGTTTGGTGCATAAGCAAAGAATAGATAAAACTTAATTTTATGCACTTTAGATAACTTTAGAATATATTGAGTAAATCGAATTCTAATTGTTCTGTAAAGAGAATATGCGCTCTTCAACAGAAAAGTCCGAACTGGAGAATGCTGTGTACTTGAGTCTAGAACAAAGAGGGCCCAGCAAGAGTGGGTATAAAGGCATCTGGCCTCACTTAACATTAACGGTTTATTGGTGCTAAATTTCACACTGATCGGGGCTTAAAATATCGTTGATTCTTTATTGCAAGTTTGCTTCTCTGGCACTAAGAGTGTTTCATCTTCCAACAAGTGTCCTCTGTGTTGCAGAGAATTTATAGTTCAGAGCCAAATAAATGCCTTCTATTCTACCTTAAGAAAAATGTCATTTCCTCACCTTTGCAAGTCAATATCATAAATGTTGTATAAATACTCTTCATTACATTTTGTTGAATCAGCTGAAAAGTAATCCATGCTAACTAAACGTTCTGAATGTTTTCATTGATACTCTATCCTTTGAAATGTTCAAATCATTCTTAGCAATGTAGACAAAAGTAATTGAATTAGAAGTCTCCCCCACAGAAGACTCCTAATAGAAGTCTTACCAATAGACAGAGTAAACGCACCTAGAACTAAATTTAAGGGAGACTCTATTACATCTTCTTGATACATTTTAAAAGATTTAAAATAACTCTATCAATTTCAAAAATTTGCATCCTGTCCAAACTTGCATCATAATCTTCATGAATGCATGTCAGTGTCCCGTGCGTCACATGATAGAATTCCACCCACCCAAGGATATTATTGAACGCAATTATCAATATTAATTTAGCAGCGTTTGACAAATGCTCAGAGCATTGTGAAGTGGGTATTATGTTTAGAGATTTAGAGTATAAGACAGATTCACTTCATATTCTTGCTATTGTTTTTAATACTATACAGTTTCCATAGTTACAGCATGAAGCTTAAAAGTCCTCTTTTCTTTGTAATATGCTAAAAGATAACTGTATACTATTCTAATAGAGTATAGCATTCACTGACTCATGTAAATACAGTTTTTGTTTTACCATCAGACTCACTCCAGCAAACTTGAAGTTCTGAGCAGGAATGTTCAGTATTGGGTGTGAATAATAATGCTTACCTTTCTAGTGGTTTCTATTGGTTTGTTTCTCATCAAAACAAACTAGAGAAAGAGGAGAGAAATAAAATACTCTTAGCTTCGTTGAGTTTGTTACATTATTCTAATTAGGTTGCTTCATTTTCATTCACGCCGCTCTAAGGCGCCATTTGTTTACCCAAACCAGTGCCGGGAGATTAGAATACAATCCATCATTTCTGACACCCTGGGGAATTACAGTGACTTTGAAACTGTGACCATTTGATGGAAGATCTCTGAATAGCAGTCCTCTTCCCGTGTTACCACCCATATCTCAAACCACTAATTCTCTTTGTCACCATTAAGTCACTTGTCTTCTCGGCCCTGACTCCCTGCACGGAGAAAGCAAGGGTGACAGGGAAGGACCTGTGCGTTCCCCCAGCGGAGCGGTGGCCCTGGGTAAGACAGAGAGGACGGAAAGGGGGGTGTTGGAGCTTTTCTAAGCTCAGTGCAGGTCATCTGTTTCTTTTAATTACTTCTTCAGTTAGAGGCAAAGATGAAAGAGAGCAAAAAGACTGTAGCCCCAAGGCCGATTGCTAAGGATGTCGTCTCGAAGGTTTTGATTTCCAGTGGGCAGGAGCAGGTGGACGCGTTTGCTGCAGTGGAGGGTTTTGTAGAACAGCCGCTTCGGCCAAGTCCGCACAGACCCCCACCGCCCCTGCCCCCGCCATGGCCTGCCCGCGCTGGGGGCTGAGGCTGACCGGCAGCGCACCTGGGCGCTGGGCGTCCTGGGGCAGACTCCGCACACGGCTCTTTAGTGAGAAGCAGTTTCGGCCTTTATTCACAGCTTGTGTTCTCTTGAGGTGCCGTCACATTGCTCTCAAATTAATACCAAATATCATCATCAACATCCCTTGGAAATTCTACGTAACAGAAATGCTCTAGTCATAAAACCTGCCACACAAAACCTTGGTTAGGTTTTCCAATCAACTGCGTTGAATTAGAATTATAGAATATGGAGTGAGTCCGCCTGTGTAGCGTATCCTAATCAAAGAGGTTCTGGCTTGGTCGACATAAAGAGAACGTCTAAAAAGTAATGGAGAGCAATAAGACAAAATTCTCCTCTTCCCAAACTCAGTCCTCGTCGGACTGACACAGCAAAGCCTCGGGTTGTCAGCTTTCGGGGGCAGTCAGGAGGACACTCGGGGGTCCACGCGACTGTCTGGGATCCCGCAGCCATGTGGCTGCGGCTTGGACCGCAGGGCGCAGACCTGTGTTACCAGGTCATTCTCTTGGCGCTGCCTTAGAAAAGCAAAGATGAAAAAAAAAAAAACTGGCATGTAAGTCACATGACTTCTGAATTTCATTTTCTTCAGTTCCAAACTGTAGTACACCATTCTGCGTGGCGTGGGCCCAGCTCCCACTCGGAGATGCACAGGACCCGTGACCACAGACAGGTTCTCCTGTGGGGAATCAGGCCTGTAATGTGCCTAGGCTACTTTGAATCTTGCTCTTGCTAGAAAACTCCCTCACCCTGAATTGAGGACATTTACTGCAAAGCAACTTCCTAAAATCCATGCTAAACCTTCCGAGGATGAGTGTAACCGGTTCAACCACTTTTGCACTTTTGCAAATATCCCTCTTCTGTGATGTGATTAGCAGCATTGGCTCCTTTGTTTTCCGTAAAAGGTAACCACCTCAAGCGAGCCTGTGCACAGTGAATGAGGACCTTCTTGTCCTGTGCCCAGAGAGAGAAATAAGTGCCTGTCTTGGGGGAGGCCGAGGATTTTTGCTCCCCTTGAGAGTGAAGCCGCCCGCCCTTTTCCTCCACAGGACTCGGCAGTCCCTGTGAATGTCTTTCCCCCATCCACAGTGTCTCGGACCCCACGAGCCGGGGTCCGCATCACAAACAACAAAAATGCCCTCCACTAGTGTTCAGTCACAGTTTCACAAGATCCTACCACAGTCTTTTAAAAGAAAGAAGAAAAGGTGTGCCCTTAGGAAAATGCCATGAGCCAGGCCTGTGGTCTGTGCTTCTTCTTGAGGTCATGGCCATTACTGGCAAGGGTGTTGACCACAGTGATACAGGAACAGCATCCCACGTGGGTGTCCTTTCCGTACAAACCGCATCAGAGACGAAACACGTGGAAATGAAGGGTGCCGCAGTCAGCGTGGACACCCCACGTTTATGACCACAGATCAATATTTATCAATTGGCAGCAGGAAGCTTCGTGCTCATAAAATCTTGACTTTCAGGGCAAAGAGCTTCGCTGTTCAAACTGAAATGGGAAGGGTAGAAGCGTGTTTTTTAGATTCGGAGACAATGTGCTGAATCGGGAGGCTTTCCAGGAAAAGGGACGCTCAGCTCTACCGAGGTCAGGGTTTGACCTCTGTCAAGGAGAGGACGAGCGATGTCACCCGAGCCTGAGGAGGGCTGGCCACTGGGCCTTACCTGGTGCTTGCCTTTCATTTATTGCTGTTACTTCTCCCATGGAAGGACTATATTTTGAGCCATGGTAGTAATGCCGTGCTAACTGCTGTGTCACAAAAATCGGAATAGAAGTTTGATCATCACTCACAACTGTCATACACTGTCTTTTCTGTAAGCACAAACTGAGAGAGTAGTGTGTGTCCTGAGGGATATTATTTGGGATCAATGACTACAGGTACCGGAGAGGAGACAACGAGACTGTCAGAGGGAAAGGCCCGTTGCTGGGCAGGGCCAGCAAACCCGCAGCCAACCCCGCGGGTGTCCTGGAGTGTGAGCTGAAATGGCCCGGCCCCTATCACCTGGCTCTCTTTTTTATTGGCTGCAGCCTCCGCAGGTGAGGCAGCCAGGGAGGACCTGAGGCCAACTCTGGAGGAGCTGACATCTGCGTATTGTCAGCTAACAGCATCCTCCTTTCCAATAAGATAGAAAATAGCATATTCGACAGATCAGTGGTCGTATGGCACGGAACTGAGGCCGTGTTTATCTCCCCTAGGGTGTGGGGTCACTACTGCAGTAGTTCAAGGTCACCATCCAGGACCCGTCCTCTTTCTGCAGTGGCCAGAATAACCAATGGTCATTAAAGAGAAGCACCTGGAGGCTGGAGTCATTCAGGTCAGGACAGCAGTTTCTCTGTGAAGGGTTACACAGCACCTCCCGTCGGCTGTCAGCTGCCCTGGTCTCTGCGGCGTGTTCTTGCTGCTTGTTTCCTTCTAGGATCCTTTAAAAATACAAAAAAACACTCTCCAGTCCTGGGCTCTATAGGAACTGGTCGCAGTCTGGATGTGACTGATGGGCTGCAGTGTGCTCGTCCCTGAGTTAGATTCCGGAGGGTGGCCCTGAGTTCCGTCACCGCTGCCACCCCAGTGCACCCTTGCTGTGATTCGGCGCCTTGGCCCAGGGTGGAGGGGCTGCTGCTTAGCCCTCCCACAAGAAGGGGTATTTGCTATCTGGCTCCTTTGTCTCCCTGTGCTAATGGGGGATATGATCATGCTTCAGATCTTCTGATAATAATGTCACCGTGAACCCTGTGTCCAGTGGCCCTCAAGATATTTTGACTTTGCCCCTTCTTCAGTGTTACAGAGTGAGTTCTGTCCTCCCAGAACTGATGTGATGAAATCCTAACTGTCAGCACCTCCACTGTAACCTTATTTGTAAACGCTGCCATTACGGATGTAATTCATTAGCACAGGGTCACGCTGGAAAGGGTAGGAGGCCGACAGGACTGGTGCTCTTACAGGAGAGCTGAACGGAGCCAGCCTTGAATACAGACACGCACACACACGTGCAGGGTGACCATCATGAGGAGATGAAGGCAGAGGTAGGTTGGCCTTTGTAGTTTGAGGGTCCTGCTGTCCCCATTGCCACGATTGTGCCCAATTCTGTAATGACCTCTCTTTCCACAAAGCATGGCATAAACAGTGGACCACCAACGAGCACTTAGAGGCCCTAGTGCTCCCGACACTGTTTTTTCCTAATGGTGACAGCAGTATGTTCTTCAGGCTTCCTCGGGGAGTGTCACCATCTGTGGGGGTACTGGCCGCACACACATGCCCGCTCCAGTGTGCTCATGTGCGAGGCCTCTCCCTCACTTCTTCCTGCACCTGCTCTGCAGTTCTGGCATTTCAACCTCACTTCGTGCAGGAGATGTGGGGAGAAGGAGGGAGGCCGTTCCTTGGGGCTGAAAAGAGGGTAACTGAGAGTCTGCACATACAGTTGTGCCCTGTCCGAACCCATGGTCCAGCACAGAATTCGCCTGCTAGGTGCCTGTCCTGCCCCCCACTGCCCAGGTACCAGGTCTCAGTTTTCATCCCTTAGGAAATGAAGCTTTTTCTTCATGGGAGAAAAATCCATACTCTGGAATTTGGTTATCTCTCAGCGTAATTTCACTGAGCTTACTTTTAATTATTCTTAAGTACACCTGACAAGGGATACATCTTATACATGTACCCAATTGCTCATTATCTTTTAATCACATTATTCTTAAAAATATAAAACAAAGTATGGAGAAATACATGGGCAAGTCTCTCATTTGAAGTATACACTGAGGTTCCTAGCAAGGTGAATAAAATGAAACCAACTAAACTCATCAAGGTGAAAGATCATAAGATTTCCAAAAATCAGGGATAATGAGCATATTCTGAATGCTCCCAAAAATAAAAATGCAGCTAAGTGACACAGGAAAGAGTCTCATAATTTCTTTTTTACTTCTTATTCTCAGTACCAGACTTTAAATGCTTTCAAAACATGGAGGTAAAACTATATTCAACTGAAAATTTTATACCTCACAAAACTATCAATTAAATAAAAGTTCAGTGGAAGACTTCCAGTTATGGGAGTCTTCTCAGAAATTTTCCTTCCCTTTGCAAGCTTTTCTTAGATTACATGACAGTGTGATATAGCCAAACAGAGAATTAAGCCCCCAAAAGTGTTAGATCTGATGTATGAATCTGATTCCTTTTAGCTCTAAATAACTGAAAACCAATAACAACTAATATAAGACAATAATAATAATAATAGTAGTAGTAGTACTAGTGTGGAGGTCTTTACTCCTCTGCGTCATAGTTCAGGGGCATTGCTGGTTGTAGTTCAATGCCATTCACAGGTGGCTCTTTCTGTCTTTTAGGTCAGGCTTCCCCTTGTCGACTCAAGTCTGTCTCCCTTCTGTCGACTGCAAGTGAATGCGACAGACCCAGATGTGACATCTTCTTAGCCCTGTGTTCATGGGGAAAAATAAACAATATCGTCAGGCCTGACTGCTCTTCTTGGCCAAAACTAGTTCCTCCAGCAAAACCGGAAGGTAAGGGATTAGCTGGAGTAAGTGGTGTAAACTACTCAGGATCCAGCTCTTGTCACAGAAGTCCATCCCAATAAAATCACATTATCTAAGGGAGGGATGGGCGATTCCCCCAGATATATCCGGGACACAGTGATGGGGGCGGGGATGAGCCTGGACACTCAGAGAACAACGAATGCCAATGTGCACTGCACATCAGGAACCAGGAAGAGCTGATCCATTTGAAAGACGAATGGGAGAATGAAAATCTCAGGATTCATAACCTGGAGGGCAGCTGGATCAGCCTGCAGCTGGGAATAGAAGGTTCAGGTTAGAGCTCGCTGGCGGGGGGAAAGGTAGTTCTGTTAGAACACCTGCTAGACCAACATTTTTTTAAAAAGCATTTCATTATAGAGGGAAAAATAAAAAAAAAGTCAGAACCTCCACTGAAAATCAAAACTTCTAAGTGAAAGAAATATAATCAGGGTATCCTCTTTGACTTTGCAGTGAACACTATGTGATTACATTTCTATAAACACTAAATATCCATTATTATTAAGTACATATCCTATGCATCTGATCAAATGAGGAAGCAGGGCGGGATGCAAAGTAGCTAAATCTTTAGATCTCATAACAAAAAGTAAATGACTGTCTAACTTTGAGAGCTCAAGGTGTACCTCTCCAAGTAACTTGAGCTTTTTATTCAGGTAGCTATAGCCATCGCTGTAAAGGATGGAAAACCAGTAGCCTTGGAGGGGAAGAGGCAAAGAAAAGAAATGAGGTGTTTGTTTCCCATTAATAGTCTTTCAGGATTACTTTACTTTTACCTACATTTATATATTATTGGACAAAACTAACTTCATTTTTAAAAGGTCAACTCAAGGCGACACTGTTGGCCCAATGTCAACTTCGGTCCACACCATATTTCAAGTGAAGAATTATCAGGTTGTCAGTAATGAGTGAACTTCTGCTTTCCTTAGATTTGCTTTTCTGAGCAAATTATGGCCAAGAAGTAATTTGGAACGAAAACTGTCCTTCCCTTCTTGCATTCCACTAATGCTAAGTTCTTACC
The DNA here is from genome assembly GCA_028533065.1 of Trachops cirrhosus. NCBI lineage: Eukaryota > Metazoa > Chordata > Mammalia > Chiroptera > Phyllostomidae > Trachops > Trachops cirrhosus. The sequence goes on from CM052547.1 coordinate 2,764,361, forward strand.
ATTGGGCTGGTATTCCCTCTGGTCCAAAGTTTGTGCAGTCCAAGTTCTAGTGCAGTGGCTCAGCAATCGAATGGAGCAAACAGAATGGGTGGGTGGGGTCCTTCCATGGCTTCTCCTATCATCTGTGAAATAAATAAACGTCTTAGGACTCACCTTCCCACCTGGTATTATAAATTGCCTTTAGGTAAATAACAGTGACAGAGAAAGAAAATAGAGGAAAATTAGCTTATCTGCTCCTCTTCCTTTTTCTGCAGTTTAAATACCTCTTAAATGGACAAATCCAACAACCTTGAATGGGGAAATAGGGACGCATTATGTCACCAAGAGGAGCATACAGCTCATATGCACAGCTTTACATTCGAGAGGGAATGCAAAGTAATGGGAGCGGGAGGGAGAGCCTTGCAGCTTGCTCCCGTCCTACCTGTGTTTCTCGGGAACATACGTACGCGAGTATTTTGAGCCTGTTCTAGTCTGGACTGGTGGGCTCCACCTCCTTCTCCTCCACCTGCTCCGTTTCTCCAGGCACCTGGTTCCTCCCCCAGAAAGTCTCTGTAGCACACAACCTGAGAGGACAGCTTGGTTCAAAACAAAAGTTTTGCATTTGAGAACTCTCGAAACTGATTTAGGCAGCGGGGGTGCAGTGAAGGATGCCCTGGTGTCACTAGCTGCAAATTATGCAGTGGATGTGTCCTTTTTCTAACCCTAATCCTTTTCTCTGTGCATGTCATGCGGTACTTCTTCAGGGCACTCGTAGTCCTAAAATGTCTTTTCATCGTGAAGGCTGGGTTTCAATACAGACAAATCTAAACATAATTTTAAAAGCTGTTTACTCAGAGAGTAAATTTTAGTGTGTACTGGTGAAAACTAGTTGTATATTTTGTTGAAAACAGGATAACTTAAATGATAGCAGTATATTCACCTACTGAGAATTCTGAAGGTCATGTCAAGAGCCCAATGACACCACCAACTAGTGTCCTTCAGTCTCGCCATCCTGCCACCTTCAGCCTGTTGACCCTATTAGCCTTAGCGTGTCCCCTTGTGGTCAGAGTGGCTGGATCCGCCCCTTTACACATCCGCAGGAAGCAAGTCTGTGAAGATTTATACGAAAGCACTTACCACTGCTGTGGGTTTGCCCTTAGGCTGATGTAATAAGAAAAATAATGGATCACATTATCTTATTGCTCAATATTGTATTTTCCTAAAAATAACAAAGTAAATTTGTATTAATAACCGACTAAGACTAAAGAAGATGTTTTATCTCTTAAAATAAGTAAATAGTAGAACTTCTTTCTTATTTATCTAAGGGGCATTTTGGTTACTTCGATTTTCCAAAGTTAGGTCTTCCTCATGAAATATTTCTACATGGCAATTGTAGTAACTGATTATTTTAACAGATGAACATCATCTCTCAGTTTTATATTTTATTGTCATGTCGATACTTTTTATTCTTTAACCACTAATTCATTCACACAGCGAGACAGTTATTTGCTTAATTAAGTAAGTGATAACACATGGACAGACAACATGGTCTCGTGTCTGAACACACGGGTTTTGACCCGAAACCGTCTGTGTCTGAATCCGCTCCTTGGGACCTCGTTTGATCTCACTGGGCCCACGTTTTCTGTCTGAAAAAGGGAGAAAATGCGCACGTCTCACAGGGTTATCATTTTTATGTGAGCTCACATATGCAAATTGCTGAGAAGAGTCCATGTCTCCCAACAAGTACTAAGTAAATGAAAATAAAGAAATAAATATACACTGTGGAAGGCGAAGACAGACCGTTTTTGTAAGTGCCACCGTGAACTGTTTTTGTCCGATTGGAAAGCACGGGCAGGAAAAGCAAAAGTGGAGGAGCGAGGAGACTTCACACTGAAAAGCTCCTGCACAGCGGAGAAGCAGCAGGCGGGTGAAAAGATCAAGCTGTGGATTGGGAGGCAGTGGGTGAAAACTGGATCTCTGATAAGGATGGAATGTCCAAAACATACAAAGAACTCCTACGACTCAACAGCAAAAACACATAAAATAAATAAATAAATAAATAAAATCTGACTTGAAGTGTGGAAAGAACTAGAATAGGCATTTCTTCGAAGAAGATAAGCAAATGGCCCGCAGATGTGTGAACAAGTGCTCAGCATCACTGCTCACCAGGGAAATGGAAATTCAAACCCCAGGGAGGTGTCATCGCCTCGCACCTGCCAGGATGGCGGTCATGGGGGAATGAGGGCAGGAAATAACCAGGGCTGACGAGGACGTGGGGTGACTGAAACCGTTATACGTGATCGGTGGGCGTGTGTCATTGCACAGCCTTTACGGAGAATGGTATGGGGTTTCCTGAAGATTACACCAAAAAATATTTTTTTAAAAAGATGAATAACATTGATAAAGCACCTTGAAAATAAATAAATAAAAATATCAAAACAACTGAACTACCTTAGGATCCAACAACCGCACGTTTCAGCGTGTATCCCCCCAAAACCGAAATTAAGATCTCGAGAAGTGCCTGCACTCACGCGGTCGGTGAAGCACCCTCGCACTAGCCCGGGGTTTGAAGCAGACTTCAGGCCCCTCAGTGGACGAATGGATAAAGAAAACGTAGTTTATGCATTCAAGGGAATATGAGCCTTTAAAGAGAAGCAAATCCTGCCTGTGACAACATACATGGACCTCGATTTCCTGAGGGATTTCTTTATGTGAAATGAAATAACCCAGTCAGGGGGAAGCAAACGCTGCATGCATCCATTCACATGAGGAAGCCAAATTAGTGAGTCTCGTAGAAGCAGGTAGAACTGTGGTCGCCGGGGGCCGGGGGGGCAGGAGGTGGAACTGGGAAGGCGCTGGGCAATGGGCGTAGAGTCTCGATCACTCAAGATCGGCATGTGCTAGGGAGACCCGCTCTGCAGCGATGCGCACATACGCGGCAACACTGCACCGCACACCTGAGACTCAGTGCGGGTAGGTTTCACGCTATGCCTTGTTTACCGTTATTAAAGAAGAAACAGTCCAATCCATTCAAACCCAGGACAACTGGGTGTGCTCAGGGTGCTCCTGTCATGGAATGCAACGGTCAACCGATGACCTGAGTTTTCCATTTCCAACTCCTACTCCTGATGAGACGAACCCTAAGGTTTGGGTCATGTCCTGCTATGCCTGATCTTCAACCTGACTGGACAGCATTTCATTAGACAAAATTACTTTAAATTGGGTTACATCAGTTAGGACTCCTTTTCCGTGCAAACGACAACAAATCCATGCCAAGTGACTTTTGCAAAACTGGACTTATTGACTCATAAAATGGAAAAACCCAGGAATAGTACTTTAGGCACAATTTCATCCAGAAGCTCAAATTATTTGGGATCATTTGCCTCTGTTCTCTTCTTCTCTCCATTGGTTTTCTTTCTGAGGCTCCTCACCCTCCCCGGCTCACACCTTCGTCTCCAGCTCCCCCACGCTGAAAGTGTGCCCACTTCTCTCCCGGCTCATCTGTGCTGTCTATGATACAGACACGTAGTATATTAGCATAAAATTGGCATTCCTGAGTCATCCAGTGGGTTCAATAACACTCAACAGACCATTTGGCCGTGTTCATAAAGCCATAAAGTAAATATCCCCTCGGCTCCTGTTCCGTGCAGATACCTGGATCAATGGACTCTACCTGGATTTTGACAGAAACGGTGTATTTTTTTCAGTTGCTTCATTTGGTCATATATTTATCCCTGACCAGTTATTTCGGCCTTAGAACTTAGTGTACTACTTGGCTGACCCTGAATCACCCTGTAATCCTGGGAGCAGAAGTGGAGCAATAGATTTTTATATTTTATATTATTTAAGCAAAGTGCAGACTTGTTAGACTTTAATAATCCCTTTAAAAACTGAGCCCATCTTTCATTTCCCGTCTCCAAATTCTGCTTGCAGTGGTGGGCTTTAATTGTACACTCAGTATTCCAGAAACGCAGATTTTCTATTCAAGCACCTCTATCCATATGTATGTAGTTATGCATACTGAGTTGTGTGCCTAAAATAAAAGAATATGAGTCAAAGGTATAGACCAAGAATAAATGATAAAAAATTCTTATTGCTAAGGATAACAAGAATAATGTGTTCCATCTTTAGAATAATATATAGATTTTCTAAGGAAAAGCAAATCCTTTATTTCAAAATGATGGATGGGGTGGTGCTTGAAAGTCAGCTATAAAAGATAAAAATAAGGTATAGAATTCCAAAATATGAATATTCATTTTTCCTTATGTATCTATCATCTATCTATAAGATCTATTTTAATAGATTGAATGTTTTTACTCTTTGGGGGAGGTCAAAATTTAACTCTCATTTTAAAAGTAATCTTTATCACTGGTGTTGCTGCCCAGTCGCGTTGGCCTCGGTCGTACAAAACACACCCCGTGGTGCCTGAGAAGCATTGTTTGAGTTCAGCGCCCCGGATCATCATGAATCAATCTGACCTTCTTTTACGCCCTTGATCAACTGCTCTCTGTTCATTCCACACAGAACCTTCTTGAAAAGGAAAACAAAACCTGGAAGAGAAGAGGCTTTATGCAAGAGCTTCATTCTTCCCTGGAGGACGCTGTCATTTAAAAACTAATTTGGGAGAAACTCCCAAACCAAGCAAACAAACAAAGATAAATGTCTCCTCACCACGATAATTGTCATGACCGCACATTTGCACAAATAATACATTGGGCATGAACTTGACTGTACCTCCTGAATTCTCTGGGGTTGCAGTCAAATGAATATTTTCTCATTTTTAGAGTAGCTCTGTGAGTGTCATGAGAAATGCCTCATTCACATTCGGAAATAACTTTGTGAAGCCAATGGAGCCAGCTGGGCATTCAGCTGAGAGGCTGCGTCCCCAGTGCCCTTAAGCAGGGCTGGCTCTTGCTCCCTGGGTACGTACGAACTCCCGTCTGTCCCTCAAGCTCTCACACTGGCTCAACCACAGAAAAACAGTTGTCTTCTTCACTGAAGAAGGTACCGTAACTGATGATGCAGAACTCAGTCCCCGCCTTCCTTCGCTGACTTCAGACCAATGCCTGGGCTCGGGATCAGCCCGGCCCAATCGAGGAAGTCCAGGTAATGTTGTAGGAGGGGCAGAGTTATTAGCAAGCCCTGGAAACCCGTGAGCAGGTGCCAGGCTGGGGACAAAATATTAACTATCAGTAAGACAATTTTGACATGGGGGAACTTTCCTGTGACTCAGGATGCAATGATTGGACAAGGACATCTGAAGCAAGTACTAAAAATAAACGAATTAACTATTGAGGTGTTTCCTCAAAGTCTCAAGAAAATAGTGGCTTACAGTGAATCATGTGGAGACTCGCTGTTGAGGGCAAGTGACAACCTCAACACCTAGGCTCGGATTCTGCTAATGATCTCTTTTGTCTCAAAACAGAGACAGGACTTCCCCCATTAAGCCACGTGGGGATGTGAAACCAGTCATCGATCTAGAATCAATGAAGAGGGAGAGGTCAGACCTGAGAGAGCAAGTGCCCTCCTGGGTGGCATTCGCCTCGGGGTGGGGGGCGCAGCGTTGGGGCAAGGAGGCTGCTCCTCCGCAGCAGATGTGAGGAGACTCTCCGGCTAGCCCCCAGGGGTGAGGGCGATCTGAGGGTTCGATCAGCACAGCCCCTGGGGTCTCTCCACCCCAGGTCTCTGGGTCCCACGTGGTCTTCTCTGCACAGCCTGACTTCGGTGCAGAGACAGAAGGAAGACGGCATATCCCAGGGCACCCTGCGCTAACTCTCTTCTCTCCCAGCTCTTCACAGGCGCGCCTTAGTGGTCGGGACTGTATGACAATCTGGGGCATTGCGATTCCAATTCTCCCCATCAGAGGAGTACTTGCTACCCCAGGGCCGGTGTGCAATGAAGATCCAGAACCCCGCCACCCTATGGACTGGATCCCAGGAACACTGTGGGGTCAGCCCACTGGTTTTCTTTGTCTTTCCTCACAAACAAAACAAAACGACCCCTAGGATAAGAATCTGACTCTAGGTAGCTATTGGATAGATAGATCTTTCCAGGAGATGCTGGTGGGGTTCTGGGAACTGAGACTAGGAAGGAAAGACAGCCAGGCAAGCAGGTGTGCTACAGACAAGCCACCGTGGTGGGCAGCTGGCCCTTAATCCCCACTGGGAGGTCTGGGGGCCTGGGCACAGCACCCACTTTGGAATTGCTCTGCAGGCTCGGGGAGGGCCAACTTCGGGCAGTCACAGTGGGAAGGCGACTTGCACTGTTGCTGGTGTGGGCCTGCTCGGAGCTGCTCCTCCAGCTAGACAAAGCTCCCCCTGGAGGAACGTGTGTGGGCGCTGGCCTTGGAGAGGAGGCCGGGGCTCACTGCCGAGGTCAGGCCCGAGAGCTTATGGCCGGGACGCCAGAGCTGGAGCGCGGCGTGTCCGCTTTGGGGACCAGACTTTTAGTAGCTTCATGACATGAGATCTATGCCTTTTCCTCTCCTATAATTTTCTGAAACACCTTGTATAAAACATGGATTCTCATGTCCCGAGAAGATCTGGGTTTCCATCGGTTATTATGTGATGGAGAAAGGGACATTGGGGATGCCGCCACACTTGTTTTGATCTGATGTCCCCATCATGAAAACGAGAAGGTGGGGTCCGTAAGGAGTGGTTAGTCATAGGCACAGAGAGGTGAGGCAAATAAGGATCGAGTCAGAGGAGCTGGGGCTGTGACCAGAGTCATTTATTATAAATAGCCCGGGAATAACTGAAAAAAAAACCCCTTTTATTTCCCAGAGAAATGTATGTAAACATTAACTACGTATGTCAATTAGAAAACTAGTTTTGAAGACTATTATTTGAAAGGATGCATTTTGTTAAATGCGTTGATGACATTTTCCCTCGATTTTAAAAATATGATCACAACCACACTGGCAGGCATGGCTACTTAGTGAAAATTCTGCTGCAGTATCGCTTCTTTCTGAGGCTAATTGTTTGCAATTGGTCGTCCTTCAAACGGGGGGAGTGGCCGCTTCCTGTTTATCTTCTCATGTTGCAAAAGGAAATGAAAACATTTGGGATATTTCCTTATACATGTCGAGTATAAGAAAGAACGGACAAAGGAAGAAGAATCGAGAAATGATTTTGCTATTTTTTAAAAAGCAGTATTTGCATTCAAAATTTATTTCAATGAGCTAAAGTAAGTTTGTCCCTTCAGAATTATTTCATGAATCAGGTATAAGCTCTGTCCTGTCTTAACATTCAGGGTTATTTACAAACAGCAAATCTTGGATTTTGTTACCTTCTAAATCATCCACATACCTCCCAATAAATCATAATAATGTTATAATGTGCGCTAAAGAGAGAAAGCAAGTAAATTTAGGTAATGGTATTCATTTATGTAATTAAGAATAAAAATTTAAATCTAGCCCATAGGTTACATTCACATGTCTGATTTAGCAATTTTAAGTTCAGTTTTATTTGTATTGATTAATGGATGTTTGGAAATAGAATATATAGATTCATCCTCCAGTTTAACTTATATTTTCCAAATATGATGAAATCTGTTGTTCAACTAGGGCTAGAAACTTGTTTTTCCCCAAAACGACAGTGAGTAAAAGTTGTGGCATGGTACTTAGCACTCAGTACTTAGTACTCTTCACGGAGCACCACCCTTTCTATCTTGGGATGTACCTTTATCAATGTCCCTTTATGACAGTGTACTAGCTATTAATTAGGCTGGTAGTTACAAAAATATCTTGATTTTTTTTATAAGCCATGGTCAATTAAATATTAATCAGAAGGAAAATAAAGTCCTTCTAAAAGCTTAGCAGAGATTGGTGGATCCTGGAATTATTTTTATGCCCCTCCCACTTCTCCAAACAAGGCCAGACTACGTTGCTTCTGGGGCACAGACGTCATTCAGTGTGAGGCGACAAAGACGGTGCCTGTGGGGCGTGTGTGAGTCCCGCTGGAAACAGGTTGGAGAGCGGCGCTGCGGTAGCTCACGCCCGCCAGACGCTGACATTCTTGGGAGAGCGAACGGAACAGCCCCATATCTGTCCTTCTCAGAAAACCGAGTTTTATTTCCCCACTCAACATCCATAAACTACTGCATCTGGTTTAACTATAGGATGTCAAAGATTTTAACTCTTCTATTTTAGGAAGGCATTCTACTCTGTCCTAATACATGCACGGATTTCGGAAGGGAGATAAATGGCCGCACCAAAGTCGCTTAGAGCCGGTGGCGTGTGACGGGGTTGCAGATCATTTTTAAAGCCATTCCAGTAGTTGCCACCAAGTGATTTATTCGCGCATGTTTTTCATAAACTAATACTGTGACTTGTACATTGTCGAGTTCATAAAACACAAAACAGGACTCCATACCTCACAACCGGGTAAATAAATTAACACATATTTAGAAATCTTCAAGAAACGAATGTAACATAGAGTGCATCAGAAGCACTATTTTATTTCATTCGTGTTTTGGTAGCATCGCCTCTTGCAGCCGCAGGAAAACGACCTGGAAGCAGCAGCCAATCCTGCAGACACCGTAATGAAAGAACCCATGTGCACCTGGAACTGTATTCCTTTCTCCAGCCGTATGAGCGTGCAGACAAAAACTGCGCGCCTTTGCATTAGGAGGACAGTCCCCATCAATTCTTTTTGAGATTTTGGAAATCCTTCTTACCCTTCACTGTCACGAGGTACATGCTCACAGGAAACCAACATCCTTTGACTGGGTTCGAGAAGTGTGCGTTCCGCCCCAACTTGGGTGAGCAGCCCCTGTTTCGGAGCTGGGTTTGGGGCGCTGTGGCCAAGCGCCTTCTTCTAGACGGTACATTGAACTTAGTGAAGCTATTGGTTCACACACTCCCCCTTTCCAAATAATCACGTCTTGAAATTTGACTGCGTGTGTGGGCCTAGCCTTCCTTTGGAGAAGCTGAACTTTTCCCATATGTTGATTTTTCTCAGAAAGAAAATAAAATATGGCCCCCACCCACTCAGGGAGCTAGCAGTACTCAGTGAGCGGTGGTTCCAACCCCAAAGTTCGAAGGAGGCAGTTTGCACGGCCAGCAGGATGCGGTGGGTGGTCCAAAGTGTGGGCGCATGTCTGTGGGGGAACACCAGTGGGGCTTTCGAGGAACAAGCCGCAGCACTAGCCTGGCAGGGCGGCCTCAGCACCGGCCTGTCCCCGTCCCTTGGTGAGTGGGCACAGTGCTTGAGAGTGCCCCTGTGATGGGCCGGGTGGGATCTGCCCACTCGCAACCTCAGGCCTGAGCTTGAGCGAAGGTATGACCTGCAAGCCTCAGGCACTGCCCGGGATTTGATCTTGGAATCTTGGTTTCTGAGATCAAAGACACAGTGTGTATGAGACTTTGATCTCGACCACACATCTACTGGGGTCCAGGTTATGGGGGAGTGAGGGCACGAGCAAAAGATGTGGACCCCTGCCCCCCTCTTTCTTTCCTCTGGGATTTCCTTTCTGTGGTTCCTGGGTCCCCCCACCCCCTTTACTATTTAAGGGCCACTTGTCTAGCATAACTTCCTCCAGCCTGCCACTTACTTGGTCAGATAACAAAACCTGTGTCCTTGGGAAGCTGACCTGGGCACAAAGGAGGGGAAAGGTCAGACATACTGGAAGGGATGGATTTAGCAGACACCAAATTTCCATCCTATCTCCAAACTGCACTCGAGAAATGCAGTAATTTTCCTTAAGATAAATGTTAACATCATCACTGTTTCATTGAAAGATTTTATCATTTTCGTAAAGCTGTATTTCGGGAGGTAAAAATAATTACCAAGCAATTCTAAAGATTTCAGCATTTCACTACTGTCTTGCGTCAATGGCCATTTTTCATGGACTCTATGCCATCTACTCGCCCATCTATCCAGGGGTCCCACCTTCTTTGGTGCTTTTGCTTCTGTGCAGTGGGGCGTTTCTTCAACTCTTCTCCCCCCCACCCTCACCCCAAGCCCTGCTCTGCCACGACAAGCGCACGTGGATCGCACGGCTCCGCGGGACCTTCTGCCTATTTCCGGTCTTGCAAGTACGTACGTGGGCAGACCCGTGGGCAGACCCGCGCGGCTTCTGAGACGCGGCTCCCGGCTCGCTGTCCGTCCACCGCGCACCCCAGCTCTCTCCAGCCTGTAGCTCCTCTCGCTGGCGCCGAGCCCTGGCGGAGCTGGCTCTGCGGGCGCTCAGCCTCTGTCCCTCTGCCGTTCTTTCGCTCTAGTTCTCCCTTCGCTCCTCTAGATATACCCACCTTCCATTAAAGGGATGAACACACACACACTCACACACACGCGTGCATCCCCGAGCGCGCCCCTCTCCACCTGGCGACTTTGCTGCGCCGTAGAGGACTTGCCGCTGCTTGGAATCAAGGAACCCAAACCTTGGCAGGGGTCTGGGGGGCTGCGCCTGGGGTTCGTGACCCCTCCGGAACCAGGGTCACCTTATTATCTCTCGCCTCCAGTGATTGGCAGGAGACCGCCAACCTCTCCCAGCTGCGTTGCTGGGGGAAATGAATGAGGGCTCCTAACGCCGCAGCAGCAGGTGCCAGACTGAGAGGTACGGGCCTGGCTTTGAGCGCCCTCTGGTCCCTTCCAGCGGCCCTTTCCTCTATCCTGTGGCTTTTTGAGGTGACCCCAGTCTTAGCAGCACAGCGTCTCTCGGCTTCCCCACCTTAGTTCATCCTTCCCTGTCCCCTCTCCGCCGCCATCTCCATCCTGCGCGCCCCAGTTCGGGCTGCTGAGCCGGAGGCGCGGGGTCTTCACCTGAGCGCTCATGAGGTCCGGGGTTCCTGGGCCTAAGCGTGGCCCAAGGTCCAGCTGGCGGTGGGCCTGCGTGGCCCAGCCGCAGCTGCGGGGGAGGCGGGACGGAGCCAGGTGCGGGGAGCCGGGCTGCTGGGCCTGGAGGGACGCTCCCCACAAGCCCTCGCTCTCCGGCCCTCTGCGCAGTCCTGTCACTGTTCCTTCCTAATCATTTATTCTCACTTATGACCCCGCGCTTTTCCAGGGCTGTTTCCCCGGCAACTCTTCCCCCACCCGCTCCGAGCTGAACTCCCCGCGCGAGCCTGACCCTGTTGGGGTGGGTAGGCGCTGTCTGTGTGTGTCTTGGGGGTGTGAAGTTCCGCTGAAGGTGGAGAGGAATTGCGAGAAGCCTGAGTCTCTGCTGGAGCAGTTTGGTGGGGGGGCGACCTCGGCATCAGGCGGGGAGATAAACTGCGAAACTGCGAAACTTTTCCAGCCGCTGTGGCCCCCGGGCGCGCCCCTGCTTGGTTTCCTAGCGCGAGACCCGAGTTCACCGAAAAGCCGCCACCCCCGAGGACACAGCGAAACCGCCCGCTCCACAGATGGAATGAAAGGGGTGGGAGAGAGACCGACTGCAACTTCTAATCCTTCCAAAGTGAAAAATTAACCCCCGAAGGGGATTTTCACATGACGGCCCCTCCCCCTTGCACGTCCTTCATCCGGCGAGAGGATCCGGCTCAGGCTCCCTTCTGGCCCCCTCGGCCCGGTGGCGGCCCGGTGACGGATCCCAGCCTGGTCCTCACTCCTCCCCCTTCCTCCCCCCCAGGATCCGCGGGTGTGTCGTCCTTGCCAGCCGCGCCCCATTCCGCCATGCACTAGCCCCGGGGGCGCCGGCCCAGCGCAGCTGCTCCTGTCCACCCCAGCCCCGGGCTTCTTGGAGGGTCGCGCAGCCCCGGGCTATGACTCAAGCGCCCGCTTGGTAACTCTGCCATCTTCCTGCTCCTCCCCGCCCCACTTCCCCCACTTTCACGCCACCCCCGCGCCCCTCCGCCACCCTCAGCCCTCCTCCCAGACGCCCACCACCCTCTCCTCTTCGCGCAAGATCGCAGAGGTGGCGCGGAGCCCGGCCAGCCGATGACAGACCCTGTCCTCCTGTCTCCAATGCCTCAGCGGAAGATCCCCAAGGGCTGGACCGAGGAGGGCTGCTGCTGGACATCCTCCGGGAGAGGCTGCCCCGACCTGCTGCTCCTGGTGGATGAGCCCGGGGACTGAGCGCCCCCGCTGCCTCTGGCGCCGCGCCGCCACCGCCGCCGCCACCGTCGCTGCCGTCGGTCCCAGGTCCCCGGTCCCCGGCTCTGGGCGCCCCGGGGCTCTCCGCCCGCGCCCACTGCCCGCGCCCTCCTGACAGCTGCGGCGGCGGCGATGATGCAAAGGAGGAGGGCGCTGCCGCCGGCTGCGCGGAGGGTGGCGAGTGGCGCCCGGGTGTGATGCCAGCATCATGGTGGGGATGCTGGCTTCCCAGCGGTGACAGCGAGAGAGAGCCGGGGCGGAGGACGCGCGGATTCGGATCTTCTGCGGTGTGGGCTCGGATCTCGTCCCGCCCCTCTCTCGCTCCCCCTTCATTTTGTTCTGGGTTTGCATATTTCACATCTCTCGACTCCGTCCTCTCCCCACCACTGGACGTCTTCCCGTCTCTAAATGGAATTAGTGGAGCTCGGAGCCTCTGGTGTAACGCACAGACATGATCTATGGACGCAGCGTGTTCCACAGTGAGTACGGCTCCCGCCACGCCGGTCTCCTCCCTGGTGGCCGCTGAGCTCCCGCGACCCCGCAGTCCCAGCGAGTCTGGGGCAGGTGTAAACTTTCTGTATTGCAGCAGAATAGCACCGGGCGTGGGGGGCAGGGGGGCGGCGCAGTCAGCTGTCCCTGGATGTCAGCATCCGCCGGGGGAAGCAACCTTTCTGTGCGCAGGATAATCCCGAGGCCGAGGATAGAGATAGTAGTTCAAGGATGCGCACGTGTGGCGGCAGCTGGGGAGTGGGCCGGAGGGAGGGCGCAGGGGGAAAGAGGGGACCATGGGGCCGACAGTTCGCGGGATGCTGGGGAATATTCCTCCTTCGGGGGCTCCAGGAGCTCAGCGGGCCCACGTTTCCCCAGTAGGCAGTTTAGGGTACACCTGAACGCAGCGCTGGAGAGGAGGGTGGGGGCCCCCTCAACTCTGTGGCACAACAGATCACACTCCTCTGGCTTTAGGGAGTGTGAGGTTTGCGTGGGGTGTTGGGGGAGGAACTGGAGGAAAATAGCATCAAAAGTCATCAAGTAAAAAGCAATGGAAGACAGGTGTGGTGGAAATTTCACATTATGAAGCAAGGATTAGAGAGTTAATTCTGTGCCACGCAGTTGAAAGACCAGCTCTGCTGATGTGTTAACCGTAGTAACCATAGTACGGGTTCCACAGTGCCATTCCTTCAAAATGGGGGGGGGGGCGGGGAAGCCAGAGTAAACACAACACCAAACATAGGTCCTGATACTGATGGCGGTACACCGGGGTGCTTCTCTGTGTGTGTGCACGATCATAGCAAGTTAAAATCAGGCTTCGGTCTGTGTAAACACACACAACAATAATAACTAATGTTTCGTTCTTAAAACAGATGAGCAGGCTGGAGCACAGAGTCATGTACCTGGTGCGATTCTCAAACACTAACATCGAGGCCCAGATACTTTCTCTTGGAATAATCTGTCAGCATGCATTTATAAGCTCCTAGAGTCAGCTTTGCTTAGGGAATCGTTGTGAATTCCATCCTCAGTTCCCCAGATTCATTTTAAATAGAAACATGAGTATACATGTTATGGAACTCTGAGGTTTTGGTAACTGGGCAAACAAAATAAAAATGAAGTAGAAGAGGTACACTCAGAAATGATAAAGACCACGTTTCTAGCGTTAGGTTTTGTGAAGGGTGGATCCAGGCTGTTCGAAGTCACAGGGAAGTTCAGGTTACAGTGGTCTTTGTTAAGTGACAGACCGGAGTCTCTTTGAGACTGAAAAACTGACTCAATGAAATGCTCGTAGCAATCACCTTTATCAAACTAATCATCTATTGTTGGAAAACACTAAATCTGAAGTCAAAGTCCAGGTCTGAAGAGATGAATTTGGTAGCTCAGAAAATGCTGAGGATGGAGCTTACTTGGTAGTGCAGTACAGTTTTATAAGGAACATTCCTACAATCCTGCTTAATGCCTCCAATCCACAGCCATTTGTTTTCCTCTGCTCCTCTCCCCTCCCACCATACAATCTGCCTAAGTGTTTGTTTTCTGAAATACAACAGCACTGGCCTGGCATTAGGGTCAGGCCTGGAGTCTGGTCCTTGCTCACCGTTTGCTTCTCCTTCGCACCCTTTCCCCTGTGGCCAAGCTCCCTCCCCGTGGAGAGGCTAACTGGCTAACTGGCAAGGCCACTCACCGAGGGCAGCTTAGAAACAGTGTGGGTCCCGAAGTCCTACTGTGATGAGACAATAGTAGATTGTTGGTACTGGCCAGAGGTGTCTGGTTCTCCTCTGCACTCCACCGGCTTACTTCCGGAAGGGATTCCTAAGTTTCCCCGACGGGTGCATTTCGAATCAGTTTGCGCAAGTTCTGAGTCAACTTGGAACCATCAACAATAACAATATTAGTCTGCTTTGATCTTTTGTTGTTGTGGACACTGATTATTGCAGTGTATATTGATACCAACTGGTCAGTCTGTGCCCGTTCCGGGTCAACTTGGAACAGTGAACAATAATAAAATGAATCTGCTTTGGTATTTGATCATTAAGTTAGGTTATAGATTCTGATCATTTTGGTGCATGTGAATACTATCTCTAATTCTTCTTTCCTGTTTCAGTTGTAGCAAGTTTAATCATCCTCCATTCATCTGGGGCAACCAAGAAAGGGACAGGTATGTTTCTTGGGGAAACTGTGGGTGGGGGACCCCACATTATTTACATGTCCCCATTTTCCTCTTGTTCTTAATATTTCAGAACATCTGAACACTTTATAGTGTGCATAACGGATTGGTTTTGACTAAGACAACACTTCGACATTAATTTACTAATGGATATTATAAGAATGTCCTCTCTATTTTTAGTTCTGTAGAAAATTGGATGATGGCTCTTTTAAAAATGTTTTGCAGAAAAGCAAACCACCTCAGAAACACAGAAGTCGGTGCAGTGTGGAACTTGGACAAAACATGCGGAGGGAGGTGTGTTCACCTCTCCCAACTACCCCAGCAAGTACCCCCCCGACCGGGAGTGCATCTACATTATAGAAGGTGAGGAACGGGCTGACAGGCCCCTCAGTGCTGCCCACAGGCAGTGAGCCTGAATCACAACACTGTAAAATCTGGGATTAAACTCATTACTGAAATTAGTAGGGCTGAATTAAAACCAAGTACACTCGGGAATTAAAAACACGTGAACAACTTAGTTTACCTGGCAGTTGATTTACTTAATCTGGAATTCTAAATTAATAGAATGAAGGCATTGGGGGCCTAGTATTACCTAACCTGTCACTGGCACTCTACTAGTTTAACACTTAGGAGAACAACCTGAGCAGTTGTTATTTTTCTCTTTAATACTATGAAGCACAAAACACATATGAATGTCAGAAATAAATCTCTAATCACATTTTCCAAACACCAATCTGAATGGCAGTCGCCTTCGTTCATGCTGATAGGTGACATTATCATAACTTCACACCAAAGTCAGATTCCAAATTATGGTGGCTATTTTCATCATTTTTTTCCCAGCTGGAAAGATAAATAGTGCTGAAAAAGAGGCTAGTTTCTCTCTGAACATTTCATTGGATCACTCTCGTGGACACATCCCTTTTAAGGAAGATTTTCAAAAATGTAGACAGATATTTTATCTAGCAGTAGTTTTCAGTATAAGGATTAGTAACTCATAACCCAAAACTTGCAACCTCATCCACATCCTGGTACACACAGCCGGCAGACACAGGCAGAGGGGCCTTCATGAAAACATGTGTATGCTCAGCATTTACTCATAAATAAGGACACATTCATTGGATAGATCTTTTAAAGAAAACGTCTTTATGTTTAGCTGATTTTGAGAATTTCTATTTAGAAGTGATTCTTTTTCTTTTTGTAATTTTTGGGCCAGAATCTTTCCTCTCTCCTTGTTGTACTCAAGGTTGAACTTTTAGCAAAGACGCACCCTCTACAAGAAGAAAGAGGAAGACTTAACTGAGATCACTCTTATGAGTGATTGAAAAGGAGGTTGCATTGTGGAAATTCTGGGTTAAAATTAGTGGTTCTTTTTATTAAGTCAATAGTACATATCTATTCAATAGATATATGTTAGGAACTTTAAGATAACATAGATTAAAACATTTAGTCATAGGAAATAAGTATGTTTGTCATGCCTATTTCATAGATAAGGAAGCTGAGGCTTAAATTCATATAATTTGTATATTGAGGCAACAGTCTTTTAAACTTCAAAGTGTTAAAAATATAATGAACTAGTTCTCTCATTTAAAGAATTAATTCAGAAGCAAATTCTTACAAGTTAATGAGCTTTTGTGTCTACTGTTATTTGGAATTAAAAAGCAATGCTCACATTTGATTTTAATATCACACACCTATTTGCACTCATTCCTAGTGATGGGAAGGACAAAACTTAGAGTTGGGAACTAGAGCCTCCTGTTACTATTAATCATACTTCTTCTGTAGCCTTTTTGACATACTTTACACTAGTCATTTTTCTTCACACATTAGTTTAACAAATACTTATTGAAATGACCACTGAGAAACAACCTCTGTTCCAGGTAGAGTCTAGAGAGCGCTGAGCAAAACAGACATGATGCTTGCTTTGTAGAACTTACCGGACGGCCCAGGGACTATGCCCCTCTCAGGAAACAGTCTGAAGTCCCCAAATTAGTACAGTGTGTGGAAGAGGGGGCAAAAGAGAAGGCTCTAGGGAGGGGAAGATGCTCACAAGTCACTTTTGAAGAACATGTAGGAGATGGTTATTCTCTCTACAGGATAGCATGCGCATCCATTGAGATGAAGTGTGCTCAGGACCCAAGTGTAGCATCACGGGGCTCCTGCAGCGGGTGAGGACAGGAGCGGGGGAGGGGGGAGGCTGACGAGGCAGGCTGTCTCAGGCAGAGTAGAACTGGGAATTCTCTCCGTTCTCCCAGGAGAGTTTGAATTTCATACAATGGGTTGCCACTGAACTGATTTAGAGAAATAAAAGGGCGAGATTTTGATGACGCGACTAAAGGAACAGAACATAAGTTGAAACTTACTGTGAGAGACCAAGTAAATACTGGGTCAACCAAAAAGTTTTGTTTTTCCCGTAAGATGTCTCTAATAGCACTTAGTGGTCTTTAACACCATTTGAAACAATTCTGTTTGATTGCATCATGGCAGCTGCAATGTCAGAGTGCATTTAAAAAGCTTATCAAAATTGGTGTATTTTTGTGTATCCATTTTAATATTGAAGAAGGAATACAATAAGCACAATTTTTGGCATATTAGGCTTTATTATTTCAAGAAAGGTACAAATGCACTGATATGCAAAAAAAAAAGAGATTTTTATGGAAAAGGTGCTGTGACTGATCAAATGTGTCAAAAGTGGTGTGCGAAGTTTTGTGCTTAGAGATTTCTCACTGGATGATGCTCCTTAGTCAGGTAGACCAGTTGATGCTGTAGTGATCTAATTGAAACATTAATTAAGAACAATCAACATTATACCATGAGGGAGACAGCCGACATACTCAAAATATCCAAATCAGTAAAGTTATTGGTGAAAATGAAAAAAAAATGTGTGTTTTGTTTTGTGGAAAAAAACTAACTGGACTTTTTGGACGACCCAGTATGAATCATAGTACAAGCTTGGATCACAGAAGAACAATGATGGTGGATCAGGGGAAGAAATGAGTGGTATTCAGGAAACTGAACCCTGAGTGACTGGATGTGGGAATGAGGGAATGGGGACCCCTCAAGTTTTTGGCTCTGTGACTCATTAGACGGAATCATTGTGCCAGGTGAGGAATAGGTAGAGAAAGAGGCTTTAAAGGAACAACAATGTGTTCAATTTGGGTGTCTACGGAGAATGTCTGGTAAAGAAATTGGATCAATGGATCTTTAACTCAGTGGAGGGATCTGGGCTGAAAATATATATTTATAGGTTGTAAATAGAGAGACTGTTGTTGAGGATATTAGTATGCATAAAATTATCCAGAGAGGTTTTTGGAGCACGGTTTTGAAACTCTTTCAAAAAATAGACACCTAGGTCCATCCCCAGAGCTTTTGATTTAATTGGTCTTAGAGATGCAGGCATCCTTGCATTGCAATAGCTCTCCATGGGGATGGCAGTGGCACTCAGGGCTCTGGTCCCCAGAGGGAGGAAAGAAGACATCGGATATCTAGAAAACAATGGGTCAGGGGTGGGCACAGTAAAGAGAAGGAAAAGCCAGAGAGGTGGACTGGAGAGGCAGCCAGAAGGCCACAAGCAGCTAGAGTGGACGAAGTTTCGAGAAGCAGGGAAGAGCCCAAGAAGCACTTGCTACAGCACAGAAAAACCAGTCTCAGTGTGGGTGTTCTCATTGACAGTGTGGGGGTGGAGCCCGCTCGCGTGGGTGGAACGCTTGGGACTCTTGATGGACCCACTGTGGAAATGCAGTTTCTGGTTTTCTTTGCCATCCCTTCTTTTAAGGGAGCAAATTGTCATACTTAACTCTGTAAAAGATCGCCTGTTCTGTAGAGAAAGGTGAATTTAAAAGGCAAGACAGCCCTGGCTGGTGTGGCTCAGTGGACTGAGTGCTGTCCTGTGAAAAGAGGTGGCTGGCTCGATTCCCAGTCAGGGCACAGGCCTGGGTCGTGGGCCAGGTCCCCAGTTGGGGGTGAGCGAGAGGCCACAGATCCATGTATCTTTCGCACACTGATGTTTCTCTCCCTTTCTTTCTCCCTATTTCCCCTTTCTCTAAAAGTAAATAAATAAAATCTTTTTTAAAAAAGAAAAGAAAATACATGACAAAGAAGGATAAAGGTTCGGTCAGGTTTCTTAAGGTAAGAAGAAAAGCTGTGTTGGATGCAGGTGGGGCCCCAGTCACCATGGATAAGGATGTCCTCCAACCCCTTCCAACAGGAGGCAGTGTGCCTATGGATGTGCAGCGTTTAGGCAAAAGCGCGCGGAGTTCTCAATGTGCCTGAAGATGCTCGGAGAGGTCAAGAGCTCTCAAAAAGGAGGCTGTTAGGTGGCAGACAGAGAGCATTCCAGCGAAAGGCAGCTAGCTGTGAGGGAGAGATTTGGATGGAAGGAAATGGAAGTTTAGGGGGTTAGATCCAGAGAGCTCCCAATGGTTGACACGCACCATCATCACTTTTGCATCTGTGACAAAACCTGCAAGACACACTCATGGACTACTTTCTAAACTTCAGCTGGCGTTTCAGGTGCGGGTGTGCGTAGTTAACTTCAACACTCTGGACCAAAGGAAAATGAGCCATTCACATGTAACGTGGCCCAGCCAGAGCTACGGTGAGGGCTCATTTCCTGGAGGAACAATGACGCACTGGTTCATCCGCCTCGGACAGAACTTAGGTGACGATGAAAATGAAGGTGCAATTACGTGATTCCGTGTTAGGTGGCCATGCATTTCCTAATAGCGAAAGAGGTAGCTATGTGTTGATTGATAGAGTTTTAGCTAAATGAGCTTTACCTTTCCCTAAACATACACTATTTGCTTCTAAAAAATATCTTCTATTCTGACAATTTGCTTCCTCATGAAACTTATACTGGCTTATCTAAGAGAGATAAAATCAGGCATATTCTATAGGATAATAATACATGCAAATGATACTTTGATGCTAATACATAAATAGATCTAGTTTCTTAAGCATTTGCCTTTTTTGTTATTATACTTTGTGGGGGGCAGGCTTTTCTAGATAATTTCTTAAGATATTTTCCAATTTGCAGATTTAAAGACAATCATTGATACCTTCTCAAGTTGATGGTTATGGTATTGGCTTTCATGAGACACGTTAGTGGTAGACAGAACTCTTCCAGTTTCACTTGTAAGGGTAATAAATGTCTCCTTTCAATGTCCAAAGAGTCAGACATGCATTGACCTTTAACCCATTGAGCTTCAGTTTTATCCTCCGAAAGCATCAGGATTACATTCTTACTTTGTAAGGTCTCTAATTTCAAAGTCATCATCTACCACAATTCCACATAGATTGTTGACATCCACACAGGCAAAGCTTTCATTGTAAAGCCTTCGAGGGTGATACTCAATGCAGAGTTCAGGCGCAGTGCCGTGAGAACCGCAGTCAGGCAGAAGGATTACTGACCACATGTGGGGGTTGGGGCAGGCCTGGCTGCACCAGAACTTCCTTCTCAGGGGTCTGGAGGGGTGGTCCCTGAAGGGGGCCAGATGGCTGAGAAGCACTCAGAGGACTCAAGTCAACAGCTGTTTGCAAACTGAGAAAAATGTGTGTGACTGTTTCAACAACTGTTCTGCCTATTCTGGGGTATCTTGCCTGGGGTGTCCTTCCAGAATGCCTGAATTTTGAACTGTGTAGACATCACTAGGGAAGAATAAAGGGGCGCTAGCAAATGGACCCGTGTAGAGCTTTCTAGGGCTGCCCTAGACGGCTCCTCCGTGATGCCTTGGAGAGCTGTAAAGACATTTACGGAGACAGCAAGTTCATGTACAATTCCCCCAACAAAGACTGTTTTGACAGGTCCTCACTAACAAGCACTGTGCTGAGCGCTGGGAAAAGGTGAATAGATGCAGTCTCGTCTTCAGTGAGTGGATTTAGAGAGGTCTCTCTTAAGCGAGATTTGCCTGTACAAACAGGAGTTAGCAAAGTCGGAGGTATTTTGATACTCAGGAGAGTGGGAAAATGCAGGAAAGCCCGAAAGAGCGTGTTAGCTCAGAAGAGACGGTCTCTCCGCAGTGACTTGAGCTTCGGCTGCAGGCAGCACTAGGAGGGCCTGGAAGTAGGGGTGGGAGGGGGGCTTTAAGGATCCCATGTGCCAAGCACAGGCTTGGATCAGCCTCCTGGAACTGATAAGAGGGATGTTGAGGAGGTTTGCCCCTGCGAGGGACGTGATAAGATTTGTGTTCAAAGACACGTTGCTCTTAATGACTTGTATGGGCAGTTCCCTCTTACCGGGGCCATCTGGTTGGGATTATTCGAATGGTTGGGTAACTTCTGCTACCCCATTCTCAGGGGGTACCTGGCCTTTCCACTGGGTAGTCCAGGAAATGCGGAAAACACAATAGAGAGACGCCTCCCTCTTTCTTCAGCCTGAGTGGCAGTCTTTCATGAAAATACTGGGATTTTTTTAGTTCTGTGTTAGACATCGAAATAGCCACTTTGTATCAGAAGAATATCTTTTGCCAAGTCTGAGGATTGCCCCTTAGACAGCTTCAAGGGAGCATTAATCCTCAAAAAGCTAATAACCGCTTACTTGCTTTGTGTATCCAATACCTCATGCTCAGAGTGTGGTGGGTGTGCAGGTAAAATGTGCAGTAGGATCAGAAAACTTAAAGACTTCCGAAGGGCCTTCTCGACACGCGCTTTCTATTTTTCAGCGGCCCCGAGACAGTGCATTGAACTTCACTTTGATGAAAAGTACTCGATCGAACCATCGTGGGAGTGTAAATTTGATCATATTGAAGTTCGCGATGGACCTTTTGGGTTTTCTCCAATAATTGGACGCTTTTGTGGACAACAAAACCCACCTACAATAAAATCCAGTGGAAGATTTCTATGGATTAAATTTTTTGCCGATGGAGAGCTGGAATCGATGGGATTTTCAGCTCGATACAATTTCACGCCTGGTAAGTAAGGTCTTGTTTTTTCCTTTCATTTTGTTCTTCGTTGATTTAATATCTTTCTAGTATAAGGACTTTTGTAAGACAGCTTTATAATTTTTCAAAGAATTTTCCAGCTCTATCAGAAGGCAAACCTGTACTGCTCTCTTGTTAATCTCACCAATTCTGGGAGGGAGATAAGTTTCCGTGAAGCCTGCAGGAGAGGTTAAGTGCAGTGACTGGGGGCCTGGCGGGCCAAGAGAAAGACAGTTAATTACACGGACTTCCATTGTTCTGAAATGTGTCATTTTGGAGACTGTCTGTAATAAAGAAACTAATTACACATTAAATCCCAATAAACTGGAGAAGGCCATTGCAGCATTTTAAAACGTATCCATCAAAATGATCTTCGGGGACTTTGAATGAAAAATTCGTTTGTTCTGAAAAATCATAATTTTTAAAGTAAATGGATCTTAGGACAAAGCAGTCTAATCTCTTTATAGAAATGCAAATCACTGAGAGTTGGGATGAAAGGAAAACCAAGACCCAGAGCAGTCAAATACTCATTTGCCAGGCCTGGTGGTGATTATCTGCAATTATATAATTGCACATTCCGTGTCAGCTCTCCTTTTAACCTGCAAATATTGAAAAGGGTTTGTGATGTTGACAGGCTCACTTTATGATGAGTTATCATTTAACACAAGAAAAATTGGTTATCACGGTTTGAAACTGCGAGAATGTCAGGCCAAAGCAATTTGACACTTAATGAAGAGAAGTCCTTTTTTAATAGAAAAATAAGTCAAATTTCATAAAGCACATTATTTCTATACAATTGCATGTTTTTTCAGCTTGTACATACTGTTTTACTTAGGTTATAACAGGCAATAGATGAAATTAGAATGTATGTAAAGTTTGTTGAAGTTTCTATTCTGTGTTACAAAGGCAACCTCAGAGCAGGGCTAGGATGCTCAGTGCCAGCACTGAGATTGTGAAAATAACACAAAATTACTGATGACATTCGCTATGATAGTATGCTTTACGTTGAATAAGTTAGAAGGTAACTGTTATCATGTATATTCACCTGAAACGTTAGGAATATTTTTATAATACCACTAGGGGACTGTGGCTTTAATTGGGCTTTGCTAACATTGTGCAGTTTACAGAAATCATGGGTATTCAGCCCATGGCACTCCAACTCACTTGATGGATTCCGAAAAGGTGCAGAGGCTCAGATGACCTTATTGGTGCCAGAGATGCAAACGGGAATATATGCATTTTTTACTTAACTGATAATTTTGAGTAGAACCGGGGCCTAAAGAGAACGGCACTCTGTTGATGGTCTAAGCTTTTAGAAGTTATATTTTCATCCTGGAGTTGGGGACGAGGGAATAATGTCCATGATTAAAAATTGGGGTCTCATAAAGGAGGGAGGGTCGACTCACCCGGTTTGTCAGCATAAGCAGTGGGGGTGGGGTGGAGGGCCCTTGGGGCTCTGCCTGAGACCGCCTGAAGGATACAGGGCCCCCCCCAGTTGGGAATGGCCACGTGGGCCCCTGACCAGGGCTCCTCACTCCTCCTTCCTTGCAGGGGTGTCCATCCCATGGCCCAGGATGGCTATGAATGCAGCCCAACACAAAATCATGCATTTACTTAAAATCTTTTATTTTGCGCATCAGCTTTTGTGAGGGTTTGTATATCTAATGGGTGGCCCAAGACAACTCTCCTTCTTCCGGTGTGGCCCAGAGATGCCAAAAGGTTGGACGCCCCTGCTTTAGAGGCACCTCGCATTATCTCGAGAAGGTGGCTTTATTACCAGGCGCAGCTGAATCAGGGGGAAGCATGAGAAGATGATTCCGTGAAACTAAGGAGGCGTGGGGGATTGACCGAGGCTTCGATTTTTACTCCCGTAGAGGGGAGCGGACTCTGGGCACAGGCGGGAACAGTGGGACCGTCAGGAGGAGATTTGTAAACCTCCATGGCAGAGGGAGTTGCTACTCTGCGGCCCCAGGCCACTGCCCGAGGCCCAGGGATCTGCACAGGTTCTGTCCAGAAGGCTGCAGAGCTGAGGAAGCCAAGTGGGCAGTGAGTCAGGGAGGGGCAGGGGTGGGTGGTGATGGAGGCAGCAGCTGGGGAACAGGGAGTGAGGCAGGTTTCTACTTGGTAGTAGGCTTTGGGCAGGAATTCGGGGAAGCTCCATGGGGAAGACACTCACCAGTCAACGTTAGGATGTACGTGACAGGGCGTGGCCAAAGTCACGGTAAGTCAAAGTTGGGGGCGGCTGCGTGGCCTGACCTGGCTGGGAGGCTTGGACCCAGACCCGGCTGCTAGTCCTGGCTTTCTGGTTTCTCACTCGCTATAAAGTTTGCGCATAATCCTTAACATTCTCTGCCTCAATATTTTACTTGTAAAATTTTTATTTGTAAAATCGAGATAATGTTGATCACCTCACGAAGGTGCATTGATTGCCAACCAGTGCGTAATGATGAGTTTATTCACTTCCTTTATGATCTGAACTCTGGGTAGCTATTACTTTCACTAATTGGACCACCTGCCCTTTAAAAGCAAAGGAGGCTTGGTTGGTACAGATTATTAAGTGGACAAGTGCCCCTGATTTTTGCAGTTCCAACAGCTCTTGCCCTGATAGGCAAAACTCCTGCGTCCATGATGCCATCCTTTCCCGTTAGGTTTGTCTAAACAGATCTAGGCCTCTGCGTGGGGGTTCCAGTGGCTCCTGATGGCAGTCATAAAATGTGTCAAAGCAGCCGCGCCGTGGGCAGGCCAGGTGGTCTTCATTATCTTTGCGAATTTACCACAGTCTGCAATCTGGATCTTCATCTCCCAGTCTCGGAAAATGCACCTGTCCATAGGAATGATTCACACTAGTTATCCAAGCTAAAAAGACAGACTATACATGTATGCACGTATACACTGATACATATACATATATGCACATACATAAACAAGTACATGTTTTGGTAAGAATTCTTAGAATTGCGTAGCTCAGTTCTTCTTATGAGCAGCCATACATAGGTGTGCAGATTATAATGAGAAGGTCAGTGGTGTGGGTGGAACCCAATCACTGAAGCTTAGGTGAAGAAGCTTAGATGATGAAGCTTAGATGATGGCTTGCAGCCATGGTGCCTGGTTCTTCTCCATAACATGGGTCAGTTTGTCCAGTGGCACCTGGGGTCTCAACCTGGGTGGTCAGCTCCTCTTTCCAGGCTTCAGCTTCTTCCTTGCCTTGACCAGGATGCTAAATGGTGTCAGCTCTTACCGTAAAACGTTTCTGACTCTTGGTATTTTAGTGAAGTCAGAGAATGCCTCTTTGACTTTCTTTTCTACTCAACTTAAAAAAAAGTGCCCATCCCTCCCTGGCTCCTGGGTTGCCGGTAGCTCTGTGTCCCAGCTGCTGGCCAGTGGAGCCTGCCAGCTGGACCTGGATGGAGGGGGGCGGAGCCAGGAAAGGTGTTGCAGAAACACAGGGTTTTTCCTGCATCTCCTGACTCACTCTGCTGCTGCCTCACTGAGTTCAGGAATTGTGACGGGTTTGGGATACCATGTGATTGCCCAGGTCCTCGGGGCAGTGATGAATCACCAGACGGCAGAAGCAGAGTGAGGCTGAGCAGCAGGCAGCAGCCAGCTGGTCGGTCCTGGGGTCTGCAGAACTGAAGGGTGGGGCGAGGCTTAGGGAAGGGTGGGGGGCCCAGAGCCCTGGTGGGGAGGAGCCTCTCCTCTCTCCTTGTGAACAGAGTCGTGCTGAGACGTCTACTCAACAGGACGCTCTCCCACTCCTGAGAAGAGACGTGAGTTCAGGATCACTGATGATGTTAAAAGTTAGACGATGGCAAATTTGATAACCCACAGGTAATTTAATGAGAAAATGTCTAAAAGTGCTCATGGTAGTAGGATGATACTGTTTTTTCATCTTAGGACAATTTTTTTTTCTTAAAAAAGATTTAAACCAAATTTATTATATAAAAAGGAATGATGAGAAAATATTTGTGTCCTGGCTGGTACAGCTCAGTAGATTGGCTGGCCTATGAACTGAAGGGTCGCTGGTTCGATTCCCAGTCAGGACACAGGCCTGGGTTGCAGGCTAGGTCCCCAGTAGGGGGTGCACAAGAGACAACCACACATTGATGTTTCTCTCCCTCTCTTTCTCTTTCCCTTCCCCACTCTCTAAAAATAAATAAGTAAAATCTTTAAAAATAGAAAATATTTGTGATGAAAGTATTTTAGTAATACTAGTATTTAGTAATACTCACCAAATATGAGTACCCGAGGCAGGAGCCATGAAGGAATGAGGAGGACTTGAAGGGACCAAGATCGAGAAATACCAAACATTTATCAGCATCATCAGTAACGCCTTAATTTTTGAAAAATGATACCATATTACTTGTGTAAGTAAAGTTACTTAGGATAAAATATCTAAAAAGCAAGAACACTAGAATAGGCAATTTTTAAAGGCAATTTTAGAAGGGAGAATGCCGTTTCTGCCTATTCTGTAATTTTTTCAATACTTGAAGAACAACTTTTGAGTAGAAAGTAACTTTCCCCTCCAGCCAGCTGCCTCCATGCCTCCACGTCCTCTGCCAGGTAAAATTTAAACTGTAGAGAAAACACATAGCTGAGTCCGTCCCTCTCCATCCCAGTGACATAACCAGGGACTTTGTTCAATATTAAGAAAGAAAAACACCCAGGACACTCTCCACTCTTGGGGAGAGTAACCCATTCAGTCTCTTTAGGGACAAATGTCATTCGTTTGCCCTGTTTCCTACTCCCTAATGGAGAGACTTTCTGCTGTGTGCGGACACGGCAGGAGGTGCCATGGAGTCTTCCTCTTTGGACGGTACGTTTTCTGAACTCGTTTTGCAAAACGAAGTTATGCACAGCCTATTGGGGAACTGCGATGTAAAGTACAAGCAGGTGAGGTGAGTTAGATGTGGCATGGGAGTGAATGAAGCTGTTAAATAAGTTGAATTTCTGATGTTACTTTGTACTTAAATAGCACCTTTCATCTGAGGAGCTCAAAGTGCCCTAGCAGCCTTCCCCCAGCTCCTAGCCTCTCCGACTCGGTCCTGATCGACTTCAAAGCGCTGGAAATACACTGCAGTGCGGTGATTTCAATTGAGTGTTTAAAAAGATTTCTATGCATGTTAAATCAAATATA
This sequence comes from Trachops cirrhosus, assembly GCA_028533065.1. Taxonomy (NCBI): domain Eukaryota; kingdom Metazoa; phylum Chordata; class Mammalia; order Chiroptera; family Phyllostomidae; genus Trachops; species Trachops cirrhosus. Next base: position 2,791,070 of record CM052547.1, read on the forward strand.
TTATTTAGTAAAATATTGTCATGGGTTCGATGCAGGTTTAATTATTCAGTGCAATACTTTTCCTTTTTTTAAAAAAAAAAGCCCAAAATGTAAATGCATGTGTGAGTGTGAACCGTGCTGAGAGTGCCTACATTTTCCTGTCAAGAAATCAGACTTCTGACATATGCTCTGGTAAAAAGGGAAAAATAGGCCTACACTGCACCATTTTTTAACAACTAAAGTTTCATTTGGATTTTGCTCTAAAAAATGAAAGACAAAAAGTTTGAGAGGCTAAGGTTAAAAGAAGGACTTTATTTGGTGACTTTGTTTTTCGCCGAGAAATGCCATATCGAATACATGCGGGTCAGATAGTTGGCGTTGTCTTCCTATCAGATGTTTACTGTAGACCCAACACATTTTCATTTCAGCTCCAGCAAAGGACGACAAAAGGAAAATGCATGGTGCAAAGTCACGTGCCTTCTGGAGGCAAATTTTTCAAGAAATGCAGTTAAAAATTTCAGAGTCACAGAGGGACAAATTTATCAGCATCCGATAGGCACCACGTGGGGACAGTTTCATCAGCCAGCCCCTGACTTGGTGGATCTGATGTATCCAACCCAGGACGCAGGCAGAGGGATGAGAGACAGACAGAGAGAGAGAGGGAGAGAGGGAGAGGGAGAGAGAGAGAGATGCTTTGGTCTAGGTGGGTGTTCAGGAGAGAAGTTGAGAGTGGGAGAGAAAATTTCCCGGATTAGCTTCCATCTGTGCAGAGAATACTGAAGGCAGCCTCGAAGGAGAAGGGCGGTTTTTAAGAAGTTCCCCGCACAGAACGCATGCCTTCCTCGTCCCGTTGTGCCCTGCAGAGGTGGAGGGAGGGGTTCGGCGTGCTCCTGTTTACTTAGTGGTTCATGGCTGGACTGCGTGTTTCTGAGTGTGGTCTCCCTGGGACTAGATCGCACAGGGTCTTGGCATATTTCCCTGGTAGATGTGCATTTTCCGTAGAGCCGAAAGAGACCTTGAAGTTCACCTCCTTTGACCATTCCATTGTAAAGATGAAGAAACCAAGGTCTAGAGAAGAAGTGTCGGCCAGGCGTGTCAATCCCGTGTAGAAGTTCAGCTCCTGCTTGTACCTTGGTGGTTATGTAACCCCGTGCCGACACACTTTCCATAAAGGGTAGAGATCACGACTTTAATTACATCACATATTGCAAGTACTGTTAGTATAGTTATATTAGGAAATTTAATTAAGAGGTAATACTAGCTCCCTCACATCTCATCACTAACTGGTATATGCATTTAGAAATTCACCTCTTCCATGTTGTCTGAAATGTCTCTCAATTCAGTGTCCGACCTGCCCTCCCCCTCCCTCTAATACAAAATTCTGCCTTTGTGGCCCATCTGAGCCTGCAAGAAGCATAGGACCCACTTCCTGACTCGGTCAGCTGTGGGTCCTGGTCCCATGACTTGAAACCTGTAGCTCACATGGAGAAATACTCAAGGTGAAAGTATCATTTCTTTCTCCTACACGTCTCACAGTTTTTCCTCCTTCGTCACACATGTCTCTGACTTTTCCTTGTGAGGCCAGTTGCTTCCAGTCGCCAGCACCCTCCCTCCCTCCGGGGCTGCTGTACAACGGCACAGCATTAGGGGTGCTCCGGTGAGGGGGAGGGAAGGGCCGAACCGGCTCCCATCTGGAAGCCTGGGAGTAGACCAGTATCTACTGCTGGAACTGGGCACTGCTTACTAACAAGCATGAAGGGGACTTAAGGACTCACTGAGGCCATGACTCAGCCAGAATGTCACCTCTGCACCCGGTCACATAGCAGTCCCAATGTCAAAGGACCAGAATTCACCACCCTTCACTTACATGGTCCTAAGGAGAAACTGCCTCATTTGAGCAAGGGGAATATCCAAGAAACATAACAGAAATACTGCATATGCTCTCTCTCCATTTTGCACTGGCTTGCTTTTTTCTGGGTTTCGGTAGTTACTAGGCTTCTTAGTCATCTTCTTTTAAAAACTCTAGCATTTAACTTATTGTATATTCAAGATGCATGCTTTTCAAATTATAAACATTCTCTATATTTTGCTTAATAAAATATTCTAGCCTTTTCATTAAAAAAATTTCTTTCATAACAATTTACAGATAGTTTGAGGCTATTGTTATTTTATTTATGTGCAAAATAAATCAAGGGATTATGAGGAAAACTACTCACATTGTTTTGTTCTGGACGAAAAGCATTTTCTTATTTTAGAACTTGCATTCCATTATAGCTGTGTGAGTATAGTTCATGTAGCTATTCTTAAAGTGAATGCACAGAACAACTTAATTTCCATGAGGGTGTATTTGAGGCTTACATTTGTTGAACAAATATTTATTGATCTGCTATGCTAGCACTGTAGAAATACAGTATATACAAGACCTATCTTTCTCACAATGACTTCATAAAGTATAAGGAAGAAGAAACCAGATGTAGAAGACATCCCCCAAAATGTTTATGACCTAAGTCCTGGAATTTGAATAGATTCGGTTACATGGCAATGGGAAATTAAGACAGTAGGTTGGATTAAGGTTGCCAGTCAGCTGACTCTAACACAGGAAGATTAAGTTGGGTTACCTGGGAGGGCCCAATGTAACCCCAAAAGTCCTCCAGTCTGGAAAAGCGAGGCAGAAAGTCCCTGTCAGATCCTGTGATGTAAGAAAGACTCTGATGGCTATTTCTGGCTTTGAAGGTGGGGGACGGACCCGCAAGCCAAGGAAAGTGAGAACCCTCTAGACACTGGAAGAGGCAAGGAATGGATTCTCTCCTAGAGCCTCTAGAAAAAAACACAACCCTAGCAAACCTTGATTTTAACTGGGACCCATTTCAGACTGGACATCCAGAACTTAGAACACCTTTGTCCCAAACGCAGGGTATCCGCTTTGCTTAGCGGGATTTCCCCCCACACAAACTGATTCTATATTGATGTCTCTCTCTCTATCTATGTTTGGTTTTATGTGCGTCATCTTTATGTATACAGATGTCCACAACCACAACAAAATAACCACTTGCAGCTCTGCCCGAAGTTGTGCATGGGTTGGTGGTGTTTTTGTTTGTGGCAGTGAGAGCTATTTGTGGAACCCGGCACCCTTGAAGCCTCGGTCTCTTCACGGCGTATTTGCCTGATGTCTCTGCTTCAAAACAGCTAAGCTATGTGTTCTTGCTTGCTCAGTTGGCTGGCTTCCCACCAGTCCACAGCGATGCTGACTTGCTTGAAATTCTGCTTCAGTCCATCCCTTTCTGACGACTTGCAGACACCTCACTTCGCCTAGACAACCATGAGAATCAGAGTGATTATAACGTATCAGAGCTCTTCTCAATCAGCAGGGCAGTTACCCACAAAAGACTCCAACTTGACTTGTTTAAGCAGGAGCGCACATTAGTCATAAATATGCCACTTCTATTTTGTTCCCCATCAATCATAAGCCAAATCAGAAGACTTCAATTCCCTGGAAACGTTTCTTCTGAAATTTGCACTTCAAAGCCCCGAGGAGTTTCTCTAAGACACTCCGAGAGAAATCAGTGCCACTTTAAAGCATCCCAGACTCCACGACTCTTGCCGGTGCTGTCGGAAAGGAAAGAGCGTTTCCTTAGCAGATCCGGTGGGCAAACAGAAGAGCATGTGGAGAAGGGTCAGTGCCGTGCTGATGAATGAGCAGAGAGCACGAGGGTTGTCATGGCAATGATAAGTGAAGTCTGGAATAGAGGGTTTCCATGGGCTTAACATGAGTCAGCCTCGCAAGGACCTGCTGCTGTGGGTAATTGGTTAACGGGTAAGAACATTGTTGCTCTCTATTTTGCATGTGCAGATGACTTTCTTTTAATAATCACCTTTCTCGTTGAGTCATGAAGGTGACATTGGCTCATAGAAGCATTGACATACAGGTTTCAGGTGTGCGCTTCTATAATACATCTTCTGTGTATTGTATTGTGTGTTCACCACTTATCCCCCTTTACCCTATCCTTCCCCATCTGGAAATAATATTTGCATCTCAATTTTAAATGAAAATGAAGAGGCCACTTTAAAATGTATACCACCACGCTGATTTTTCTTTGAACTGTTTCACCGTTTGTATTATTTCCATTCCGTGCATTCTGTTCCCCGTCTTCCCCCAGTGCTTGCCCTGCACGCCGCCCGCCGCCCTCCCCTCCCCAGCTGCTCCCAGCGCCCTGAGGCTGCGCGCCTCAGTCCTCGAGGCGCCCAGGCGGTGCGGGCCTGGCCCATCCTGCTGCCCCGGGCTGCCGGAGCTGCAGGCTGCGCGCGGTACCTGTGGGCTCTGCTGGCCTCCTCTCTTGTTTGTTTGTTATGCTTCCCCAGCTTCTAGAAAAAATACAGATACCATTTCCATCTGAACTATTTATGAACCCTTAATACAGGAGTGTAGCAATTGTATGAATAAGTAGGGTATTTCGTTTCCTGCATAAAATGTTCGCATTGGCATTTACTTCCTTGGGCTGAACTTCTCTGGCTTGAATTGGATATATTTTTCCTTCTAGCAACAACTTATGTGTTCTATTCTAGATCACAAAGCTCAACTTTCTGTTAATGTACCGTAAAAATAGTTCTAAGCATGTGATCTGATATGGTCTTCTCATTACCTGGGGCTGAGATATTCTTTTATACCTAGAAAAGTTCTTCAATGGTTTCAGGTTATTTTCAGTGTAACCTGTATATCTTCATCGGGGAAAAATCACTCATCACTTGAGGCCCTAATTTATAATACACGTGCAACTAGAGAGAGTTTATTCAGGCCTTTCCTCTGAACTGCCCTGGAGGACACGCCGCCCTTCAGAGGGCATTGGCAGTGTGCTCAGTGATTGTTATGGTCTCTTCAGATAGGTCTTCAGTTTTGTTTTTAAATCTCTACATAAACCAGTTTTTCTCAGCACTTCATAGTTTTCTCGTAGTTTCATATAAGGGGGGCAGTGTGCGAAAATGCATAGTTTCCTGAAACGTGATGAAACATGGAACACAGTGCCAAATGGTCTGAATTCAAATCCTGGCTTTGAAACACTCTTATTATATGACTTCTGGCAACGGAGATTTACTTAATCTCTCCAAGTTTCCCTTTACGCGTGAGACCAGCCCTGGACACATTATCATTATGAATTTGCTACAGGAACATGCAGTCAAAATACTGACATTACTTCACAGGTGACGCAATATTCCCTGAGATCAAGTCTAGCTATGATTCATTATTTCGTGGGCTCACTCAACACCATAAATGATTTGTGGCCCGCAGTTTTTCTAGATTCCACAGTGCAGGCTGAACTACGAAAAGAATGGAGACGCGGTGTGTACTCCTGTGATGCTTCCTGTGTATGGGACTCCTGCTTTCTACCGTCTCATAATAAGATACGCAACTCATTAAAAACAGTGAATTGCCGAGTTCTTATTATGGTACATGCAGGCATTGTTCTGAGCACGTGCGTGCACGATCTGCTTTGATGTTACAGCTCTCACGAGTTGTTATATCATTGCCAATCTTGTTTTGGATTTAAAAAAACAGATTGAAACTGTTTGAATGTGCTCAAGGTGATCGCCCTAGCCACCCTTCGACTTGAACACGGGGAGGATGGGTATTTAGGGCTATGCCCCCACTCTCAACAACTAAATACATGTTTGCTTGAGGGCGTTTTTCACCCTTTATGATTTTACCATTGAGCTTTAAGATGTTAGTGATGCTAGAATTTAACTCTTTTTATGCTGTAACGTCTTTTATACGATGCGATATTTGTCTCTATATCATAATTAAGCAAACAACTTCCTCTGGATTTTTAATATTAATTCAATATTTTACTTTCATCATTGGCATCATCAACATCATATTGGTCATCAATATTAGTAATCAATAATAATGATAAAAATGACATTGCTTATATTTTATATATTATGAATCAGTTTTAAACCTATAAAATAGTATTCATATTTTAAGTACCCTATAATATGCATTTGCCATAGAAAAATAATTGATTTGCTTCATCTGTAGTTGTCAACAAGTTTAAAAAAGTGAATGGCAAGTTCAAATGCGGAAATCATACTGGACTCTGGCACATTCCTTTTGAGTATTTCGCCCTACAGGCACTACTTTATGTTTCTGTGGACTTGTTAAAAATTGGTTTTAAAACAATTTCAGACTTAGAGCAAATTTACAAGTGCAATGAAAATATCTTCCCTCTGACCTCTGAGACTTTGCTGTACACATTTTATTTCATTGTTTTATTTCATGCTAAGCATACAAAGAACGTAAAACAGCTTTAGCTTTTTATTAAATTTCAAAAGAACTCAATGTCTTTTCTGTGACCCACTTGTTCTTGACCACGAATGTCAAAGTGGTACAGCCCCTCGTTGTAGCTGGTGGTGACAGGTGAGCCAGCCATGTGACACTGTGGAGTGAATTCAGCTGTAGAGCCAGCCCGCTGCAGTCAAGCCTTTAGGTTTGGGAAGTCTGGAAAAGTCTGGGCTGAAAGAACGCAGATTTGGAAAGTAAGGCGAGCTTGTCTTCCAGCTGCATTGTCGGGACTCTGGGCAGATATTAATTAAAACAAAGCCCTTTTCCTTTCTGAGTCCTGGATTTCTGGTCCGCCAAGTGCTTGTTGTGTTAACTGTTCAACCCAGTTTTGCAAGGGCGAAGGAAGATACTACGTGTGTAATGTGACCTGGTCCATAGGATCCTGTGCAGCATCTTCTCTCGCTCCGGGTCTGAGTAGAGACTGATCTCGGGAACCCTTCCATCCCCCACGCCAAACACGCAAACGTCATAGCAGCGTCATTGATGCAAATACAGATTTGCTGATGGTTTCAAGGAGCTGGATTAGGGAATTATGTCAGGTTTCAAAAAGCAAATTTCCAACCTGTTTCATTTAAATATTTGCTTTCCCTCCAAATATTTTTTCTTCTCCCTTACCTTGAGCTCTTCTCCATCCTTCTGTGAGCCTGGCTTCGGCCTCTGCCTCCCAAACCCTCTTCCCCACCCGTCGATGACCAGCTGGTCGAGTTGTCACCAATGCAGAAACTTGTCCACAGTTATGTGACCAACAATAGTCACTGCCCAAATTTACAGGTGAGGAAGGGGCTCCATCCTTTGGAGAATACTTGGTATGGAGCCGGGACGATGTGTATGCCCTAGAAGAGGTGGCCAACAGACTTCTACCCCGTCTGGCTATCATCATGCATCCGCTTGACATAGTGTCCCCATAGCTGGTCAGTGTGATGCTTTCGTGACCCTCCCTAGTGTTTGGCATTCTGCCTCAAATCCCCAAACAAATAGTAACCTCACCAGGAAGATCACCTTCCTTTAAACTTAAATTAGCTCTGTTCTTCTGTCTGTTTCATTGGCTTAGTGCCAGAGCATGATTTTAAGAAGGTTTTGTTTGTTTGCTTGTCTGTGTCTTTTCCCCTTTACCTCTGAATTTGCTGTTGAAACAAACTCAAAAATAACATCAGATTATATAATGCATATTAGCGGAAAATTTCTCTAGGCCACTAGCAGACTTTCTGAGATCGTTATAAATCATTCTTAGTAATTATCCCCTATTGCTCATATCCTTGGAAGACTTATTTTTGAAATATGACATGCTTGACTGGCACCCAGCGCTTCATGTTGTTGGGGTGTCTGTGAGCCTTTAGTTACCCCTCAGATGGTGTGTAGGGTGGCTTCCAAGTCCCAGTCAAATAGCCACCTACATGTAGCAATTGAATGTTGTTAAACCAAGAATGCACTTGTGGGAATAAAAGGCAGACTGGTCTAAGAAGACGTGGAGGGGGAGTGTGTGTAGCCCTTGAGTACTGTTGGTGTTTGCACTTTCTCCCTCCCACCTGCCTTGCTGTGTCCATCTCCCAGACTCCCCTCAGCATCCCCTCCTGTGGATGTCTATTCTGAGCCAGTGTCTTGCCTGGAGAATGGTCCTGACGACCCAATCTCTGCCGAGGAGGAATTTTAGGGGACCAGGACTGTTATTCCCCCCCAGCTAGGGCAATCTAAGTTTTTAATGATGACTCTCAAGAACTGAAAAACCTGCTGTTCTCAAAAGAATCAGATACGGAGGTTACACTTCCAGGCAGTGGCATGAGCTACGCAGAGATGGGGACATCTCACTGGGAGAGGCTGGCAAAACCTTCGCTCACCGGCTCCAGACCTTCCTTGACCAGGTGTTCCTGCACACCTGTGAAATGTCAGGCTCCGGAAATGTCAGAAAGAGACTGTCACTGTCCTCCAGGTGACAGTCCTCCAAGAGCAGAAGCCAAACAGACAAATGAAATCACCACGGTAAATGCAAAGGACTCTGGCTGAATTAAAGACAAAAAAGTTAATAATACCTTTCCTGGATATGCTCAGATGCCGGGGCCTCAGAGGCAGTTGGCCTTTCCCCCCTTCTCTGTGCCTTTAGTGCGGATGTCTTTGTAGTTCTGCTCTCTATACCTTAGGGAGAGTCCATCCTTTTTTGTGACAAGGAATAAAAATAGGCATTGTCACAGCATTCGAGGTGTTCTGCTGCAAGGAAAGTTATCTCACCTTGAAGGCGCTTCCAGGACACCGGGGTCCTATGGGCCCTGAATTAAGAGCTGGCCACGTGACCTTGGGTAAGTCCTTCACCCACGTGGACTGCACAGAACTTGATGGCTCCAGACAGGAAAATTGTAGAATCACTCACTATTCCATTAAAACAAAAAAAATCCATTAAAAGCAGGGATCCCTTGATCTTTCAGAACCAAATTGCATTGTTTCCCCTGTTCCCTGGTTTTATAGAAGAGTAACTTGAACTTTGGACCATGCTGCAGTCTGCTCGGGCTGCTATAACAACACACCGTAGACTGAATGGCTTCTTAACAACAGAAACTTACTTCCCTCAGTTCTGGAAGAGCAGTGGCCCAAGGTCAAGGCGCCAGCAGACTCAGTGTCTCCTCCCTGGGTCCTCACGTGGGGGAGGGGAAGGCCACTATCCAGGGCTTCCTTTTGACGGGCGCCAGTCCCATTGGCGAGGGCTCTGCCCCTTGTGGTCTAATCACCCCCAAAAGGCTGCACCTCCAAATACCGTTGTCTTGGGGATTAGGTTGTCAACTTATGAATTTTGGCGGGGGGCACAGACATTCAGTGTATAGCAGAGCAGTTGGCTTCTCTCTCTTTCACCTGTTCTTCAACCAGGTAGTTTCAAAAATGAGGTGGAGGAGGGGCCTGGGAAGAAGACAAAGACGTGTCTCCCCTTTCCCTCCTGGGGTCCCCTGGAGGCACTGACTGGATGGGGGGCTGGGAGGGCCATTGGTGTTGTGTGACTGTGGCATTTTGAACAGCTGAAACAGCTGAAAGTGAGTCTCGGTGGTTGTAACAAGAAGTTTCTTTGGAATTGAAAAGCTACAGGATCCTCTAAAGCTCTCATTCAAGGTCAGGAAAGAAAAATTCTCCAGTCCAAGCCTATAGTTGGAAGTAAAGTGAGATTATTTCTGTTTGAACCCCATAGAGATACACCTGGTGAACCATTTGGATATAAAACTGTTTTCCTATATTAGAAAGAAGAAAAAAAGCTTAGAAAAGTTAAAAACTTACCCAAGGTCACCCAGTTTGCAAATTATAGCAGAAAAATTAAAATCCTGTGCAGTCTGACCCTAAGCTCTTGCTCTTCACTCTGAGGCAATAATTTCTATGAAAATTAAAATGATAAATTTAGTCACAGATATCTTCACAGTAAGGAGGAACAACACTTCAACTCAATTTTTACTCCGCTGGGTCGTGAAACAATCACTCATTCTCAGTCTCAGGCCACGGGGTGTTCTCTCATTCATCTCACTCTGCGTTCTCTGGAGATGCGGTGCTGTGCTCAGACTCACGGGGAATCTCCAAGATGTGCTCTAGACCTTACGTTTATGATGCCCGACCTTGAACTCAGGGGCTCCACATCCCCAGATGAACACCACATACTGAAACTTTCCCCAAGCCTAACTCTTCTCCTAGGTTCTACCTGTTATTGATCAACAGCCCCTTGGTTCACCCAGAAATTCAAGTCCAAATCACACATTTCATTGTCTCTTTCTGACTCACTGTGTCTCCATCATGCACTAAGTCAGTGTGAACTTACATCCTTCGAAATTTCTCCTGTTCTTTTTCTTTTCTCCATATCTGCTCCCATTGTGCTGGTTCTACTCCCTCAGTAAGTCTCATCTGGTCAAGTGTAAGAGCCAATCTTCTCCATTCAGATGCATTTCCCCATTTATCTAACACATTATGGCCAGAAGTCAAATTGTATCCATCCCCCAGTTGTAAGCGTTCAGCAGCTGAGCCTACTGTTCGGTATCATGGCAATTAGGGCCCCCACCCGCCTGCTTCCTGTCTGTATACTCCGCTGTCCTCCACCACTCTCCTTCTGACAGAAGTCTTCCCTTCATACAAAACTGTCTGTAATTACAATCTTCCATGTGTCTGCACATGTTTCTCCTGCCTGGGATGTCTTTATCAATGCATCCATTTATTTATGGCTTTATTAATGAAGTAAGTCTTGTATACTTGCTGTGAGGTTCTACTGTGCAGGGCATGGGGGAACCAGCGACGATCCAGACAAATGCAGACTTTAGAGTTAAAGCCCTTACCTGTCTACTTACAGGGTTGAACTAACACCTTGTAAGTGACTGATGAGTGGCAACAGGTCAGTGGGATAGAGAAGAAGAAAATGTTATAAAAAGTGCATGACAAGCAGACCTGACCTAGTTTATGAAAGGACTTTCCTCAAAAAGAAACTGTGAGTTGAGGTTGAAGAAAGGCCAACTAAGCAAAGGAAGGGCGGACCCTGTCTGGCAGGGAAGAAGGGAGCCTTCTAGAAGACGAGGCGGCCTGTGCAGAGGTGCAGAGGCGTGTCATGCTGGGAGTCAGGCGCAGCCGGAGATGAGGGGACAGGACCCGCTCCAAGTGGCTCTGCAGGGCGAGAGCAACTTGCCTTTAAATCTTCACACAATGGAAATGCGTTGAGAGGTTGGGAGTATGGGAAGGCCATAATTTTATTGTGATATTTACAAAGCTCATTCTGGCTCCCTGGCCTATTTAATATATTTTATCTATCTATCTATCTATCTATCTATCTATCTATCTATCTATCCACCTATTTATAATTGTATTGAGATGTGGAACTCTGTGTAAGTTTCGGATGTGCATCGTATTGATTTAATTCACACGTATGGAGAAGCTATCGCCACTGGGAGGTTAGCTGACATCTTCCCCCTCTCGTAATTGCTATTTCTTCATTTCTAAATACTGCCCAAAGGTCGTTTCTTCCCTTTTGGACCTTCCCTCCTCTTCTCTCAAGGCAGATAAAATAGGAACTCTGCTCTCTTGGCGCTATTGGTACGGTGTGTGTGTGTGTGTGTGTTTGCTCTCTCATTGCACTGTAATTGTCTGTTTACGTAAGTCGCTCTCCCACTGAACCTGAGGCTCCTAGGAAGTAACTGTGAGTCATATCTGTGCTCCAGACACTCGCCACGGCGCCAACATATGGAAGCATATACTTCCCGTATCACCTCCTTCTCACCATTTATTTCTCAACCTACTGCTGTTTTTACTTGCATGTCCCATTTCCTCCTCAAGTTCAAGAAATATCAGTATTTCCTTCCCCTAAAATTCTGTTTCCTCCTGTACTTCATATCTGGGGCATTGGCACACCACCAGTCCCCAGTGCCCCAAGCAATGAACTGTGTAATTACCCGTCATTCCTCTCTCTCACTGAACCCCCACGTCCTTCAGAAACGCTTTCAGTTACTTCTTGAATCTCTGCCTTACCCTTCTACGTCAGCCCTAACTCCAGGCCTTCCTGATTTCTTACCCGAGTTATTAGAACAGATTTCTGGCTTGTGTTCCTACTGCAGAACCGCCCTGCCATAATGGCCAAATATCTCCAGCATGGGTCCCTAACTTTCTCACCTGATGATGACGCTGGCCTGGGTGATCTCCTTTACCGGTGGCCCCTTGCTTGCAGAATGAAGTCTGAGATCTTCAGCGGGACATACAGAGCATTTTGGGATCTCCCTTCTCCAGGATCATCTGTGATGCTCCAGGGCCTGGAACTTCAATCTCAAGCATTGCAATACCCAATATACCACCATTTGTGCCACTGAAGATGCTGTTTCCTCCATCTTGAAAGCTCTCTTCCACTTAACAAATTCCTACTCCCAGCTTAAAACTCAGATGAAGACAACCCTTTTCTCTGGGGTGCTTCTTGTGTGTGTCCCTCCTCCAGCATCGTGATCTCTCTCTTATAATCTTAGTGGTAACTTCACCCCCACCCCCACCCAGCATACCATGAGTTCTTCAGCCCAGAAATGATGCCCGATTTTTTTTTATGACCAGTGCCTGGGAATTACAATATATTTATCATATTTTTGTCCAAACAATTACCAATAAAAATGCAAGATAGTATCTTATTTCTCCAATAAATGACAAAGTTGGGAGATAATTTCAGGACCAAACATGTCAATGTTTGAACCAGATATGTCAATTAGTGAATTACCAAACATCAATTTTCTGTAGCTCCAACTTCATTATGATATGAAAATAATGTTATGGAGTTGAAAATTGAAATATTTTTATTATTCCCATGGTCTAAAGAAATGAATGCTCAGAGTAGTTGGTCAACATATAACTTAAAAGTGAAATTGAGCTTGGACCCAGTATTTTTTTCATATTACATTATAGAGCATTGACTGTGTTTATGTGGACGTGGTTAGTATTAAATGCTAGAGAAGAGGCATGAAGTCACACATGCTCAGACCCGTTTAGCTGGTATTCTAAAGATGTGGCTCCGACAACGTGTAACCTGTAGTTCCGAGGAATGTGTCCGACCTCAGAGAGCTGGGCTACAATCCCGCTCCATCACCTTGTCCTCACGTGGCTTTCGGTGAGCATCAGATTGCTCGTCTAGAAAGCGGGGATAATGGTACCAAACTGATTGGGTTACTGCAACAACTTAAAATGTTAGATGTGGAACATTTGGGGTGCATTGTTTATTGCAATCATTATTCTTCCCTAGATTCAATGTAAATGCTCAACCCTTGAGTCTTCAGTAAACATTTGAGCAACAAGCCTCGGGAGATCTGTCTCCAGGGCAGAAAAACATTTTTAGACGCAGACTAAATGCAATCTGCAAATTCCCCATTTTGATTGAACTGGTTATTCCATTAAATAATTATTCTGCCTTATTTTATCCTCTCTGGACTTTATACATAAAAATTTCCTTGGTGGTTGATGCAGCCTTCAAAGAGGCAAAACGGGGGGAGGGAAGTGGCAAAATGGTAACTGTTTTCCCTCTGGAAAGCTCTTCACCACTCTTTGCCGTCATTTTGTCAGATACCTCATCACTAATCATCAGAAGTGCAGCTCTCCCTGTATTCTCTCCCATTGAGAGAAAATGTTCTACTTCAATTACAAGACGGTTCTTCCTCAAATCTTCCTACTTTGGGACTTTGCTTGAAATTCCTATAGCACCCCCTCCAGGCTATAGCTGCCTGTTTGGCAGCACATTTTGTTTTGTAGGGTTTCCTGTCCATGTGCTAAATGTTTCCGGGCAGGCTTTACTCTCCTTGGTCTGAGGCTGCATCTTACACAGTGTCTGTCCGGGGTCTGGAAGAATCAACACATTCATTAACTAGCATAGGTTGATGATCAGAGAAAATAAGGTAGAACAAAGATTGTTGAAATCTTTAAATTAGTAACAATTTTCTCCGTTAAAGAATATTCAGACTATCCAAGCGCATTTGTAACTTTCGCTCATTTTATTAGTTTCAAATTATTAGCATTATACATTACACATAAAAAATAGAATGAAATAGCATCCCTGCTAGTAAAGATACAGCAATAGTGAGAACAGCTTTTGATTACACTGCTCTATTAGTAAAACTATGTATGTAACACCCAAACCCTAAATCTTTAAATAGAAAACGGAATTGCAATAGTTCAGCCTTTCGCCTGTGCATTACCATACAAGTGAGTGCAGCCAGCGGAGTGTACCAGGCTAGTCCAGTCACATATCAATCCCTCAAATGATGCTAAGAAACCAGAAGAGGATGCATAACGAGACTGAGAGACCTCAACCACCAGGTGTTCAGTAGGAGCTCAAGAGACAATGATAAGACCTGCTTATTGTAATGTGTGGGTTAATAAGAGTCCAAAGAAGACCACTGGGCTATTTCTTAACTCTTTTGTAATATGATTTAGAAGTGGCTCTTCCTGAAGTACAAAGGTAGGTAAATAAAACCTAAAGCATTTATATCGTCCTGAAAGAACTTTGATCTTTAAGACAGTGATACAAATTTCTCTAATTTCAAACCTGAGAATCTCAACAACCGCCAACAGCAATGTTCTTCCTATAAATATTTTGAGTCACACTGAAATTTCTCGGTTATTGTGAAATAATTTTTAAAGTAAACTTGAGGGACAACAGGTGAATGTAATTTTCTAAAAAATTACAAAGTATTTGACATTGCATTAAAATTTAAGAATAAGCACAGTGTACAGCCAGGAGGACTTGTAAAGATATTACCTAGCTCATCAGTCAGTTGTTCATTCATTATGGCCAAATGAATACATCTCTGAAGAGAGCAAATAAATGAAAGGCTGATCATTGTCTGCCCACAGGGAACAGAGTAGTGGCTACATTTGAGCAGCTGGAGCCCCTACCTGCAGAACAATCTTTCCGGAACCTTGTCTGTAAATTCAATGATGTGACGGGGAACAAAGAAAGGGCAGGCGGTGTGATCTGAGGGGCACTGCAGAGTCAAGGCAGGATTTTTTTACGTTGTTGATAACCTGCCACTTCTGCCAGGTGAGACCTGGCTCCCCGAGGCATCCGATGCCTTGTTTCTACCTGGTGGAACCTACCTCCTCCCCACCCATCCTGAAGCCTGTCCCTGAAAAATTCTGGCCATCTTCTTTATATATGTCTGCTCGTGGAGAAGTGCATGCCAGCCCTCAGCCCCTAGGACCTCTGTGATGGTTGCCATTTTTCTACTTGTTGGTTGGGATCCTTGTTTAGAGGCCCCGGCGCCTTCCAGTGCCCAGCAATGGTGAGAGCACGGTGGTTTTCTGAAGACACGAGTGGAGCCGCTGACGGTGCTGCAGTTCGCCCCGGGCTGCCCACCCAGTTCCGGTGTGTGGGCACTGCCCGGGAGGCTGAACGCGTGGAAACGTACGGATGCAGCAGCACTGTTTGCGCTCTCTCAAACCAACGCCGCCCACCCAGTCTAGCATTGCTGGTCCTGTCTCCTTGGAGGCTGCTTCGTCATGCGTGGTGGCGGCCCTGACTCTGTGTGTGACCTCCCCCACCGTAGGATGGGATGACAAAGCAACGTAACTTTCAGGACTTTCTCCTTGACTTCTGCCACATGCATATGTCTGGGGACCAGACTGGTGCAGTCTCTGAGACATGCGCTCTGATTGCTTCCAAGTCACCCGTCTTCCTTTGTACAACCAGAAGTCTCACTTTCCTTGGAGGGAGGCTTATTTTCTTCCCCTGTGGATACACTCCAAATACATTCAGGAGTGTCTTCACCTGCCTGGGTCAATCCTAGCGTGATCCAGCTTAGTGTCAAACTAGAGCGGGACAGTGGCCATCCCTGCACAGGGCCACACTGTGTTTAGAGCCGCTGGGATGTGACGGAAGCCACGTGACGGCCGGAGGAGAGCTCCCTCACACGGCTGACGCCCGACACGCGGACAGGAGCTGGCCCAGCACTGTCTTCTTCCCTGCACCTCCCCTTCTTCCTTACGATTCCATTTATTTTCCAGTGTACTCTTTGGCAAAAGAGATGCTTATTTGCCTTTATTCCAAAAAGTGAACGTCTGCGAGGGTAAAACAAACATAGCTCTATTCAAACAGCCAAAGTAGAAGCTGGATGTTAAAACTTACATTTAAGGTTTACATCAGGTATGTCGGGAATGTGTTACAACTGTGAAAATTCAACAGTAATAAAAATAATCAATGGTATCGTACTATGATTTTATAACTGGTTGGAGTGTCTTAGATATTTTTGGCCCTTGATTCACACACACACACACACACACACACACACACACACACACACACACAGAATTAGCTTTTCACATCCCATTAAAGAAAATCACTCTTGAGACTGTGGTTGGCCTGTTGACTGGATTGATGAGGACAGCCATTTCCAACATGTCGAGTTGGTACTTCATGGACATGGTGTGACTCTTCTGCTACTTAGGTCTTGCCTGGTGCCCTTTACTGCTCTTCAGTTCTAAATCTTTTCAGATTTCTTCTTTGACCCATTTTCTTTGCAATGATTGTGGTTTTCAATTTCTAAATGAAACGGATGTGTATTTATGCACTTCCGATTTAACCTGCATTGCGATTGGAAGTGTGGAATGTCTTTTGTCACTGTTTCATTTGTTTGCTGATCTTTCTTGGACTCGAGACTGTTCTCAGACCATCTTTATTTTAGAATGACATCCTCCCATTTTCCTTTAGAACGGGCCTCCTGCAGATAAAATTCCTCAGTGTCAACTTGCTCTCTGAATATTTTCATTTCCCCTTCATCCTTGCGAGATCCCTCTGCTGACTGACAGTTCTGCTGACAGGTGTTTTTTTCCCAGGTCTCAGTAGATACTGTGAGACTGTTGGCTTGTGTCCGTGCCAATGAACTTTCTGCAATCATTCTGTCATTTTCTTCCGACGTGGCCTTTTTTCCTTGGTCCTTCAAGGTTTTATCTTCATCTTCTGTGTTCAGCAATTCCATCACTGTGGGACTTTTTGTGGAAGATATTATACTTTCTAGATCAGTGGCTTCCTATTTCCATCAGTCCTGAAAAGTATGTGGCTCTCATTTCTGTAAATATTGTGCATTTTCAATTCTGTTCTTTACCAAATTTATATATGGAAATTGCATTGTAATTTCGTGTTTCTTATACTTTCTTATTGCACATTTATTGTTGCAAATGCCTCTGTTTGAAACATCGTACATACTCCTACAGGACATCGAGGCTCTGGTTGACAATGCCGAACTCTAGGGCCCCTGGTGCATTGCCCCTGCTGGTTTGTCACGGGGGCTACTTCTTCTCCTTTCTGTCAGCGCTTCGCTTGCTCTTTTAATCTCTTGCCATTTGTCCACTCAGTTTTGGGAACATTCCTCCCAAGACGACTGGATGTCCTTTGGCTTGGTTCCTGCCAGTTGCGCGGGACGACAGCTGAGCGATGCCTCTCCAGCACCCTCCAACGTGTGGCTGTGGAAAGGATCCCTTTCCCTGTGTCCTTCCCAAGTTCAGAGTCCCACAGATGTGCTGCCGTGGGAATCACACGTGGGAGAACCCTCCCTCCCAGCATGCCCATCATTCATCCAGTCACACTGATTTCCTACCCTCCTGCCCCCCACACTCCCTCCTGCCCTCGGCCTGTCCGCTTGCCCCAGATCCCAGCTGTTTCTGTCCCATTCAGCGCAGGTGGCTCCAGCCCAGGTCCCGTCAGCACAGAAGGGGCTCAGCTGGTGTGAGCCTGACAACCATCCTGTGGCATGGAGACCAGTGGGGCCTACATGAGTGTGAACATTAAGAGACGATTAGTGTGGAAGTGTGTGTGTGCATGTGTGTGCTGCATGCATGTGTCTATGCATGTGTTGGTGTGCACTCCATGTGCATGTGTATGTATGTGCTGCATGCATGTGTCTGTGCACATGTGTGTGCGCTCTATGTGCACATGTGGCTGCATGTATGTGTCTATGCATGTGTATCTGTGTGCTCTGTGTGTGTGTGTGTGTGTGTGTGTGTGGTGCCTCTCAGAACTCCTGGTCATTCACATGACAGGAAACAGAAATCCAAAGAGTCATTTTCAAATAACTATTTTACAATGAAGATACTAAACATCTAATGAAATACATAGGGGATCTATTTAAAATTCTGCAAACCCACGGCGGAGCCTCTGCAAGCAGCGGAAGGTTACCATCCAATAGGTCACCTACACATTTGAGAAGAGCACTAGATATATAGAAACGCAGGCTATGTTTTCAATGCCATCAAAGAATTCTGAAGGAACACAGAAATGTTAACAATCAAATGGGAAGCAGGGAAATAGGGAGAAGGAAATGGGGATGCAAAGGAGCATTAAGGAAACACAAAGTTTGTTGGTAAAAATAGCCCCCGATATGTTACTGATCAATATAAATGAAAGTAAAGAAATTCACCAACTAAAGAACTGTGAGCAGTGAATCAGAGACCAAGGGAAAGCATGCAGCATCACGATACTTACCAGATGCACACCTTCCATTAAAACGAGCACATGCAGGAAGGCTGCACATTGAGGAAGGTAACACGGCGGCGAGGCGCGGACCGCCCGAGAGCCGTCCGCTGCTGACCTCTCCCTCCATCTGTTACAGTTGGCTTTTGAGTCCATGGCTGGACATGCCTTACTGTGCCTTATTAGAATGCCCACAAGAACATTTGACAACTGTTCTTGTCCTGTTACTCTACAATGAAGCTGTTAACTTTATGTTTAACGCCCCATCTCTGGCAGGGTAGTAGAAATAGCTTCTCCAGTCTCAGGAAATGAAGTAAGTGTTTGGGAAGTCTTCTCCCAGGATGATGTCCTCAGTAGTGAGCATTTCCCAGAGCATTTACTAGTGTGCACAATGGACACCCTGTCCGTCTGGACCAAGTAAACCGAGCCAGATAATAATACTTCCAATCTGAGATCATAACTCTAAGATTGAGGCTCACCGACATTTCTGAGAAGGAAAACGTATTAGTAGCAGAATGCCATGAAAATGTAATTTGAAATAGCATTACCTTCTGCCAAAGTCCCAGCACATAATCTGAGTGTGCTCTTTCCTTAACAATTATTTTGTGAGTACCCACTAAATGTTAGGAATTTTGAGAACTTTAGTTACGGAGATGAAAACAACCCACAAAACGCTACCTGCTTTCAAAGTGTGTGTTGAATCCGTGCAGAGTTTTGGGTGAGGACACCATTATGCTGCAGACATAAAACTGTGTCATAAACTCAAGCCCTTGTTCCCAACAACTGTGTTCCACAAAGCAGCCAGAGTGGACTTTTAAAAATAGAGTCGGAGTCAGTCCTCCCCACAGCCGTCCACTGGTCCTTCCCTTCCACCAGTCCTCCCGTTGCCCAGCTGCTCCTGGGTCAAGGGTCAGAGAGGAGATACCAGGGTCTCCCTGTCTCTGTGGCACTGGCTCAGCGCGGCTGTTGGAGGGAAACCAGCCCTCCATCTCGCATTGGTGGGCGGACCTGGGTGGGTGTGCTTTTGAATAGCTTCTTCTTCTTTTTCTTTTTTTTTTTTGAGGGAGGGAGGTTGGAGAATGTATTACTACTGCTGCTTTCATTACCCTGTTTTCCCCAAACTGACTGTCTATGAAAACTTAATTCATAAAAAGCTTCCGGTGTCTGCCAGGGGCTGAGCCTTCAGCTTCTACTCCTGTGACAATCCGTGTTGTTCTGATAACAGTAGCACCATTATTATTTATTTCACAGCTACCAGATGCACAAAAGTCAGAAAAATGTCGCTGTCACACCGAAAATAATTTTCTTGACTCTCAGCTCATGGTTTTGCTTGGCGATAGGCAGCTACATTTTATCCAATAAATTTCTTTTTTTTAAGTCATATTCAAGATTCAACTCAGTTCCATTTGATGCCTTCTCTGCAAATGATTCCTGTTCTCTTCCCACTTGTCAAGTCCTGCAAGGGGACATGAGGACAGTAGTGTCTTGACCCCGATTTCTTTGTTAGCTGTGCCACCTCTGGTGACCTTGGCCGTGTCCTGTGCTCCCTCACCAAACGTGACACTCTGAAGAGTCTGCAGTTTCCTGGCACGGCGAGGCCACGGGATCAGGCCCCCCGCCCGGCAAGCCTGCGTGCCTCGTGACCAGCCACCCCTCTGCTGCTCTGCTTTCTCTGTCCCTGTAGTTTCTTGAGACTGGAGCCCCGGTCACCTCCCATACACCTATCAGGGTTCCAGTGTCACCGGGCGTGTGTTTGAGCAACCCTCATTTTATTGCTAGAATTGCTCTATTTTATTATTAATTAGTTATTCAATCTGGTATTGTACCTAATCTATCAATTAAACTTTATCGTAAGTATGCGGGCTGGGTGGGGAGGGAGAGAGTCCTGCTGGGGAGTTAGGCAGAGGGAGCGCAGGAGAATGCAGGCGGCGTGCTCCCTAAGTGGCGCCCCGTCCAGGCACAGGCCTTCCAGCCTGCTAATCGCTTCGTTCCCTTGCTCCCCACGGACAACCGGGGCAGTGAGCTGAAATTTTAGAAACAGGAGCTTATAAAATTTAATCCTAATACATTTACTCTTGGTCTTTCCTGGAACATGAAAAGTAAAAGTCATTTATTTGTCTCTCATTTTCTGTATATAAATTAAATGAACATTCAAGAAGTCTCCGTATTTCAAAAGGCATCTTTTGAAAAGGTACCTTATAAGTTTGATTTTTTCCACCTACGTAGCGTTAAGGTGAAACCTAGTCTTCGTGTCCTTGCGGTACAAGAGCGAACACAGAACCCCTTCCATCCTTCTGGGGCCGGGATAGTGGCATCTGCATGTGTGAGTTTCCGTTCTGTTGGCCTCTCGCCAACAGAATAAGGGTTAAAACAGGGGCTGTGAACGGTTTCTTTAAAACAAGCCAAGGGAAACAGGTCTTGATATATTTAAATGTAACGTCATGAAACAACAGTCTTTTTCATATCAAATATAATTCAAAATTAATTTTTATATATATATTTTTAAAGATTTTATTTATTTATCTTCAGAGGGGAAGGGAAGGAGAGAGGGAGAGAAACATCAATGTATGGTTGCTTCCTGTGCATTCCCTGCTGGGAACTGGCCTGCAACCCAGGCATGTGCCCTGACTGGGAATCGAACCGTGATCTCTTGGTTCACAGGCCCGCGCTTAATCCACTAAGCTACACCAGCCAGGGC
>CM052547.1:2812509-2921809 GCA_028533065.1 Trachops cirrhosus
TTTAAAGATTTTATTTATTTATCTTCAGAGGGGAAGGGAAGGAGAGAGGGAGAGAAACATCAATGTATGGTTGCTTCCTGTGCATTCCCTGCTGGGAACTGGCCTGCAACCCAGGCATGTGCCCTGACTGGGAATCGAACCGTGATCTCTTGGTTCACAGGCCCGCGCTTAATCCACTAAGCTACACCAGCCAGGGCTAATTTTTATATTTTTAAGAAAAAGTAGGCTGTTTCACTTTCAGTATCTTTCATTTAGAAATCTCTCTACATTTAACATCACTTTTTGTGCTTAATATTATTTACTTTTGCTGCATCTCTCATGAGGAAATTTTAATGGCAATTGAATGTGTAAATTAACAAATGAAATTTCAATTATATTATGCCCCAATGTTTTTTTTATATTTTCCCCCTTAAATGATACTGTTCTTCAGTTACAGCTGTCCTACCTTTTTCCCCTTTGCTCACCCTACCCCGTCCCCCCACTGCCACAGTCAATCCCCCCATTGTCCTTGCCCTTGAGTCCTCATTCATGTTCCTGTGCCAGCCCCTTCCCCTGCTTTCCCTGTTATCTCCCTGCCCCTCCTCTCTGGTCATTGCTTATTTGTTCTTTATTTCCAAGTCTCTGGTTCTGTTTTGCTCACTTGTTTGTTTTGTTGATTAGGTTCCACTTATAGGTGAGGCCATGTAGTATTTGTCCTTTACCGCCTGGCTTATTTCACTTGGCATATTGCTCTCCAGCTCCATCCATACTGTCACAAAGGGTAGGAGTTCTTTCTTTCTGCTGCGTAGTATTCCACCGTGTAAATGTACCACAGTTGTTTGATCCACTCATTTACTGATGGGCACTTAGGCTGTTTCCAGAACTTGGCTATTGTAAATAATGCTGCTATGAACACTGGGGTGCATAGGTCCTTTCGAATTAGTGATTCAGGATTATTAGGGTATAGTCCCAGCAGTGGGATCACTGCATCGAAAGGCAGCATGTTTTTAAATATTTTAAGTTAGTTTCTTTAAATCCAGATTTCATTATATATTTCAGTGTTGGCATTCTTAAGTTTAATTAAAGACTTTATTATAAGGAAAAACTTGTAATAGGAATGCAAATGAATGCATCTCATTTTGAAATAAATCCAATATTGATGTCAAATATTTTTGAAATCATAGCATTACTTAGTTGAGAAGTGTTCATCAATTCTCAATATCTCAGCATTTATACAGCTCTTTAGAAGGTCACCAGGGTCTGTTAAACCAGCGATATCAAACACACAATGAACTGAGGGTTGTTGTAAGTGCGGGTACGTCACTGGGGTGAAATGGGGCCCAGTCTTCCCGTGGCCCCGTCTTATGTGGCAGCCTCTGTGAGTCCCGCCGAGCTGGACACCACGGCTGGGCCTCTTGTCCATGTGCTCCAGGGTAATCCTCTCCATCAACTGGACGGGAGGTTCAGAGACACAGAGAAAAAGAAAGGAAGGAGAAAGAAAGATGAAAAGGAGGAGGGAGAAAATGGAGCAGTTATTTGGCTTCATCAGGCTTCATGAGTCCATGGGAAATAAATAAAAAGAAGAAAGGACAGCTCTAGGGAGTTTATCGACATTTGCATCTAAATCAGTGGGAAAATAGAATTCATTAAGAGGCACGTCTGCGTGTCTTAAGAAAACAACACCTATGTACACACACGCATATATATGCACTTGTAGTTTTATATTTTAGCTAATTTTTAATTTTTGTGCCCTTAATACTAGAAAATTATACATATGATAAAATTGCCACGACTATCATGGGTGTTTCAAAAAAATGTATGGTTTGTTTACTTTATTTGACTAATAGATAAACAAGAAAATATTTTATGAATTATAATTACTGTAATATTTTATTGTATAATTCCCCCCAAGGAACTATCATAATATAAATAACAATATTGTCATATAAAGTGTTTAGTCACTAAGCCAATCAGAACATCCCAATAAGCAATGGCTCCTCGGGAGTAAAAGATGCCCCGTGTTTAACTTTAACATCTGAATACACTAGGATGAATGAAGTCTTGTTTTTCAAAGAAGGGGCTTAAGCTGGGGAAGGGAACAAGGGAATAAATGGTCTGCCCTGGAAATGAAATCGGGTGTCTTTGCTTTGAGGCGGCAGTCTACGGGTAGCGTCCCCGCCATCCCCACCGTGTCAGTGTGGTCCGTGGATGCGAACCCTCCAGGCCAGAACTCCCCAAATGGGTCTCACAGCGTTTCTTAAAGTCGGAGAAACATGCGGTCAGAGGTGGAGTCCATCGTGTACGATGTTGTCAATATACTTTTTTAGTATCTTAAAATTGCAAGAGGCAAGTACTTGAGAGAATTCTGTATTTTCACTTGAACATTTTATTGCCTTCAGGAGTTTTCTAGAAGAGAATAAATACCGCCCTGGCTGGGTAGTTCAGGTCCCTGGAGCATTGCTCGATGAGCTAGGGTTGCAGGTTCAATCCTTGGTCATGGCACAGACAAGAAGCAACCAATGGATGCATAAATAAGTGGAACAACAAATCGATGTTTCTCTCTCTCTCCTTCCCTCTATGTCTAAAAATCAATTAAAAAATGTGATTTTAAAAAGATGACTAGATGGCATGGTCAAATTCATCTTCTGCAGTATTCTTGCTAATTTCTAAACAATTACTGCTAGATGTGCATGTGCTCTTTTAGTTTTATTTTTTAATCATTGTATGGTATTTTTGATTAATAGTAACTACTAAGAATCAAAAAGTACAAGGGATAAATTTCTTTAGTGTGTGCCAACCACAGGCTACTGTTATTTAAGACTTAAAAAAAAACAAAGTTCAATAGCCCAGGGTGCAAGGTCCATGCCGGTGTCACAGGGCTCAGTGGGGCGAGGCTGCACTTCCGGCTCGCTCGCATCGCCCTGGCAGTGACCCAGCCATCACTGGGTGTCGGGCCTGTCAATATTTCCTGGCCCTGTGGGATTCTCTGCTGGGTAGCTCGTGGTATGAGAGCTGACCTTCCTTAGAGCAATTGAGAGAGAACGAACTGAAGTCACTGTCTCTGTAAGAAATCTTCATCCTGTTGTCCCTGCTGCTGGAAGTGAGTCACTCTTGTTGAAAGTGAGTCACGGGGCCACACAGCAGGGACACCAGGGCACAGTTTCTAGGAAGGGGAACACTAAAGGGGAACATCTTGGAGGCTCTTTCAGTCTCTGTGTTAGGTGTGTCTGTCTGTTGATATTTGTTGGGCTAAAAGAAACCTAAAATGTCATGCCTTCAGACAAATGCAGCCCGTATCTCGTGCCTCGGCTGGGGGACAGTGCATGTGCTGACTGGCTCAGGGGCTGTCCAGCGCCCTGACTGGCTCCCCTGGTTGGCCGCTGGTGTCGGCCACCAGCCTTTTAGGCAAACCCAGCTCACAAGTTAGTTGCAGAGCGCTGGCAGGAGGCAGGACTAAGGCAAAGAGGCTGCGTAGATCCTGATGCCCTACGGCGATGAGGCTGGGCCTGAAGCCCATGGAAGCCTGGAAAGGGAGGTCAGTCGTGAGCTATTTTACAAAGAATAATTGAAAGCTCTTGGTGTGTTTTTGATTAAAGGAAAGTGTGAAGAAGTCAAGCTCGCTTTGATTTTGAAGTGTTCAGCTCAGATAATCAGAAGAAGGCTAATGACTGATAAAAAAGGAAAAGTCTAAGGGAATTTAACCGATGGGTTCTCATCAATCCTACTCTCTGACTAAGCAAGACAGACCTAGCTCTCCCCTTCTGACCTGAAAACGATGCCACTGAGTGATATTGCTTCAGGCCAGTACGTTGGGGAAACCTTGGGTTATTTTCAGACTTCTTGATGAAATGATTTAGGTGCTCTTATATGGGAATGATAGACAATTAAGCAAAGGGAGTCCAGATTTAACAAATGTCTAATAAATAGCTCGGTCTTCACCTGTAGCCTAAGAGAAGTGAGTCATTCAAGGTTTTTATAATGCAACACAATTTTTACAATTACACAAATATTTTAAAAAGCCAATGGAAAGGAATGTGAGTGTAGCACTACTAAACGTTCTCGGACACATTTGAGCGAACGGTTTGAGTTGTATTTGATATAGATGGGAAGTGGACTTGGTTCTTCCACCCCTCACAGGATAGATACACCCTGGCGATCTAGCCCCGTCTGGAACTCCAGCATCTATCCTTCTCCCCAGCTAACCAAGAGGGACGTCATACTTGCTGAAAAATAATTCTTTCTCAGAGGCAGAGGGCTTTGAGGAGCTCTGGTCTTTCCCAACACGTGGTTCAAACCCAGGGATGTGACCGTGCTCATGAATTCCCATGGGGAGCACTCGGTCTTCAGACACCCTGGCGCCTTCTGAATCACTGCAGTATTGGAGACGTGGGTGCCAGGGGCGCCAATGGGATGCGTCAAATGCAGAGGAAAGGATTTTGAAATATTTTTGGTAAATATTCACTGTCCTATACTTAAAGTGGGCCAAGGTTACTTGCTAGAGGAGGACACTGATACTCGATGGTTGTTGCATTCCATGGGTTTCTCCGGGATTTGTCAAGAGGCGCCTCCCATGTGCCTTCCCGCTGACCTATCGCCGGGGCAGCACCTGGCTTTTCACATCTGCCTTTACCCCCCCATCCCTCGCAGACTTCTGCGGCCTCCGTGCACTGCTAGTGCCCGGCACATCCACCCCGGTGTCCTTGCCAAGGCCCCCCACAGAGAGCAGTCCCCGCATTGCCAACTGAAGGCTGGCCCGGCTCTGCTAAGAAGGGGTGAGGCTCATCCAACTCGGGAAGCACAGAAGTTCTTGATTTGCAGCTACATTTGCACAGCCGATCCAGCTGCACTGTGTCCACGGTGCATTTGTTTAGCTGTGATTTTAAGGCTTCCTCGTGATACTGCATTTATATTTCTAAATGAAATTCCGTTAACTGATTTAAAAAACGACGGACGTAATGCTTTCCGATGCTGAGTAGGAAGTGAGGGGTCAGCGGTGTGAGGGGCTGCAGGGAAGTGAAAGGTGCAACCAGGAACGCGGCCATTGCAGCGAGCAGTTAGTGCCTGCACTCGGGCTGGGTTCTCAAAGGCGTTCCCGCGGACACTACAGGGCTTCCAAACGCCACTAGAGATGAGAAGCAGAGATACTATGAAGCGCGTGACATCACTTGAGTTGGGGAGAGCATGAACGTTTGAGAAAAATATTGATTAACTTTCTCTAAGACTAGCTGTCAGGTCGTTGAGTTGTGCATGGCAAACATATCGAAGGATCCAAGCTGGTGTCCGTGATCAGAGGGTTCTGTGAATAGAGTCACCTGGCCCAGGCAGGCAGGCACCTTTCCCCGGGAAGCACCGTTCGGAGGATAGCCCTGTACACTGGGGCGCCGTGGCCCGCGTGAGCTGCCAAAGCCTAAACCAGCGCCATCCTCATTAGAGCGAAACAACAACGTCTCCAAAATATTTAGCGGTTTGAGATCTAGAGATGGCTAGGAAGCTACTGAGGTCACAGGTTAAAAGAAGTGGTCGAACCCCCATTTTGTGAAATGGAGGTTCCTCTGTGACACGAAGAGGCCCCTGATTGCGTGCAGTCACAGTCTGATCAGGCAGCCAGTGGCTTGCGGCCAGTCCCCCCACGGCCGGCTAGTCCTGCGGGTATTGCTTTGAGGGATGAAATAAAGGCATCGCACAAGCCAGAGTTAAGAACTTGTAACAGAGTTTTGTTGGGAGAAGGCATGTGTCTAGAAACAAAGACGGGTTTGCTTAGGGCAGAAATTCTGAATATTTGGGTTTCAAAACCCTTATTCTTTTTTTAAAAAATACTGGAGACCTCAAAGTATTTTGGTTTGTGTAGCTGTATTTCAACATTTATCATATTATACATCTAAATGGAAAAATTTTAAATAGCTATTAATATATAGAAAAATTTCACCAATAAACCAATTACATGTTAACATAATTGTATTTTTAAAGCACTGATTAATATTGAAATATTAATGAATGTTACATAATAACTAGATAATTACATTGTTTCACATTTTTGTAAATTTATTTAATGTCTAGCCTATTAGGAGACAACTGGGTTCTCACATCTGCTGCCACATTAAATCTGCCGCAGTGTGTCTTTATGGACAGATATGTGAAGGAAGTTCAGCCTCACGGGGGTATGTAGTTAGAAAGAAAAAAGTGTTTTTGCAGGCTTACCGGATGGTTACTACCTCAAACCCCCAAAAGCAATGGCTTCTTCAAGATTGGTTGCAATGAGGAATGTGAAACTATGTCAGTGAATTTTTATTTTCTGTTACATTAACATCTATCAGCGTATTTTGCTCTTAGAGTGCCTCCTTTATCCTCTGGTTTTTAATGTCCTCTATTACTAGCTGACAGTTATTGAATCGCCGTTATACGTATCTTCCAAATGTGGACACAATTCATTACTCAGGATCAAAAATCATATTTGTTCACAGCAACAGTCACACTTAAAAATTCTTAAGGATCGAGCAGCTGTCAAATACACGGTGATGGACACATTCCGCTTTGCCAGAAGCTCGGGTTTTATCATCTGCCACCAGAATTGTCAGTTGTCCCCCTCAAAGTCAACAGATTCACTACGTTCAGCCTGAAGCAAAGGCATGCTCTCAACATTTTAAGTGTTACAAGATGAGTCATTTTTAGGGCTCCGTCAAGGGGACTTTTCAGTAAAACACGTGTTTACCCCGCGAGTGCACGGGGCAGGCTGCACAGGGAACGCTGACAGCAAAGGGTCGCAGCACCGTCCAGAATGCTGTGAGGCGTCAGCAGGCTCCTTCCCCACTGACTGTGCGGCGTCAGCACAGATGTCCCCGCCCAAGTCGGACGATCCCAGCCATCCCATGATTCGAGTATTCCATCACTACCTGCGTGCGCTGCCAAGCATCCACATCGGAGAAGTCCTCGGAGACTGCTCCATGCTGAGGCTGGACGACTCCAAGCAAAATAAGCTGGCTCAGCCATGCCTGTACATCTGCCTACTTGTCAGACAGAAGTTCTGCAGGCGAGATATGAACTCTGTCTTCTTGCTTCACCTGCGAGTGGAAGTCAGAGAGCTACTGTAAAGCAGCAGTGCCCTGGTTTTTTTTTTTTTTTTTACTGACTTTTCATCCAGGAGCCATTTAATAATGGTGGCTGTTTATTCTGATGCATTGCCTTATTAGTTCCCTGGGGAACCGTGGGCTTCTCCACCCACTGCAGTGCACTAACTTACTTTGTAAGATATTTCGGTGACTCTGTCGTTTTCACTTTGAGAGGTGCAACAGACAGTTTTAAGCTTGTGTTTATTTATTTTTGTTTTGTTTTGCAATATTATCTTTTTCAAAAAATTTCCTAAACAAAAAAATAGCCTGGCTGGTGTAACTCAGTGGGTGGAGTGCAGGTTATGAACCAAAGTGTCGCCAGTTTGATTCCCAGTCAGGGCACATGCCTGGGTTGAGAACCAGGTCCCCAGTAGGGGGCGCATGAGAGGCAACCACACATTGATGTTTCTCTCCCTCTTTTTCCTTCCCTTCCCCTCTCTCTAAAAATAAATAAATACAATCTTTAAAATATATATAATAACTATTTTATATAATTATAGAACATGTTATTATATACTTATACAATTATACTGACATTTATTATTTCATTATAAAATAAATGAAAATTATACATGTACTTTTTTATGTTTAAAGATGCATTGCAGGCTTTTGAAAGGAAAATGAGAAGACTTGCTTTCTTAAGCCAACTGCATTGTTTAACATCTAAAAAGGCTGAAAAGAAATTGGCATAGCAGAGTTCTCTGACTCATGGAAGCGAAGAAGCTACTTCAAAGAAAATGACACGATTCTAAATAAGAAACGAAAATATAATAAAATCTATTCTTCTCCTGGCTTTATGGACGTTAACATTTAACTTAATGTGTGTTATGCAACAGAACATTTTTGAATGGTGTTATCGCACCAGCTCTAGTTCAGTTGTAGCCTCATTTTGAGATCAATCTTTACAGAAAAAGAACTGAACTTTTCAAGCACAGATATAATGAGCTCTTTAAAATCCAAAAAAAAACATTTGTTAGAGCTTTAAACTGGCAGTGAAAAAACTGCGGAACCATCGTAATGGGCACTTCTCACGTTGGCTGGGGCAGCAACTCAGGATGGTTAGCTTGTAAAGAGTTAATTACACCTACATTTAAAATATTCCATCTGTTTCCATATCGGTCTCAAAATAATGTTGCAATCAAGCCGTCACAATAAAAGTACTAGAAAAATATTTTTTTTCTGTGCCTGAATCACAGTAGGACAAATTATTCACATCTATAGAGCTGAAGGAATAAGAACACTGGTCATTTTTTGCTTCTCCCCCTTCCCATTTTGTCTGGAGTAGATTTCTCCTTTCCACAAGTAAGTGACCTCTTTGAAATACGCAGGTTCATCCTTCCCCACAATGTTAGAGGCAGACAATGTGCGGGTGGCGGAGAAAGGGAGTCTGTTAGTCTAGTGGGAGAACACCGTCAATCAAAATGTAAATGAATAGCAAAATAATTGTCAACCGTGATCACAGAAACAATACCACTGCAGAGAGAGGGTCATCCAGGAAGACGTGTCTGAGAATATAGTACGTGATCTAAGAGCTGAAGAATGAGGAAGATCCGGCTACGCGAGGGCCTGGCGGAGCGATATTGCAGACAGTAAAGCGTCCAAGTTCAAAGTGCTGAGATTGGGAACGGCCTGCAGTGCTGCGATTGGGAACAGCCTGCAGTGCTGCGGAAGGGAAAAGGGCGATGTGGCTAGAGTGGAGAGAGCAGAGGTGGGCAGAGGTGGGCAGCGGGGGCGCAGGGAGCAGGGGGTCGGGCGGGAGCGACCAGGGCATTGTGGTCCGTGAAAAAGAGCATTGGTTTTATTCCAAAGGCAATGGAAAGCCAGGTGAGTATCATCATTAGATTTAGATTTTTTTTTAATGTATTCAGGTTGCTTAGTGGAGTAGATTTGGTGGGGGGAAGGGGTTCTGGAATAGAAGACAACTTTGTGGACATCATTATACTTCTGCATAATAATTTGTCATTGACCTTGAACAACCTGGGGCGATACATCGATCTTAGTATTCTTAAATTCAGCGTAAGCTGTTTTTAAAAATCCCGGTGTCGTTTACTGTGGTTTGTTTCCGCAGGTCAAAGGGACCATCTGTTGTGGCCATGGTGATCAGGCTGGTAGCTAATGCAAATGGAGTTGCAGAAACCTTTTTTTCCTAAAGTTTTTTTAAACTATCAGTGCTCTCACCATTACTACAAAGACAAAGATACATTTTTGATGACCAGGACTGGCCTTTCTCTCTACCTTGTCTGGCGTGAGTTATAAAAATGACGCATGTTAGCCTTCAGCTAGAAAATAGAGTACCAGCTACATTTCCACAACAACGGCGTGCAAGGCTGGAACATTCTAACTGAAAAGGAGATAGTGACCAATGGCCATGACTATTACAAGCATTATTTAAAATAGTAAGAAAGTTATAATGAATAATAGAGAACCTGGATAGTCGAGGTGGTCAAGCGGGATGTGAAAATAAGGGAAGGGGTGGATGGTCTTTTCAATGCAACACAGCTGCCTAGAGGCGACAACGAATCTGAGTGACTCCGTGAAACATGGTTTCCTTCCTTATGCACAGTAGGAATTAAATACACATTTCCTGAAAGAATAAACAAATGCTTATTGCTTTAGATGATGGGGGCAGGAAAGCCTACCAGGGGTATCCTACTCCTAATGAACTATGTTGCCCTTATTTCTGCTTCTTTCATGGAAATTGCATATAGGTTATTTATTTCTCCCCCCGCCAACCAAAAGATAAAATAACTGTTTTAAAAAGAGTTTGCAAAGGAATTTGTACCCTGATGCTACATGTATGAGCACTTTCTAATAGCGGCCTGTAGAATACACCGAGTCTGAACAGCAGGCAGTGTGAGTGCACTGATGGCCGCTCAGGTCTTCCCGTGCCCACAGGCCAGTGCATGTCCCTGTGTGACGGGCCCACAGACAACGGCCTAGGACGAGGACGGTCGGCCTGCAGCCACACATTCGGCGCGTCTGAGCTCGCAGACACGCAAAGCAGCACTCTTACGGCCCACGGACGTCCACGCAGCCACCGTCTTAATCTCCAGAACTAGTTCTCTCCAGAAAGAGCACTCTCCTTTCATCTTCCAGTCCTGGGCCACGGCTGAGCAGTGCCTGGAAAAATGCAGGTCAGGGCAAAAGCAGGCTCACAGTTGCTCGTGTGGAAAGTAATACAAGAATGAGCCAATACCTCAAGAATAAAGTCTGTGTTCGTGTGCTCACAGCTGCAAACCTGCTTCCGCCCCACCCTGCACTCCTAACTTCATAAGATTTTAAGTTTATAATGAATACCATAGTAGTACAATAAAATTAAATTTCAGAATCGTCTTTGAAATTGGATACCGTGTGCCTCCAAGATAAATTATAACCTTTGAAGCTTTCACCCATACATAAAAGAAAATCCAATTCACATTCACTGAGACTAGAAAGACGTGTGTTGTTCCAAAAGCAAAAAGCCCCAGAGGGGAGTGACTGCAGAGTGGGTCGCTACCATTTCCCGGCGACATAGGTAAGGACTCACTCATCCCCAGGTTTCCGTTTCGCTCATCGTCAGAGTTCACCTGTCACCGTCACAGGGCCACTGCACGGGATCCTGCAAAAGCACCCAGGACAAACGGGGCACGTCCAGAGCCCTCCAACGGGCTGAGCTTTATAGCACGTGGGCTGCATGCCTGTCTCAAAATCCGTCCCGGGAGATGGAAGGGAGCGGCCACCTTGCTGGCTTCTGCTGTCGAGGGCTCTTCTGAGGCTCACGAGAAATCAAGCTTTCGAGACACTTGTGTGCAGAGAAGACGGGCAGATACCTGAGCCCGCTGCAGGTGGAGAAGCCGGGGGTGGGTGGGTGCTGAGTGGACACAGAGTTCTGGGGGCCTGAAAAGGAAAGGTTAGGGAGACGATTTGATGAGAAGATTGTGCAGTCTGCCAAGGGAGAAAAGCCTTAGGTTTTACATCCTAACTTTGTGCTTCCAATATTTCAGTTGAAAATTATCTTTCAACATTTTACAGAATCTTCTAAATCAGACAAAAGAGGTGTATCTAGAACAGATGGAAGTTTTACCCAGACCTTGAACTATCTATCGACATATTTTACAAAGTCATCTATTGTCCAATTATGGAGTTAGAGATAAGGAATAAGATTCATATTTGATGATTAGGGGAAAGAATGGCATTGGATGGTTTTAAAAAACAGTTTATTTTGTATTGATAAAAACTGTAGTCATAACAATATGTTATGTAAGTTAACATTTCCTTCTTAATATTATCAGGAAGTTTTTATTTAAGCATTTAATTTCCCCTAATGTGGATTTTCAGTCAGATTCCTGAATCATTTAATGGTATCTTACTCAACATCATTGTAACTAATAAATGCAGAATAAGATTAATTGTCTTTTTCTCAATTTTTAAGATCCTGACTTTAAGGACCTTGGCGTTTTGAAACCGTTACCAGGTTGGTAAAATAGATATTTAATCATGTTCAGAGGTCTTTATTTTCTGCTGTGAAATATACTTTCGGTTTATGATTCAAGCTCCATTTCTGTGTTTGTCTGGCATTCTGTTATTCAGCGTGTGAGTTTGAAATGGGCGGCCCCGAAGGAATTGTGGAGTCTGTGCAAATTGTGAAGGAGGGCAAAGCTTCTGCTAGCGAGGCCGTTGATTGCAAGTGGTACATCCGGGCACCTCCGCGATCCAAGGTCAGTCTAAAGGTCACACCCAGACTTGACAGCCCACCTGGGAAGTGTCACAGCATGCATCGCTTTCAGCAGAGCTGGACGTGCTCAGTGCCACCATAAGCTATCATTTTATTTGGGTTCTGAAATGCAACTTGTCTTCTCCTGTCCCGTGTCCCTTTCACATCATAAGTAACAAGGAGATGTTGCCGAAGATCACTGGGTAACCTGAACAAGAGATTCTATTGTGATTCCAGTGCTCTGGAAAATGGATTGAAATGTGGTCCTTAAGTGGTGGTTCTAAGTATTATAATTATACTTATGCTTCTCAACCTGAAATCACATCGAGGAAATAAACTGACCAGGGCTTGCAAAACAACACAGCTCTGGCACATAAAATAAACCCGGGTGAAGGGCTGGGTGCCAGGGGTCAACAGCACCTAGGGGAGCATTAGGGGCATGTGGAAGTGTGTGTGGCAGGACAGTGACGTGATCAGACCTGCATTCTGGAAAGTCCTCCCTGTGAAGTAAGGACAGAGGGGTCAGCACTGGGAGCAGACAAGCCCCGGGAAGCCTGGCAGACATCCCCGGGCCGAGGCTGGTTTACGATGGCAGGCAGGTGAGGCAAAGGCACCGATAGATACAGTAGAAGGTGGTGGCTGGGTACTCAGGACGAGGGGACGTAGGAGTCACTTTTGAGGAAGTGGGTGGTTCAGGAAATATTTTTGTCTTTCTTCACAACTGTTTTCGCCTGGGGTCTGCTACAATTTGGAACTGTGGCACACTTTCCCCGAACGTCAGTGCGGAGAGTCAGGGACATGTGAGTACAGGGACCTTGCAGGTCACTTGCAGGTCACCTCGCATCTGAACAAATCTTTGAAAAAATTTATTGCATCTCAATGAAAGGCAGTAATTCCTCCTTTAAAAAAAATCAAAGGCTGTTGGTACCAACCATAACAGTCAGCTCACCCCATCGATCCTAAGCGAGCTAGATTGTTCTTTCTTACACTCTTTCACAACAGGCAAGTGCTCCTCATTTTTCTTAAACTCTGTGAATGAAAGGTTTTCAGAAGGTTTTTTCCACTGGACACATGTGAGTCCCACCTAAGTGTCACAGGCAGTCACTATCACAGAGCAGGTTTTGACGGGAGTGTAAACACTCACCGTTTCTGCTTTTGTACAGAAACGAAACAACCGTGCCCAATGTACCTGCCCGTTACAGAATCGGGCGTTCTGTGACTCAAAGAGGAAGCCACCTGCAGGGCCGGACAAAGATGGCTTCACCGTGACAGGCTCTCTCTGTTACATGAAAGGTTCGAGGATGGGAAGTAGCTCTGAACAGCTGGCGGAAAGCGAGAGCTGGGGCTGACTGCCTGCCTGTGCGGGCCCCTGTTCTGCGCAGCTCCCAGCAGCTTGGGAGAACAGCCGGTCGGAGCACAGGTTTGATCCGAGCACGCACCGAACTTGAACTGGCGCCTGGCGAAAATGTGCGTGGTAATGGCTGATGGAAGCCTGTTGCTTATTGGGGTTATTTAAGTCAAGTACCGATTGCTAATCAGCCTTTTCACAAGTAGAATATACAATATCTGATCTCTGCTCTGTTTGAGAATAGTAATGTAGACGATCCCATTCAATCCAGTTTTTTAGACCCGGGAATACCAGAGGCAGGGAGAACTTTGGAAATCCGTTGCTTATCAGCTCACTGGACAGATGGGTGAGCTGAGTCAGGACGGTGGAGTGTTATATGGGTTAGCAGTGGGGTGTGGGGGCATGCCCCTGTGAGCAAGTCTTTGGGATTTGCACAGATTCCGTCCAGAGCAAGCAGGGTGGACGGATATCATGCTGTCTAGTTCTGGGTCTGATCCAGATATGAATGTTGGGTGATCACACCATGGTAACTGCTTGGATGTTAATTCCACAAAGTGGGGCTTATTTATCAGTGCCAAGAAAAGTGTCTGTCATTCAGAGAAATGTCATGGAGAAAATGAACTGATTGATGCTCATCTAGAGAAATGGACATGGCATTGATCTTCACACAGTTGAAGGGCTGTGATAGGACACGGGAAGAAAAGGATAAGGCTAAATCTGCCTGGTTTTAAGCACTGCAATTTACTTGAATGCTTGAAACTGGAGCAATATAGCTTTTGATTCAATATAGATAAGGTTTTTGGTTTTTGTTGGAATAATCGAGCTGCCCAAAAATCAAATGCGATTCCACAGCAGGAATCCAAGAACAGTCTGGCAGTGATTTTGTATAATAATTAAAAAGTCAAGCAAATTTTTGGCATAGATAATATTAAACCCCTTTCAAGACCGAAACTTGATGAGTCTGTAATAAAAGATTGACCAAATACTTGGTTAGTAACGGTGATGAAGCAAGATCTTTATCCCCTGACTCAGTCCAGGGTGACGTCACAAAACCACAGTGTGGGGACATTTTCAGGTTTGTTAAGTCAGGAAAATAGATAAGCCAAACACTTATAAAAATGCACAAATATAGCGAATTTAATGACTTTAGGTCTTGGGAGAATAAAACTCTAGCTTTTAGTAATTACCCCTCATTTAAAGCTTGAAACAAATTTTGAATATGTTGTTACTTATTTAAAAATGTTTTGAATAAAATTAGGATCCAATTAAAACATATATAATAAGTCAATATTTCAAAGTGAAGTTGTGTTATTATATTTCAAAATGAAGTTAATTACATGTTGAACTTCATGGTTGTGGGCAGAATCTTAAAGATGACCCCTAAGATTTCCGGCCCAGACCCTCGGACTGTGTCTAAGATAAATATCACACAGTTGATTATGTTAAGTTCCTGGCAAAAGGGATTTTGCTGATGCAATTAAGGTTCCCAATCAGTTCACTCTGAGTTAATTAAAAGAGAGTTCATCCAGGTAAGCCTAATCTAATCACATGAGCTTTAAAAAAAAACTCAGAGTTTTCTCTGGCTGTGGGCAAAGGGGAAGCCAGAGAGTCTGAAGAAAGAAGACTGTTTTCTAGGACCTAAAAGTGAGCCCCGGTAAACAGTCACCAGGAAAACTGAGGTTTCAGAGACCTCGGTTTTCTGTCTCATGTATACACCCCAACAGCCTGTGAGTCTCTCCAACCTACAGAGATGATGAATGGGTATTGTTTCAAGCTGCTCAGCTTGCGGTAATTTGTCACGGAGCAAGGAGAAAACTAATGCAATAGACAGAGGGGTAGTAACTATAATTGATTACAATGATAAGTTTTAAGGTTCTAAAGATTGTGTTTGCCCTTCTCATCTGGAAGAAGAAAAAAGAAAAAATCGGGTAAACAAAGTGAACAATTTAACTGGCAAGATAACGACCAATGAAAATGTTATAGTTCAACTCTGTCTTTAAATGATATCTCAGTTTTGTACTGACCGATTTTGGAGGGCTACTCGGATGGACTTTTAAAATATTTGGTACTTGTCTGTTTATCAGAAAGTCATTTTAACACTGTTAGGTCAGGATTTGCTGTAGGGTGTGCGTTTTTTCAACGTCCCAGAAAGGAAGAGGCTGACCTGGTTTTCTTCGGGGTGCTGCTGCCTTCCAGATTCATGGGGTGTCCCGCCTAACGCGACCAGGCGTGGCATGTCCAGTCACACATCAAACAGCAGCTGTGCAAGTCCTGGGCTCCCCCGTGTTTAGGGTGTGGGCTCTGTTTACCCAAGTGTGAAGTTTTGAGACCATGGACTGTGGTGCATTTAATTGGTACTCCTCGTGGCGAAAACTGTTCCGGCAAGTCTTCGATAACTGCCCCACACAGGGTCTGTTTTCTATGCATCGTTGTGACATGAGGGAGGCCCCAGGTTGTATGGTCACTCTTAAATGTCTGTAAATATACTACTCAGTAAGTCGTTAGCTAGATTTACTTGCTGTGAGTACGCAAAAGCATCCTTCTCCCCTTATTAGTGTGATTGGAAGACTAGAAATTGCTTATATCTTCTGAAGCTTCTCAAGTGCTGTTTGATAAATCATTTTGTCAGCCCAAACTTCGTGATTGATTAGAAAGAAGAATGTATCAGAATGATTCCATGAGAGGAGATGCTAATCGGGACATTTTAGGGGAGTTATGTAGGATTCTGTTGACCGTTTTCTCTTTTCTTCAGCAGAGAGACTGAAGCGCTTTCTGCCATTTTCTCCTTTAAGGAAACACGTGGTCAGAAGGCATGCTTCCCCACGGTGATCTTATGGCACAAGCCTTACGCTGCTGAGATATTATTGAAATCGAAAAGGCACGGAGGGCTTCTATAAGACCTCCATCAGAGCGAGTGTGGGGAAGCTGGGTCACTTTTCTGGCTAATGACATTTCCGGGGACAGCCCTGCACCCACGGAAGCTAAATACCCACTGGCATGCTTTCTTTCTTTTCTTGGATGATGAAAAAGCAGAAGGTAAAAGGTAATTGAATACTTCAGAAGTGAGTGTTAAAATCTAGCATCTGCCCGCACTCTCTTCCTCTGTAAATAGTGTCCTGTCGAATCAGAATGGCCTCTCAATGTGGAAGGGACTCAGACCTCGGCTGTGCTCTTCAGTAAGGATGCAAATCCTTCTCCTGTTAGGGAAAACAGGACCCTCTGTAGGACCACCAAATGAGAAAACACGGGCCAGATATGCAAATTGCCTTTCTAACCACAGCGATAGCCTTCTCTACAATCACTTTATCTTTGGAGAACCTTGAAGCTCGCCAAGGATTGCAGAGGGACGCATTTATTTTCTATGAATCTCATTTATATCTCGATCGTCAACTTGTTTCCTTGCCCCATTAGGAAAAGGGAGATGGCTTTGCTTGCTTATTAATTTTGTCGCAGCTTGTTCGCTTTACGGTTCTAATGTTCTTTACGGAATAGAAGCCCGCGAGAACCTTTTACAAGGGCACGTGAGGGCTGTGCAGTGCGATGCTAAGGAGCAGACTTTTCATGATGATCTAGGTCGGTACTGATCTCAGGGGCTGTGTCGCTTTGAGAAAGTGACTTTGTCCGAACCTCTTTCATTTTTCATTTTAAAATGGTTATGATAAGTATTCTGTATAATTCTGCAACATACTGTCTTTTGCTTTTATGTTATAGTTTAGAGTTATGAGTACATTGTTTTGAAAATCGTTGCATACAAATAATAAAAATGTCATTTATTCTATATAACTATCATTATGTATAGCACTTGAAACAATGGCATGTGGGTGTCCAATAAATATGTGGTTGGTGTTGAACAAATGAAGTCAATAAAGAAAACAGAATTTCTGATCAACCATTGAACTAGACCTTGAAACTTCCTAAGAAGTTGGTAGTTAGAGAATGGGAAATGCTTACTTCATGGAGAACTTTTTTATGTGCATAAAAATCATTGTGTGATGTTCAGAGGTAAGAGGAAGGAAATTTTGCCAGTTTATGGTGTTTAAGCTTTTTTCATTATAACCATTTGGAAGCCAGTTAAAGATTTGAGTATGGTTATTAGGTTTGTTTTTTAGACATATTAATATAACTTTGACCGGGACAGGCATTGGGGGTGAACTGGGAAAACACCCAGGACATTTGGGAAACTTGGAATATCACAAACGTGTCAGTGGGGATGGAAAGCCACTAACCTGAGGGTGACATTCCCAAGAACTAGGGCCCCATCCAATGAGAACATTGAGTGGAAAAGAGAAATTTCTTTTAACTGAAATAATGATACTTCCTAATGCAGGGGCAGGCATACTGGACCTGGGAAACAGTTGTCTTATGAGATTCACAGATAATAAATAAGAAAAACAGGAATATAGGGTGATAAAAGAGTTTACTTTTAAGTGAATGCATGTCTTTAGTTTATAGGTGATGCATTAATAAAAGGGGATTTAAGAGGAAATAGCTGATAGGCATTCCTGTTTTTAAAAAATGTAAAGGGCTTAGGAGACACCTGCACGAGAGACACCTTCCTGATTCCAGAACCTGCCCAGGTGACCTTCCCGTGGCACCTGAGTTCTCGCTGCTCGCTGGCTGACACACATCTTTGTGCCGTGACTCGGTGGACACCCACGTTCACCCTGGGCCTCATTCTGTGTTTGCCACCCTGCCCTCAGAGCCCTGAATCTGGTCTGCGGCAGAGGAAGAGGCCACAGTCTAGCTATTGCTGTATCAGAGGGAAAATGGACAGATGACTTGTTTTTAAACTCACCTTTGGTTGAATCAATTGCTTGTCATTTTTAATGCATATTGAAACACAGTCAAATCTGCACTGTGGGTTATAAGAAGAATCGTGAGGCAGCGTGACGGAGTGGAAGGGTTATGGCCTCAGGGGTTGGGGGACCTCATGTCTGATGTCCAGTTTACATTGTCTGAGTTTCTCATTTGACTACAGTAATACAACTTTATAGAGTTGTTGGGGATCTTTAAAAATAATCTATAAAGTAGTTTGCATAATAGTTTTTACTCATTGAACGTTGATGTAATTGGTATTTATGTGGACTTACTAAATGGCCTGAATATATTATGGTGAAAATAATGGTAGGTATCTTTTACTTTTTAAAAAATATAGTCCATCTGAAAAGCGAAGCAGTCTAGTTATGTGAAACAATTTCATCAAAGTCAAGTCAGCAACCACCCTTCTGCTTCCCTTTGGTATTAACACAAATTACTTTTACCCATGCATTTTCGGAAGTGGAAGTCATGGAATGTATTTAACAGGACTGCATCAGGAATATCTCTTACACATTTGTGCTGATCCAAATAAAACAGCAGAACTAGGAAAACTCGTAACTCATTCCAGATAAGTTATGAGGAGAAATAGGATCATTCGGGTAAAAATACTCAGCCGTGGAAAATGGTACATTTACATAAAGAAAGGATAATAACGTCTGAAAAAAATGTTCCCCACAATGTGAACTTCTCATCCGTCTTTCCTTCTCTCCATCCCCGGGGACAATAATAAGGTTGATTGCAATCAAGGCGGGCTTGTGAGGCTGAGAAAGAGGGACTTCCGGGACTGGCTGAGCGGCTCTCCTCTTTCGATGCTGGGAAGTGACCGTTCCCTTGCTGTGTTGCAGATCTACTTGCGATTCTTGGACTATGAGATGCAGAACTCCAACGAGTGCAAAAGGAACTTCGTGGCCGTGTACGACGGCAGCAGCGCGGTGCAGGACCTCAAGGCCAAGTTCTGCAGCACAGTGGCCAATGACGTCATGCTGCGCACCGGCCTGGGCGTGATCCGCCTGTGGGCCGACGAGGGCAGCCGCAACAGCCGCTTCCAGATGCTCTTCACGTCCTTCCAAGAACGTAAGCCTCTCTTCTGGCTGCCGGGCCTTCCGCGGGCAGGGCGAGGCCAGCCCCGCGGGCGCTGCGCTGTTTCCTCGTGGGGGCTCAGGCAGCGCAGGCTGTGCCTGGCATCACGGGCAGTCCCCCGCCCTCGTTGGGACCAGGGACAGGAGAGAGCGACCTGGAACATCCTATGTATTTTTTTTTATTGTGTATTGTTTATGCCACTACATTCCCGCTTTCTCTCCCTAGCCCCTCCTCCACTCAGGCCCACACTGTCCCCTCCCTAAGTCAGTCCCCACTTCGTTGTCGGTGTCCCTGGGTCACACACAGATGTGCTTTCCTTAATTTCTTCACCATCCTTCATCCAGTCCACCCCAACCCCCACCCCACCTCCGGCAGCTGTCAGTCTTCCAGGTGCTTCTGTGTCTATTTTGTTCGTTAGTTTATTTTGATCATTGGATTCCACATATACATGAGATCATGTGGTATTTGTCTTTCTCTGTCTGGCTTATTTCATTTAGCATAACGGTTTCCGGGTCCATCCATGCTGGATGGTAGGAGTGCCTTTTTGACCACTGCATAGTATTCCCCTGTATAAATGTGCCACAGCCTTTTTCTCCACTCATCCCCTCATTGGCACTTGGGCTGTTTCCAGCTCGTGGCTATGTGACTAGCGCTGCTACGAACATAGGGGTGCATGAGTTATTTCCCTGTTGGTGTTTAGGGATTCTTCGGACATGTTCCCGGAAGTGGAATTGCTGGGTCAAGACAGAGTTCCATTTTTAATTTCTGACTACTCATTTCTGCACAGGAGTTATAGTCTTGCTTAAAACAGGTCCCACCGCTCAGCTGGGACATGATGAGTTCTCTCTCTTGGGCTGAAAACTCTTACAAAGCTTATAGAACCGATACAGCAGCTTCTGGTGAAGTTTGAGTACAAATATTAACAGCCTACATAGGAACATTTCGTTGGTTCTCTTTACTGCGCTTCTCTTGTAGTTTCCATGAAAGTAGGCAAAGAGTGAGAATGGCTTGGAAAGGGAGCAGATATATAGAAAAAAGTTTCAGGATATATTTAAAACGGCACAATGGGTGATACCCAGTTGTAGGTGCAAAACCCAGCAATTTTAGAAAATTATGTTCTAACTAATAATGAGTCATATTAATAGATATATATTGGGAATGTTCTTTAAAAACCATGAATAATTTATATTTAATAAATGTACAGAAATAGAAAATAAACCTGAGAAATTTACCTTTATCAAATTGGCACCTTGTAATTTGAAGCTATATATTTTTAAATACATCTGAAATTTCAAGAGTTTCTCAGTGATAGGCACAGCAGCTAATATTTTTAAATTCATGAATGCTAAATATATCAGACAGTTCTCTCATATAGTGAATAAACAGTTTGGGCTTTAAGTTGCTCTCTCATCACCCAGTTGGAGAATTCTAGAACACCAGATGTCCTGAATGTCACTCCGTCTTTCTAAATCTTGATACCATCAGAGAGTGTGTTAAATATCTTACTCAGTATCATTGCAGATTTAACAGAGGGCTGCTATCTATGTATTCATTTCATGAGTTGATCAAAATGTTAGAAGTAGTTCATTTTTACTTCAGCAAGGTATTTGGCCAAAAATCAAAAAAATTCTTGTCATTTTCTGG
Source organism: Trachops cirrhosus (assembly GCA_028533065.1). NCBI lineage: Eukaryota > Metazoa > Chordata > Mammalia > Chiroptera > Phyllostomidae > Trachops > Trachops cirrhosus. The sequence goes on from CM052547.1 coordinate 2,833,178, forward strand.
AGTAGAATATGAAGATATTCAGGCTATAACAGCACATCTGGTGTTTTTCCTGCTGATTGCTCCACCATCCCCCACAGATGCGCCTGTGATAAGGAGTTCACATGTATTTCACTCGATATTCTTTTTACTCTTAGACAATAATATATTGAGAACTCATATCCAATCTAAATGACAAATACAGAAGGGCTCACTAATATTTTAGATGATACCAAATTTTAAAAATATCAAAAAAGTCTGAAATATTTTTCAAAGCTACACCATAAACTACAGTAGAGAGCAATGAAAAGATATACCCTTACATTTCAAATAGCAAGTAAATGTACATAGTGTAGGGGAACCCTGGCTCCTAGGACACCCTAAGTTCTTTTTTCATTAAACCCAATGTAAGCCATTTTAAATAACTGAGAAAAAAATCTTATGCAGTATTAGCTTATATTAGGGAAGTGCAATAAACAGCTCAGAAAAGAGAGTCTTATGGGAAGCCATACTGGTCCGAAGGCAGGCTGGGTAGCCTGTTGTTTTCTGGGTAACAATGATGAGGAGGAGGAGAGGGATTATTTGAAGAGGCTGACCAGGATGCAGAAGCATCACAGTCATGGAGAAGGAATGTTTTTCTCAGAGATTTTTTTTTGTTCAAAATGTAATAACTATCTTAGACTTGTGTCAGATCCTATGCATTAATATCTGAATGGTAAGATGAATGTTTGTTAAATTAATTATAAGAGAATATTTGAGTTCAGTTTATGAAAAAAAATGTCTAGCTCATAGGAGCTGTGATAATTCCAAGACTGAATGTATTCTGGTAGAGGCTACAGGGGCGATTCGATCTGAAAATGGATTATCATCTGCTGGGAACGGTTCAGGGGAATGTCCTTCTTGGATCGGGGAAAGGACTGGCTGACCTTTGAGGTCCCTCCCAACTCTAAGACTGATGAAGATCTATGATTCTTCAAATTCTTTTCTTATATAAAAAATGGTGAGTGATATCCCACTGTGCATATACCATTGGGAACATTTCTATTTGAGGTAAAAGGTACAAGTTTCCATGCACGTAATTAAATTATCTTCAGAAGTCACTCAAGTGGGTGGACTTTTCAATGACTAACCCAGAAGAAGCAGGGTACTCTTCCTCCATAGGGACGCACAGCCTGCTCTCTACATTGCTACACAGCGGACGGATGACTGTTCCCATCTGAACTGTGAATGTTACAAAGGCATTCTCGGCGAGTACCTCATACACTTACAATAAGCTTTGGCTGAGACAAAGTTGTTCCGCATCTCTTTGCCTATGTAGTTTTGTTTTTGTATTTATCCGATGGAGATGGGCACCCCAAAAGAGACCTCGACATTTTTACATCTTAAATTTGACGTGTATTCTTTAACAAAGATAACTTATTCAATAGTAAATGTAACCTGAAATGAATACTAGAATTTATTAAATGTAACCACCCAACCTTTGCTTAACCATCAGGAGCATCCAAAGACCATAGTGTCAGTAACTAATAGGTCCTTTTGAGAAGTTAAGGTTACTCCTAACAGGTCTGCTATCAGAGTAGAGGGCTTCCTGGAGAATTAAAGGCAATGAGCCCCAGCCATCACAGCAGGAGCCAAGGAGAGGGAAAGAGTGATCTCAAACAGATTTATGGGTGTGACTTTTGTGCAGGAAACAAAACCTCGTGAATTTCAAGCAAGGTGCATGAGGTTCTGGAGAAAATTATTTCAGCAGAAACACTGGCAGCTTGGATGGAAAGGGACAGAGGGTACCAAATACAAAGAGGTTGTCAGAAACCCCAAATCCTGACGGTGTGAAGCAATCTGGTACCACTACTCAGCCCCAAACTCCTGTTACCTTTCTAGGACGGTTCTGAGAGCAGGTGCAGGAGCCTAGAGGGCAAAGCCCACAGCTGCAGACGATTAGGTCCTAGCACCTGAAGCATAACCAGGAAAAATCCAACAGTTCCCCCGGCTGGGTTTCAGAATGGTTATGGGCCAGTGACTCCTGTGTGCTCTCCATTCTCTTTACTCGTGAGCCAGAGTCTCTGCGCCTGTTATCTTTTGCCTGTCCCCCTTTGTGTGTTAGGAGCGGTGGGACACATGGCTTGTCTCTTTGGTTTCGTGACTACATGCATGCATGGAGAGGAACCACCCTCCAGGGGCTGAAGCTGAGGCTCCTTCAAGGTCTGCTCTCGGGAGGTCCGTTTTCACCATATTCAGGTGACTGAGGTGGTGAAGGTTTGGACTTTGATCTGGTTTGACTTAAGAGGAGATTTTGGACTTTGGGTTGATGTTGTAATGGGGCGACACTCTTTTGAGCCTTGGGAGAGTGTGAGTGTATCTTGCACCTGTGAGGAAAAGGAAGCAAGAGGGGCCAGCAGATGGACTACGACAGCAGAGCTCTGTGATGACCCCAGTGTTTTTATTCCCAGTGTACAAGCCTTAATTATACCCCTCTCTGTGTGTGTAAGACAAATCTGTGACTATCATGGGGTGTGGCTCTATGGTCATGTTACATTATAAGGCAAAAGGGCGGATGTACAAGTAGTTCACACCCCTAGTCACTTGATTTTGAGTTAATCAAAAAGGAGACTTTCCTGGTTGGTCTAACTACACACAAAAATATTGATAATAATGTTTATGCCCTTTTAAAAGGTGTAAAGGTCAGGATGGAGGACGTCAGAATTCTACATTGTAGCAAATACTCCTTTTGGCCTTAAGGGATCACACTGCCATGTTGTAAAGAGGGCCATTGGGCAGGGAATGGTGGGTGTTCTTTAGGAGTTGAGAATGCCCCCCAGTGGACAGCCAGCAGGAAAGCAAGAACCTCAGTCCTACACCCCCAAGGGACTGAAGTCTTTTGATAACCTGGATGAGCTTGGAAGATGCCTCCATGCTCCAGATAAGAACCCAGTCTAGGACTTTTTGCTTCCAATGCTTCCTTGATTTTGACCTTCTGAGACTCCAGGGAGAGAACTCACCCACCCCAGACTTCTTGACTTGCATAACCATGAGGTAAGAAATGGGCATTGTTTTAAGTCAATAAGTTTGTAATAATTAATCAGCAGTAGAAAACTAGAATGTTCGTTTAACATGACAGATAGTCCAAATGTCAATCTGTATATGTTACAAATCAGTCACTTGGAAAAGTTATTTTTAAAACATCTGACATAGCATGAAAAGATGTATGAAAGTACACATTTGCTGTCAGTTAATTCTGCCGCTTTCTCTGTGGGTAACACCTTGACTTTAAGCCTTAAACCCTTTTCTAGAGAATAGGGGACTGTCCCGGGGCAGCGGTGAGTGTCACATGTATGTGTCTGTAAGAGAGTGCGTGGCCGGGAGATGGGGCTCCGTGTGTCTGTTCATGGAGTAACAGCATGCAGAAACTTTTGTAGTGAGCACTTACTTGCCTTCCAATATAATAAGGCTTTAGAGCAAAAGAAAAGGACATAAAATTATATAACCTGCCAGGGGCTCCCCTCCTGCCCTTCCTCCCTCCAGTCCTTCCTTCCTTCTGAACATTTAGTGGATCCAAAGGGATCGTAAAGATATAACCTGTGAAAAATCCCTCAAACGTACAAAGTTAATTTTTGTCGGGCACTTATCACTGCCTTGCTCGTTTAACTCAAGTCACTGAAGAATTTTATGCATCTGGATATATAGATTAGGGGAACAGTTTGAATTTAAAGTCAATTTTGTCAAGTATGTTTTTTTTAGACTAAAACAATCATCTTAATTTAAATAATTTTGGGTGCTATGTTTGTTATTTAGAATTTCTTAGGAAATTTTGCAAAGTTTTCACTGAACTTTTAAAAAAATTATTGATTGATTGATTTGAGAAAGAGAGAGAGAAAGAGAAACAGAAAGATAGATTTGTTGTTCTACTTAAATGTTCATTCATTGGTTGAGTCTTGTATGTGCCCTGACCTGGGATCGAACTCACAACCGTGGCCTATCAGGACAACACTCTGCCCCTGAGCTACCCAGCCAGGGCTCACGGAACTTTCGAGATCAACATTATCTTCAGTAAAGCAGGGGTCTGCCAGGGAGCCTGTGCAGAAGAGCGAAGGCAGCTCATTCCTTGTCATTTCTGGTGGGATTCTTGGGCATCATTTATATTGATCTTTTGGATTTTGGCTTTTATAGCCTCCGTACTTTATGTCTGTCACCAAAACTAGGCAGTGTGCGTTTGTTGTAGGAAGATAGAAGACAATTATTCTGAATTGTCAACCTTTGATCTCGCAGATCTCCAAGCCCGAGGGTGCTCTGTTTATGTCGGCTCTAACCTTTATTTACTGCAGGTCCGCCTTTGGGGAGTTGGCACACTCAACAATGAAACCAAATACAGTACCTTTAACAGAACAGTGTGTCTACACGAACAACTGTTGAAGATGTGTGTCCACCAGGCGGGAAAACAAAGCAAGTGCCAATAATAATAATCAGAGTACGGACCCCAAAGAGATACATACATTCTCCTCCTCGTTATGAGTCCAGTCACGTCCAATTGCACACAAGGAATAAATTGTGTAGCTGACCCAAGGCAGACATAATCATAGTAGAAAATGTGTAATAATTTCTTGCACTCAGATAGTAACGGTTTAATCATGATGTGGTTCATGCCCTATGTCAGGAAGGAAGTGGTCTCTACCCATGGAGCATAATTTTCTCATGAAGGTGTTGCTCTTTTCTTAATATGATTGTTTGGCCACAGTATGAATACACAATTTTAGCAGAAATATGGGGAGGGGTATCTAATGTGAGAAGTATTAAATTGAAATTTGTGAATAGAATTTTTATATTAAAAAAAGAGATGGAAATATATCTTACTCAGTAATACTGGGTATTTTGACCAATAAGCAAGTCACATTGGAACACAGAGTTTTAGAGGCAGGTATTGATTTTTTTCAAAAAAATACAAAGATGATAAAGGAGATGAAGAGGAGATGCACAGATCTATTTCTGGCCTCAAATCCGGTCGTCATTTTTCAAATAAAATGTCATTTCTTCTTATTACGTAGCCCAGAGGCCATTTTGAGTTTAAAGTAGAGGGCAGGGGAAATTTTTCCATTTATTTTTGGGAAGAACAAAGCAAAACATTTATTTGGGGTTATTTCTGGTGGCTAAGTACGCGTTTTTCACATTTTCTATTTCGGTGATTAGAATACTACTGCTAAAAAGGATGCTTAGCAGCAAGCTATACACATTTACAATACTTTTAAGCTTTGCTCCCATCTTGTCTCTTGGGCAAAGAGAGTGATGGATGCTAGGGTGCCTGGAGTATCAGAAAGTTTTAATAAATCAAAGTCTTCAAAGCTGATAGGAGTCGAAGTCAAGAAATGGAGCAAGACTTGGGAACGGTCCCCAGGGCTGCTCCCCCCACGCTCCTCTGACCACTTCCGTTCTAATTTAAGATTGGGAATGAGGAATAAAAACGAGCAGATACAGGACATCAAACATACGTGTGTGTGAACCTGAGTGTGTATTCACACATACATGTGTGAGTGTATATGCGAGTGTGAGCCTGTGTGCACTTAGACATTCATACATGTGTGTATATGGGTGTGAGCCCACGTGCACTTAAACATGCACAAATGCATGTGTGTATATAAGTGTGAGTCTGTGTGCATTTACACACACGTGTGTACAAGTGTGATCCTATTTGCATTTACAAGTGCACACACATGTGAGTGTGACTCTGTGTGCATTTACACATGCATACACATGTGTGAGTATGTATATGAGTGTGTGGGCCTTGTGTGCATTATGTACACATTTATGAGTATGTGTGAGTCTTGTGTGCATTTACACACACATATGTGAGTGTGAATTGTGTGAAAGGTTGTGTACACACAGGCCAGCACAGACAAGGGTGAACTTTTCACAAATCTGAATTGAAGAAGTTAAAAGAGAAGGTTTTGAGGAAAGCAAGAGGTAAGGAGAAAGTGTGTGGAGAGGAGATTCAGGATAGGCTGGGGGGCTGCAGGCAAAGCCCTCAGCTGGTGTTTAGATGATGTAACGATTTTTAAAGAAAAACAGGCTCAGGCATCACTTCTAGTTCCAGATTTTCCTGGTGAAGACTCTGTTCTTTGGCTTTGAGCTAATCTACCAATGACAGTTTTATTAACCACAGAGCACAGGAATTTCAACAATCAATATCTCAGAGATAAATCTGCCATTTTATTTTCATTTTGTTTTAACATTTTCTGAATAGAATTTAATAGATTGCTGGGTTTAAAATGAAATGAAGAGAGGAAAAATGACTAATAGAATAAGTATTAGTGCCTATAACATTAAAATGACAATTATAAATCAAAAGCCTTTTATTGTATTTAAACAATTGAAACACTTATAACCACATGACATGATGCTGAAAAGTGATGATACATCATGATTAAACCTCTAACAATATAGCATATAGGTTGTGTGATTCTTTACTAAAGTTTTAAAAAAAACTTCTCTGTGTTGAGTGTTGTGGCTGCCTTTCTTTCTCTTGTGCTTCCTTACCTAATTCATATATGCTCAAAATTCTTTTGGTTATCTCCTGCTAAAGTTCTTAGTTCTTAAGAATCAGGAATATAGAGATATGAACGTTGTTTATATGCATTTATGGTTTAATCATCCGGCTGGAGTGAAACGCTATTTCCCCAAAACATGGTGCATGCTGCCACCTCGTGGTAAGAGTGGGAACATGTGAGAGTTAAAAAAAAAATCCTAGCGAAAGCAATGATCATGGAAACTGCCCTGTGTGTTACTCTGAATTTTGAGTCTTGCTCCCTTTGCATTACTAGTAAACCTAGCCTCCATTTTATTGCAAGTAAACCTTAACTTCGAGTTTCTCCCACGTAAGCTTAGGGAATAAGGGGGCTGGTTCTAAAGAGGCAATAGCTTTTGACCTCTGCGTCCTGAATTTCTAAGTCGAAGTTGTCCTCGGCAAAATGGTAGAGCACGTGCTCTCCAGCAGCAGTGAGAGAGCGAAGACACGAGGCTGCAGTGTAGTTTCCACGAAGATCTCGGTTTGTATTGGGTTTGGAAACCACGGCCGTGAAGGTCCCTCCTCCCTCCGGCTCACGCCAATCAGGGTGTTCAATGCTCGGGGGTGCTCAGGTGTGCAGCGGGGCGGAGTTTAACTCTTCTCGGCATTATCAATGCAAACGATCGGTGAACAGTCACGACAAGTCTGAAAATGTGAAGCCATGCAACAGTTTTTAAAAATGCACATTTTAAAACATCATGCTTCTAGCCTCAGAGAACTTGTGAGAAAGATGGTAAGCATATATTAAGTGTTGAACGCTTTGAAAAATTATAGAGGATTGAAGGGAAAGATGATTTTCCGTTAGATTGGAATATGTCAAGGCCGTGTTGGTAATAGAGTTCTGACACGATGGATAGCTGAGTGCGGAAGGGGTATGGGGCAGATGGAGGACAGGAACGCGTGTGAGCTCGGAGCCTGCAGGAGTGCGCTGGCTGAGGGGCGTGGGCACCTGACGTCCTGGACAGACCAATGAGAGCACAGCTTGCTTGGGGAGCCTGGACGTCTTGTTTTTTTTTTAGCATAAGATAGAAACGCGACTCTTTCATAATCCATTGCCTATCTGGATTCATATGAGATAAATATTCAGGCTGAAGCAGGAAAACTCAGATTCCAATAGATTTGCTTTCTGGTGTCTGTGAAACAAAACTGGCCTTTGTTCAAGGAGCGTAAATTGTTGCACACGTGTGTCTTAGCCTGGGCGAGATTTGCTAGTCTTGTTGGTTTTACTGTTGTTCGCACAGCAGTTCTCAATATATCAGCAAAGGTAGGAAGGAAACGGTGGAATGGTGCCTGGGATGACCCCAGTGGACCGGCGCACCTGTGTGGTCACTGGAGGTAAAGAGGTGGGTCAGGATGTCACTTATTGACAGTCCCAGCTTACCTGCCACCTTCCCAGTCCGACCACCACCACTTAATAACCGATGTGGGACATTGGCCATTTGTGGGACATTGTCACAGCTGCCAAACAGCAGAACCTGGAACAAAGTCACATTTGGAGGATTTGGAATTCAAATCTCCGTACTCTTACTAACACATGATCGTATTTCACTTAATTGCATAGCGGAAAGTCATTTTCATGTATTAATGTTTATAAACCAACCCATTCTATTTAATAGTAATTATAATAATGTTTCCAACTCATTCTGGAAGGTCAATAAGTATTTATGCTCTTTTAAAGGTGTTCTTTACTTGGTGGATAACTGTACTCTCAAAGCGACTACAATTTATTAGGTAATGTGTCTTGTGCATATTTTTACTAAGCATTTCGCAGCCACCCCAATCGATTTGCAGAAAACTTGTAGTGCACATTTTGACAACACTCATTCCCCACTGACTGAACAGACCACACCAGTTCTGCAATAGTCAGTGTGGCTGACTACAGAAATTCAAATGCAGTTTCTTAGGAACAAGCAAATTTGGGCAGTGATATCCTGGGTCATTAAATTTTACATCGTAAAAGGCTAATGATCCACTAGCCCAATAAAATGTTAGGCAGCAAACTTTTCCAAATGACTGTTGAACATTTTCTACTCTTTAATCCCTTTTTCTTTTTCAAAATGACAGTTACATCTTTTTTTACTCTTTAACCAGGGACCTAAAGTCCAACGAGGCAGAGAGGAAGAAGGAACTTCCTTCTTCTGGGAAGAGGCAGGGGAGAGGGCTGGATTCACTTTGCTGGCCGACCTTTGCTTTACTGTTTGACTTTCAAGACTTGAGTGTTTGGGTCTTATTTCTCTTTTAAGAACTCCTCTAAGAGTGTTGAAATATACTAATTTGCATTATGAAGGCGTTTTCCTGATGACTTTGATTTATGTAGTAAATACAGCATGGGGTGCGCCCCAGCCACCCCCCCCCAGGTTTGACTCCTCCAGGCTTAATTGCCCTTGGCCGGGAGCCTCAATCATGAACAGTGAGGAACACACCTTTTTATGTCGTGCATATCATACACTCAATTCCCATTATGAAGTAAGCTAGAGAAAAGAAAATGTTAAAAAATCATAAGGAAAATACATCCACAGTATTTATTGAAAAAAGTCCATGTATATTTGGACCCGTGCAGTTCAAAAGTCGGTGTACATTTAAAAATGGTAACTTCCTAAAATAGTTGCAATATGTAGTGTGAAGGTGAAGAATTCACTATATCGGGTAATACTGATCATTAATAAAGCTTTGCTGATCGATCGACCGCTCTAAGTTATGTGTTGTATCAAATATGTGTTGTAGCTAGTATTTCTAGAATGCCTAGTCTTACAAGGGTCACAGAAATATTACTGAAAACGATGAGCCCTAAGATTACATTGTATCAGACATGTAGGTGATCACGAAGGTCAAAGCCACAGGTAGCTTCAAAGCTGCCGCTACACTGGAATCCCTAACGCGGTTCTGCTAAGTATCCTGGCGCTCTGGTAATGGAAGGAATGCATCTCTCCTGGTATTGGTGTCAGGTCTAACCTCTTCTTTCCTGTATTAAGCCCTTCACATTCATCATATTCATGTAGCCAAATTTCTCATATTTGTGTGCATCCTCTTGGAGTTGCACGTTGTAACCTGGGAATTGTGGAACAAGGTTTCTAGCAGGTGTGAAATTCATACAATATAGACTAATTTCACATGTATCTCTATCTCTGCCTCCGCCTCTCTCTGTATATGTTGAAAGTTGATGGGGATAATCCATCTTTTTCTTAGGCTGATCACGACAAGTTTTCTCCTGTTCTGAATTCCCATAAGCCTCTTTGTTTTTTCCAAATGCTTAAATAGTATTACAGGGTTTGGTCTAAGACATAACTATTCTGTTAGTATTTTTAAACATATAATTTTCAAAATTATTTCAATTATGTCCTTTGGCTCAGCACAGCTAAGTTTATACAGATAAAGTGTGAAGTGTGATGTATGAGGTAGGCACTTCAGTTTTGCTAAATGAGTGCACCGAGTTAAAAAACAGAACAGAAGAACCATATGCCAACAACTTCATTTTCACCATGGATATCCCCACACCCATTTTATCAGCTGAGCAGCTCCAGGGGAATGCCAGCTCTGCCCGTCACGCGAGACAGAATTCCCACCCCGGCCACCCTTCTGAGAATGGAAGGTCGGGCTGTGCGGCTCGAGCTGCCGGCAAGTGGTCACGGGGATCTTTTGCTCGCAGGTGCGCGGGCCGAGCGATTTGCACCGAGCGCCGGTTACAACTCCCGTGTCTCCCTGTCCTTGCTTCCAGCCCCCTGCGAAGGCAGCACCTTCTTCTGCCACAGCAACATGTGCATCAACAGCTCCCTGGTCTGCAACGGCCTCCAGAACTGTGTGTATCCTTGGGACGAGAACCACTGCAAAGGTAAAGACGAGTCCTCGACCTGTGCACGGTCCCCCTGCCTGGAGGTGGCCAGGACACTCCCGCCAATGTTATTTGTCTCAGACAGTCTCAGAAACAGAGAGAACGGCTTTTATGAGCTGTGGGCGCTGCGTCGTCAATGGGGAAGTCATGTTCTCTGCCGTTCCGGGTGCTGTGGCCAGAATGTTCTCGTGCATTGAGGCCCGGGGACTCTCAGGAGCCTTTGCAAGTTCCCTTCTGTTCAGATTCATCAAGTTCCAGTTTGTCAAGGGGATAGGACAGGCAGGTCACACTTCTGTGCTCCAAGTCCTGTCTCGTCTACTGAACTGGGAGCCAGACCCAGTCCACAGTGGCCGGGGTTGGGCGGTCAGTGAGAAAGGCCGAGCCCCTGTCCACTTCTGGAAGGTGGGACGTGGCGATGACCAGTTTCCTGTCCTGGAAGATTTGGGCCGTTTCCCTTGCCTTTGACATTTCCATCGGCTCCAGCACCTCCCACTCTGGTCCTGTGCGGGGGCAGGACCGGTGACCGCCTGTCCTGCTTAGGAACAGGCCCTGGGCAGGGGTGGTAACACCTGGGCTTCTCAGCTGGCCTCCCCAGATGGTCCCCAGCCCCCTGCCTCTGCCCCTGCCTGCTGGCAGTGAGAGAACTGGAGCCCCGCCTTCTCCAGCCTGTGCACCGGGAGCTGAGCCTCCACGCTGGGGTGGCCCTGCTTGGGTGGAGCATCCTCACACAGGTGGGGGAGCTGTGCTAGCTGCCTGGCTGTCCGGGGGGGGGGGGCGGGGGGAGGGAGGTGCTGTCACTCCTGTCTGGGAGCTGGAGGGAGAGGGGCCCTGTGCTGTCTCCCCAAGTCCCCCTGAGCAGGAGAGCTTATTCAGGGTTTCCTGGGGGCTGCAGGAGCTCAGAGCCCCAGACTCTCGCCGACCCAAGGGAACTGAGAGGTGTTTCTGAAGACACCTGCCTCTGTCTGCTGTTTGCCATGAGGGCGATTGCTCAGGCTCCTCATTGTTGGGGGTTTACACATAACTTTTAGCAGTTAGGGCTGTTTCATTGGGGAAGTGGCCCACAGACGCCTTCATGCCACCATTCCAGAAGTGTCTGTCTTGAAGTTCAATTACCTTTTGGGGTCAGATTATTGTTAATACTTTGACTTCAGTTATCCATGTCAGGAATAAACTCACAAAACTATGGATGCAGCCACGGGCCCAGTGGTTGAGTGTGGAGGTTTTCTCAACCTTTGAGAAAAAAATGCTGTCTTTAAAATTAAGAAATCGTTCTCAAGTGTCACCCAGAAAGTCTCACAAGACCTTCTCCAAACATACATTTACATTTAAAGCAGGGAGGTTGCGCCCCGGGAGGGCTGCCTCTGAGGCTGGGACACAGGGTCCTTGTGAGAGTTTATGTTACTTTAAACATTTTTTTCATTATTATTTTTTGATTTTAGGGAGAGAGAGAGGAAGAGAGAGTGAAAGGGAAACATCGATTTGCTGTTCCACTGATTTGTGCATCCATTGGTTGATTCTTGTATGTGCCCTGACAGGGGATTGAACCCTCAACCTTTGTGTGTGGGGGCCACGCTCCAACCAGCTGAGCCACCCGGCCAGGGCCCTTAGAATACTGCTAATTTTTAAAACTTCCACGCTCAGCCCGCTCCATCGTCAAGTTCTCGGTGCCCGCTCTGACTCCCGTATTAACGCGTGGTGGGTGTGTCTTGTTTTCTGTGTCCTTCTCCCTCCCCCCAACCCGTAGAGAAGAGGAAAGCCAGCCTGCTGGACCAGCTGACCAACACCAGTGGGACTGTCATTGGCGTGACTTCCTGCATTGTCATCATCCTCATTATCATTTCTGTCATTGTGCAGATCAAACAGCCTCGTAAAAAGTATGTGCACAGGAAGTCAGACTTTGACCAGACAGTTTTCCAGGAGGTGTTTGAGTCCCCTCATTACGAGTTGTGCACGCTCAGAGGGACAGGGGCCACGGCAGACTTTGCCGACGTGGCCGACGACTTCGACAACTACCATAAACTGCGGAGGTCCTCTTCCAAGTGCGTCCACGACCACCACTGTGGGTCCCAGCTGTCCAGCGCCAAAGGCAGCCGCAGCAACCTCAGCACAAGAGATGCGTCCGTCCTGACCGAGCTGCCCGCCCCGCCCGCCAAGCCCCTGGCCCCGCCCGCCGGCCGGAGGAACATCCTGGTCATGAAACACAGCTACTCCACGGACGCCGCCGACGCCTGCGACATCGACGAGATCGAGGAGGTGCCCACCACGAGCCACCGGCTGGCCCGCCACGAGAACGCCGTCCAGCGGTCAGTATCATAGATTTCCTGGTGACAGCTAGAACCCCGAGGACCGAAATGCTGCCGGCACATTGAGTTGGCTGTCTGTCTTCATTTCTCAGTTTCTCTTTTGATTAATGATTTAAACCAGTGTCTCTACCTCCTCCTCTTTTTTCTTTTTTTTGCTTTTCACTGACAGCCATATCCCCCCAAACCCCACATCTGTTCATGAATATATGTGTGAGAACATACAGACCAAAGATACTTTATTTATGTCTACACATATATGACCTTCATTTCTACAATCATTAGGTCGTCATTTATATTGCACACTTACATTGCTAATTTGCTTCCGCGTGGTCACTAATGTTGTCCCGATTGATATTTATATTTTTAGTACATGAGATGATATTTGGAAATAGTTGCCTTACCAAGATGGTGAACCCATCTTGTTGAATAATTTTAATGTAGAAATAGCATATTTTGCAATACAATGTATTATATTTTGGGTATGAAAAGGAAAATACTTTTTCCCACACATTACATAATACTTATATTACAAATTGTATAGGATAGCATGGTATGCTAAAATACTCCAATATATATATTTAAATGTAGCTAAGATTAGTAGAAACATTTCGTTTTCCTTTTACTGTAAAGACAGTATGATCTGCGTTGTATCATTAGCCCTAAAATTAATAAAGCTTTGGGGGAAAGAAAATCTAAATTTTGGGAAAAAATTATTTTAAATCCCCAAATCCCATCTACATATGTTTTGTTTTGCATGTTTACTAGTGTTTGGTTTGATTTATAAATGTACATACTTCCTCAACTCACCATACATTTTCAAAACCTTAACTATTTTAGTTGGTTTAATATTTTTGCATGCTGACGGCCAGGACCTACTTCCATAGTTTTATGAAATTTCGGGAATGCCTTTAAGTAAATATCGGTGTGCATATTTGTTTTCCGTGCAAATAGTACTTTGTTGAATGAAATAGACATCACGTTCCAGGTTCTGCCTCATTGGGTCTCTAAGCAAACATGAATCTGAATACAACACAACTAGGGTCTAGCGAGAAAGCGCAAGGTAAGCGATGCCCTTGGCCCCTCCCCCCACTTCTTTGTACTCTGTGGTCGTGTCGTGTTTTGTCGCAGCTCTTCCGTAGTGTTTTAGGGAATGGGCTATTTCTTCATCATTTCTTTCATAGAAATAGAATGGGTTCAATGCTGATGGGAGGATCGTTCTTAGTACACGTATCTGTAAAACAAGTATTAGTATGCTCCCCATCAAGCATTGTGCTGCAATGCTATTGAAAGGGTGTTCGGCTGAGACCGATGCTGAATGTTCTGAGGTTATGATGCAAAAATGAATGACCTCATCTGAGAAATGCCAGAAGAAACCCAAGGTTTGCATAATTAAATAATTGAGTATTGCCTCAATATAACCAAAATCAATCTATAAAATTGACAACAATTTTATCGATTTAATTTGGCTATATTTTACTCCAAACTTGTACACTAAGAACTTCGTGGTACTTACACAATTTGTGCACTTGTGTTTTTGCATGAACGTATAGCTTATTTCATCAAAATTCAATGCAGCATGTTATGTTGAATGCTTGATGATGTAAAATGTTTCGTCAGTATCGGCCGTCTCTGTGTGCATCTGATTGGTCATTGAGGATCACAGTGCTTTGCTTTTGGCACCTCATGGTCTACATCTATATTATTAGACTAATTTGTCTCCGATGGAATTGCTAGCTAGTCTCTTAAGAACTCTTCAGACCTATCAACTATTTTTGAATTAGGCGAATACCTTTCCACGCTCTAGATTACCTTGCTAACTTGGTGTATTTGTGTGCATTTTTCACTGGGAGAAAATTGTTTTAACTGTGTTTTATTTTCAGAGAAGAACTGTTTATACAAACATGGGGACTGTGCAAAGAAAATTCTGTAGTGAATTGTGAAAAGTGGACGTATTTCTAAATCCATTCCACTGCCTTTATCCAAACTTAAGAATTACAGACATTTGTTATTTCTTCAGCAAGACGCCCCCGCTGCACAGTGATGTGTTCATTTCGTAGTTTGGTTGCTGGCCACCAAGTGCTCCTTAGTATTTAAATACCTTTTGAGATTTACTGGAAACTTGAAGAAGAAACTAGTTCCCGACTCAGACTTTCCCAGCTGTCTCTCTCCTCTCCCTTCCGCTTCGTTTCCGTGTTGCTCCGCGTCTCTGTTCTATGATTGTGCCTTGTGTGACGTGAACAAACACGACTGGGGGTGAACTCTGTGTTACATGTGCGTTGTTTCCATTGTGTAGACAGCTGGGGCACAGTGCGTTCCCGCGGGATTTTGAACACGCCGCCAGGACAAGTGGAAACGTGGACCGTGGCCACGCCAGCCAGAGGCTTTGTGGACTGACTAGGACGTCTGTTGTGTTACGATTCGATGCAGCCAAAAGTCACGAGTAAAATTACTAGATGGCAATAAGAAAAATCTCATTTTTTGGTCTTTTTTTCTGTACCCCCAAATTCCTTTTTTTAAAAACTATCAAAGGAAAATACCCAGTTTCAGAAATCGTTTTTGAAACCGGGCATTTTACCATTTGCACCCTTCGGTAACGACGTGTTTTGATTAAGCACGTGGCAATACCACGGAATTGACAGTCACAGAAAATGCCCTGCATGTCTGCTCTGGGTGTTTCGGTTGGAAAGACACCCTTTCTCTCTCGGGCACATTGTACAAAGCATGCATTCTCCAATACTGCTGTCTCTTCCATTTCTTTGTGCCATCTGCTTGCTCCTTGTCCCTTTTTATATAAAGAAGATATATAAAAATGTATAATAATTTCCTACCTGGAGTTAAGAGAAATGTTTTCTTTTATGAGAGTGATGCAAAACGGACGTACCCACTTTCTACCGACTCTTTCCACATCGTAGGCTGCAGGACGCCCGTTCACACCGGGGCTTGTGTCTCCGACGTTCTACAGGTGTGTGTTCCTTTTAGAATAGGGAAGTCTTTTTTAAATGCTTTAAAAAACTTCAGGCCATTTTATGACCCAAATTATACCATTCTGAGTTGTTTTTATACTAAGGCACACATATGATGGGATGTGTTTAAATATAAATAAAATAAAATCATATCATATATGCAATTGCTGTGGAGTTATGTGCATACTCTATCAGGTTTGCATTAGTGATTGGGTACTTTTGAAATATCGAATATGCATCCTTAGGAAGTAAGTTCTGGAAACCAGAATTACTCTAAATCTGCTTACAAACGTTTCCAAAACCCCTGAATGCTACAGAACTCTGTCCTTCAAACAACAAAGCGGACTGCTCTGTCACAGGTCGAACCCGGTACCTCGAGCAGACTGCGCCCCGCCAGACGAGTCATTTGCGTATGCCGCTGTTGGGAATTCAATTTTGTGTACGTCACAAAAGCAAATAGATGGAAAAGAAAACTTTCGTGGCAGAAAAATTTAAAAATTATCATAACAATTCTGAATACTCCATATTGAAAAAGTGTTGATCTCCAGAAATAGTCACTCTTGTGGATTTGATAAGCTGGTAAATAGAAAAAATATTAAATGTAATAAAGATATTTTTTATTTTGCTACATATTTTTATACATGTTGCTTATGTTAACATTTAGACTTTTTAATTGACTTGAGTGATTTATTATCATGACTACTTTTATGCCCTTTCATTCAAAGTATACGCCTGCAGAGATTATTTTTTGAAGTGATTAGCCATATTTTGTATTGCTTTATTTAGAAATTTTCATAGGGCCCTTTACACTCGGAACAAAAAATCCCAGGAAAGTATGATACACATGCCAAGACCCTTGACAACAGCGAAAAGGCAGGAAAATGGATAAGGGGAACCCTCACCCTCACACTCACCCATCCGGGAGCCAGCCCCAGGCCGTCCGGACCTTCCCGAATGCACCGGCTTCTTCTGCGTTGCTGGTTCAACGCTGGAAAGCTGTGTCCACCAGAAAGCCACCCTTGGAGACACAGACAAACCCACGCCTGGCCACACTGCCTAGAATGATAAAGATGGGCTGCTTGCGTGTGTTGAATGTACAACAAGACCTTGGGACTACAAAGCTGTTTCAAGCAGTGAACAGGCCCCTTTGGCGATGAGACTCAGAGCTATTCGCCATTGAGCATGGACTAGTCAGAAAAGAAAGGAGGGTAGTGCTGAGACCGGGTCCTGGAGACGGTGGCTCTGGACGCTGGATCTTGGGAGGGGGGCGATGGGGGGGTGGTTCTGATAGGAGGCTTTTCGGAAGCCAGTAACGGAATCGATCCATACATTAAAGATTGCTGCTTACCGACTCTCGGAGACCGCACCACCTGACTTACATTCGGCTGGGCAGACGCAGGTAGGTAAGGGAGGAGGTGTTTCAAGACTTTTGAGATGTTTCCACCCGTTTCAAATCACGTTATTTTAAGAAATAATTATATTTTTGATAAAGTGATTTCCAATAGCACTTACTCAAGTGCATTATTAATTCCACGTTTTTAACAATGTAATTACACCCTGTGTTAGTTAATTTGAAAATAGCCGCTCTCACTTACTCCCTCTATGTTTGAATTACTTCCGAGACCTGGGAGGTACAGCGTTATGTGAAATACCTGCGAGGCGCTGAAGTGAGCTTTCTGCTCCCCTCCCAGCGCTTTCGTTGCTGATTCAGATGGGTGTGCTGACTTGGAAATACGATTTTTCTGTACCTGATTTTATACACATGCTGTTTTATGCATCACATTGCAAAATAGACATGTAATGTTTGATTTGCCATAATTAACTTCCCTGTGACTGGATTATCAAAACGTGGCGATGAACCTAATTGGAGGCCAGTGGCCTTGGACTTTTAAAGAACAATCCCCATTGGGTAGATGCTAGCTTTTCTGTTTCACGTTATTTTTTTTCTACTAAAGTTATGTCAGTGTGTCTGACTCTGCAAACTGTCTTTCTTGCTGTTTAATACAATTAGATCTTTGAGATTACCTAAATATTCACTTAAGCTATTGCGTCAAATTTTCCTACATTTTTTTCTCTTAGGAATTTGGGTTTTCCTCAAATTGGATTGCTTTTTAAAAAAATTCCATGAATGGATTTTTCTCGACCCGAGAGTATCATAATAAATTGCACAATGTGATACTGATCTCTGTTATCTTTATTAAACTAATAGCAAATAATTCATTGATGTTCTGGTGATAAACAAGAGCATTTTATCTTATCAGGAAGTTTGTATATTTCAGTGATGAAAATTCTGTCACAATCCAACTCTAGGGGGGTATGTTTAATAAACAAAATCTTTAAAATTATCTGAATCCGAAATGTATATGATTTGAAAAGTAGGCGCCGGGTCAGGGCAGCCTGGCTGAAGCCAGCCCATGAGCTGTCTCCTGCCTCTCCCTCCCTGTGCCCAGTTCTGGCTGTTTCACGGCACAGAAGTTCCTGCCAAGAAATTGTTAAACAGCCGAAAAAATGAAAGAAGACTTAAATTAATTATTAATCTCTCATCCATTTAATTGCTATTTCTCATGCCCCTCTGAAAGGTTGAATAAAGTAGCAAAATATATTGTTAAAATAGCCAGAGATGTGTGCCTTATTAAAGTTGTTTTTCAGTAAATCTGAGGCTCTTTGTTAATATAGAATTACCTTGATTAATTTTATTAATGAACTGAAGTTGCATTATGGATTTCTTTCACTGAATAATATTATTCAAATAAATCAAGCCGGGTAATGAAACACAGGTGAGACGTGAGACACTCCTAACCCCTGATGTTTTCCTGCGGGCTTTGGTCTGTGTGACCTTATATGCTGCTAACAAAGCAAGTGCCCTCCGAACTTGTCTTTAATTCCACAGAGGTGTGAACAATAGACCCAACCTGCTTCAGACTCCTGTCAGTAACCGGCGTGGCTTCCAGAATGTTCTCACTGCTGCTCCAGGATGATCGCAGAGCTAAACCACTTCTTTCTATCCACGAATGATAACTGCAGTCAAATGCCCTCGCTTGGTTTTGACTCCTACTCCCTGTCCCAACTCTGAGGCACGTTTTACGTTGGCTCACTCTTTGGAAAGTTATTTGTTTTGTCCTCCTAATAGTCACAGATATAGACACACATGTAAAAGTGACCAGAGGATGTAATGTGTGCATTACTTAAAACGTTCTTATTTCATTGCATGATGAAATGTGTATTCCTCATTCACTTTCTCATGAGGTAAGTTGAATATTAACACAGCCAACCTTTCTGAGCCTGCCCGATCTGTGTACGAGGCTTCTTTGTAAGTGCTCTGGGCATGAGACCGAAACAGTGGCAGCCTGGAGGGGGCCAGGATCGTGGAGCCCCGTAGAGGAACCGCACTCAGAAGAGCCAGGTAAGGCGAATGAAGCCCAAAGTCATCGGCTAAGTTTCCCATCTCTAAAAGCTCATTAATTTCTTCTAATTTTGGATAGAAGATAAAATAGTCAACGGTCAGGAGAATATCATACAGGTCATGTTTTCTAACATAGAAGTTAGTAGCATAAATGTGGGCATAAAAATAGATTCTCGAGGGGATCAAGAGAGGTTCAGCTGTGTAGCTGTCCTTCCTGAGCAGGTCCCGAAGGCGGGGGACAGTTGTTGACCGGTGTGAGGTTTCCACCCCGGGAGACTGGAGTGGGAGGGCCATGAGCTGGAGGTGGCTGGAGCCGAGGAGCAGACGAAAGAAGGGACAGTAAGTCTAGGTGGAAGAGCAGGCTGATGTTACCCTTCATGAGCCCCGGTCATGCCATCCAAAGGGGTTCACACTCTATTCAAAGGGGGATGTTTGCATGTCTCTGAGCAAAGTATGTCTTCAAAATTGGACTTCCAGTGGAATTCTTGGACAGCAGTGTGTTTGGTTAAATTTGATGAGATTGGAACAAAGAAAGAAAAGAAAACATTGCAGAAAAAAAGACATTTGAAAAGAATAACAATTAAAGAATGCTAAATCAAAAAAAGAATGATGAATTGTTAGATATCTAGATATATCTGTCTTGCTTTTCTTTCTGCCACATTTTATCATTTTAAGGGTACAGTTGACTAGACAACATATGAAGAACTATGCACTCAGCCCTGTGTGGGTGTTTTACATGTAAGTGTTCTCTTAGCCAGTTTAGCAACTGGTTGATGAATAATGACAAGACTTGTTATGGCGGTGGTGGCTATTGTTATAACCCCACTGTACACAGGAGAAAACTGAGGACAGTTTTAGTAACTTAGTTCTAAGATTGCACCATATGGAGGAAGTCCAGCTCTGACCACAGCGGATTAGCCCCAGAGTTAGCTGGCAACCCTCAGCACGCGCACTACGGCCCTTCGTCACCCAACACGGCACGCTTCACCGAAAGAGTTGGCGCTTACTCATGGCCACCCCGAAGTGTTCTGTTTCCTCGTCTGTAAAAACACGTAGTGTAGCCCCTTCTCTCTACTCTTTGGCATTTGATCAAAGGACAACGCACTGGAAGGTGTTTCCATGCTCTAATGCATCATGGATAAATCGTTTTCCTCAGTCAGGTGCAAAGTTCATTTCATGAATGACACAGTGCAAACGCATCATCGGTAAGGAGTGGCCAGGAAGAATGACTTCCCTAGGGGTGTTTGTAAATTCTACCTGGAAATTCTTTGCTTTGCTTGTGAAACGTTGCCAAGTTAAATTTCACAATATAAAACATATTTGCCCAAGTTATTCCTGGAATATTAGTTCTATAGGAGGAGATATGCAGTTGGAATGGTCGCAATCCCTAGGTTTATAGTAAGCGCGACTCCCTTTGTGCTGATGCCTCCCCAGGGCCCGGGGACCCTGCCCTTGTCTGTTAGCAATTCCAGAGCATGTCCCAGGAGGGTTAGAAACTTAAATTCTAACTAATCAGCCACGGGACTTGAGAAGTTAAAATTTTAAAACTTCCCTTTGTCACAGGGAATGACTTCAAATCTCATCACCCAGCGATGAGAATTTTAATCTTTCTCATGTCAACCACTGTCAAATTTCTATCTCGAAGGAGCAGGCCGCCGAGGAACAGGTGGTCTGAGTAATCCTGACCTACTTGGCGGTCTGCTTAAATTGTGGTTTCTTGCAGTTTCTGATTCAATGGGAGGAAGATCCATTTTTCTGTCTTAATCAGATGAAACTAGAGCTTGATATGATAAACCCGTTTCATACAAAAAATATTCTTGACATTGCTAAAATATGAATCTTTCCTAGAACACTCACATGTATATATTCTGCTTTCTTAGTAAATTTAGAAAGTTTGGCCACTTCTGAAGACTCACAAAAAAAGAACAGGCTTTATTTTAAAAGAGAGAGAACTAGCAAAACCACATCTCTGCACTGAAGCATTAAACATAAGCAGCCACTGTTGAGTGCACAGTGTGTAGGGGACAGCATGCTAAACACCGTATTTTACAGGTTTTTACCTTATGAGGTGTTATTGTTAGCTTTGCTTTGCAGATGAGGCAATGAGGCCCAAAGGAGTTAAATAACAGTCCCGAGAGCACGTAGCTAATAAACTGTGAGGCCTGGCCTCCAACCTCACAGGCGTTCCATTCTTCTCTGGCTCTGGGTGGAGCGTGTCAGTGACAGGAATTCACGAAGGATTTGTGAGGACCCTGGAGCTGGAAGTCATTCTCCTCAAGGTCACGGTGGGCAGAGGCAGCAGCTTCCTGGCCACCTCTACAAGCTCTCTGTTCTCCACCGCTGTGACCACACGTGGCAGCTCCAACATCCCGGGGGCTGTGGCTTCTGCGCAGCCATCGAGCATCTGTCTTCGGTCCTACGAAGGACTCCCCCTCCTGCAGCTGTGCCTTCCAGGCTTGCACCACCCACCTCCTCTCACAGCTGTGCAAGCCACGGTTCCTTCTTCGTTAGAGCTGCTGAGACTCCGCCTTCCTGGTGGCACCCACCTGACGTGGGTGGGGTCCGGTCCTGCGGCCAAATTCAAATCGTGCTGCCGGGAGGGTAGGCAACAAGGAAAAAGAGCGGTCTTTGGGTGGAACACACTTGAAACGTAAAAAAATTATATGTTGCAATAAATTCATCGAATCCTACCCAGTCTGCCCTGGGGGAGAGGGTAGACAGGATCAGAGAAATGCGTAACATGGACAAAGGGGTCCGTGAAGAGCAGGAGGCGAATGCTTTACCCTGATTGCTGTCCAGGTCAGGCAGCGCTTGGGGGAGGGGAGGCATGGCCTGTGTTGGCTTTGACGAGAGGCAGGTTGCACACACATGTGCGTGAAAGGACCTGACAATCCTAAACACAGCCACAGTAACGACGCTCTTACCAAGGTCCAGGGGTGGAGTGAAGGATTTAATGCGCTGATCATGATTTTGGCATATAGTGACTATGTATTTTTTATTTGAATTCTAGAGAGTGTACTCCACTTTGTTTATTAATATGGACGGTTACTTTTTGTTTAGTGCATTCAGATGTTGAGCCTATCAAGTCAATGTGAAATGGTGCATTTTTTGTAGATACAGTACAAGAACAGAACATGTCACGTTCAAGTAAGCATGTATTTAAAAAGCTGGGGACTTTCCACTGTAAACGTGAGGTGTTACTCAGGACCAGGTGGTAGCCTATTAAACTCTCTCTGTTGGGAATGAAACAGCTTCTTCTTGTGTGCGGAGTACACAAACCTAAGCATATAAAACGATAGTTACTGCCACTGATGCTGTCATAAAGATTAATGTGGAGGACATCCTTTGAAAATAAAACCTGCTATTAAATGCTCAATGCAATTAACATTATGAGACTCAGACCCATCTCTCAGCATCCACTAAATAAAGATTAATGACTGTTCCTTCCACCACAGGTGTTGCTTATTCTTATTCTAGCTCTGTCTCCGGGGGATAAGAGAATCTTAATCCATCACACTTCTGTGGAGTTATTTTTGAATGGAATCACCATCAAGGTATTCACAAACGTGTTAGGATGCGACTCAATAATCTGACCAGCCATCTACCATGCTGCCCATCTGTCACTCACACAGGTGGTGGGCAATGCTTGGTTACACGGGAGTAAATGCTGTTGTAAATTCAAAATGGGATTTATTGAGGATTATATGGTCAACTCTTAGAATTCACTTTTTTTATTTATTGATTTTAGAGAGGAAGGGGAGAGAGAGCTAAAGAGAGAGAGCAAGAGAGATTAGTTTCTTATTCCACTTATTTATGCATTCATTGGTTGATTCTAGTATGTACCCTGACTGGGGATTGAACCTGCAACCTTGGCATATCGGAATGATGCTCTACCCAACTGTGCTACCCAGCCAGGGCCTCCTTTTAGCAATTTTACTAGAAAACGCCCTAGCTAACTTTTCACCAGCTGGCTGGTGAAAATCTGGGGCTTCGTTCTCCATCTCCAAGTCCCACAGCTTCAGATGCTTTCTCTGTCTTCCCCCAGGGTTGGAGATAAATAAGGGAGGACTCTGTGCTTCCTTTGTCACTGCAGGGATCTCCTAGGTCACTGTCACTGCTGCAGTTCTTCCCTGAATCCTTCTTCATGAGCACGGTATTGAGAAACTCTTATAAGAGTCTAGTTACTGGAAGAGAGAAACTCAACTTTTCAATTTCATTCGTGAAGAGTCTCGTCCTACCTTCTTTCAAAGCCGTAAAGTGCCTGTATCGCCTGTCAACTTGAAATAATTTGACAGATGTCTCCTGAAAAGGATCTAAACTTAAATCAAAATATTAAACGTTAATTAACTAATCAATATAAGTCATGCTGTACACAGAGATTTCCTGTGGCTTCATGACAGTTTGACACTTTTCTACAGGTCTTCTCAGGCTGTTGGTAAAAAACCAAGACTGTTTATTAATTTGACTTTTGACTAGCAAAATAAAAATCTTTATGGTGAATATTGAAGAGCTTTAATGTAGAATTATATGTAAATATATAATACATTATTATATACAAACATGAACATATGAATGTATTATATTCACGCATATGAATATATGAACATATTACACGTATTATATACATATTATATACCTAATAAAACTTTGCAATAAAGTAATTTTATTGGCCTCATGTCAATGCTCTCTCACTTTTATACTCCAAACAATACTCGTGTGTCCATGTAACCCTTCAATCATGGCTTCATATAGTCAATAAACATGGATGAAGTGCAGGCTCTGGGCCAGACACCTGTTTTGGGATGTAGACACGTAAATATGAACAACTTCTCGTGCAGAAGACAAGTCAATGGATGATCACCGCGTCGGAGGTTCAGGCTGTGTGGAGCATGAAGGGAAGGCTGTGTGTGCTCACGCCGCAGAATGGCAGTGGGAGCTGGATGTGGAGCACACAGCTACTTGCCGAGAAAGCTAGGAGGGTGAGTTTGCACGCGCCTGGTGTTGATCTGCTTGCTGTAGATATGTTGTCCCCTGTGACAGCCGTCTTCTCTGGCAGGGCGCAAATGCAGCTGGCCTGACCCCAAAGGCAGCACCACTTACGTGACACTTTACCTTCGAAGAACAGGAAACAGTACCACAGGGTCTCTGTAGCTGGGGGTGGGCATTTGGAGCGTACTGAAGGGCGTGCAGGGAAAGGGGGCCTTAGAGGGAGAGAGTGTATGAGCTGAAAGCCACCTGGGGGTCACCTTGTGCAAGATGCTGGCTTTAGAGATGAGAAATTTGAGGCCAGAAAAGCTATTACCTCCCCAAGGTCACGCAGCAGGTCAGAGGACGCCCTTCCATCTTCCCAGTTGCTCTCTCGGTGCTGCTGGACCCACACCCTGCCTGGCCCACCCCAGGAACCATCAGGAGGAAACAAGACATCTGCAAGGAGGATTTCTTTTTCTGAGGATGCATTTGATTCCATACTAACACAATCTAAAAGGGGGAACCCGTCGCCTCTGGATAAAAGCAAATAGAAATGCTAGGTGTCTTTGGGCATAATGTCACGGGATTTAGTGATTTCTGGAAGCATGCAGGAGGTGGAGAAGCTCGGGAGGCCTGGGGACAGAGCTGCAGCTCCTTTGGCTTACCAGTTACAGCTGGGGGGATGCAGACCCTCAGGTGCTGAGATTGTCAGGGCAGATAAAACACTTCCTTTTGGCTGGTGGAGGTTTGGGCTTCCTGTCCCGAAACCTGATGGTTCTAGTGAGTGCGGTAGCTGCGTGCCGGCCCCTTCTTCTTATTCCTAACCGGCAGCCAGAGATCCATTTGGGATTCACCTAATAAGTCTGTTCCAGCAAGCTACCATTCGCATCAATTAACTGTACGGCTTGAATAGAGAGCAGTTAAAATTGTGAGGCGGCGATGAGAAACTCATTTCTCTGCACCATTAGTCTCTTCAAATTTAAGAATTGTTTTTTAAAAGAGAAATAGTGTGCCCAATACCATCTAGTCTCTAGAGTAGCGTCACTAGGGCGCCCTCTTCCTTTAGTGACAGAATCCCAGTTTCATTGAGAGCATCCCTGTGCCCAGTGAAGTGCTCACCTGCCCAGGAGGCGTGGCCACAAGGGCCAGTTCTAGTCCACAACAGGAAGTCAAAGTCAGCTGAGTGGAGATGCTGGGAATGCCAGTCTTTTTTAAAAAGAGATTTTATTTATTTATTTTAGATAGAGGAGAAGGGAAGGAGAGCGGGAGAGAAACATCAATGTGTGGTTGCTTCTTGAGCGCCCCCTACTGGGGACCTGGCCCACATCCCAGGCACATGCTCTGACTGGGGATCATACCAGCGACCCTTCGGTGTGCAGGTCCGCAGTCCATCCACTGAGTCACACCAGCCAGAACTGAAGGCCAGTCTTCGACCGAAAAGAGTAGGACTTGGGGGGCCCATAACTTCCAGTCTTTCTTCCCCCCACTTGGACTGTAGACGGGGCATCTGAAGTGGAAGAGGCTACTTTGATTTCTGATGAAATCACCACGATGACAGTAAAAGTGAAAAAGAAAATGATGGACAGAGCGAGAAACAACACGGCCGCCTGTCCCCACCCACTGCTCTGGGCTGGCCCGTGTGACTAAAGATCCAATCCCCTTTCCTCCACTGACGCCCCACACCTCACAGGCTCTAAGCTACCCCTGGGGAATTCTTACCGATTAAGTCGGACAAGTCTTGTACGTTATGGGTCACCTTTGCTTGCACGGGACAGTGAGCTGGCCCATTGCCGCGCAAACAGGTGGGACTGCGCAGCCTCTGCTCTCCCTCGGCACACCCACGATCTACTCCTCAGAGGCATCCGTGGGTAGAGAAGACTGTGCCGAAGAGCCCAGGACAAGCAGTGTTTTGCACTGTTGAGCTCCAACACGCTCACAATCACCGATCCGAGATTTTTAATTTTGTGTGTCTTCTGGGACTCCACAGAACGGAGATTTTTCTCGACAATTTTCCATGTAAGAACTCGGGTCCTGAGGTTTTCTCTCCACCCCTCAATTCCCACCTTCATGTTTACATACAACTTCTCTGGGAAAGTTTCCAAAGAAGTCCTTCTCCGTATCTTACGAGCAATAGTTGGCTTCTTGCTCCTTGAAGCTGCCACACCAACACACCAAGTCTGGCTTTCTCCCTCAACTGGGTAATTAGGTATTAGGTGTTGGTTTATATATATATATATATATTTAAATGTTTACTGTTGTTTTGCTAAGAACATTGGCTTCAGTCATTAAGAGATATAGTTTCATTTTATTATAAAGAAATCATTTATGTATACACAGGAATATACATTTATGTCTAATTTTTTATTTCTAAAAATGTCTCTGTGGGCCTTAGTAATTAAATTTCTGCTACCAAGAGCAGATAGAGACGTTAAAAATGGCTCCTAAAATATCCGTAGAACCGCAGAAGACCTTGAAGGGTCGCCTAGCAGGAAACCCAGGTGGTTGGGAAGGCGCTGGGTTGAGCGGCCATTTGTATCTCGTCATCGCCTTGACCGTGGGCCTGTTAAATGACAGCGCTGGGCGTGGCTTCAAAGGTCGACGAGACTACCATATCCCCTGCCCGAGACAACACAGAAATGCTGTAAAATGGCAGTTATTGTGGTCGTCGATTTTCTGTTGAGAAAGATGGCAAATCTTGGTTTTGAGATTTGTAAAACTCTAGCTTTGTAACCCAAAGTAGATCTGAATGTCGATCATTGCAGGTTGCCTTAGATTTCCATTCTCAGGATATGCGGGGTGGGGCAGAAGTAGGTTTGCCGGTGTTCCCGTGGGAAATGATACGATGACTAATAAATAGAGTACAAGAGTGAACTCCGTTTGGTGCCCACCCTGTAGCTTGGACAGGACAGAGCTCGGAGTCCCAGGGAGTGACGACGACGCCACCCAGCGGCAGCGCGTTACTGTGCAGCACACCGAGGCCCCAGCCTCTCACACAAACACCCCAACTCCTCCAGCACCCCCAGCGCCCAACTGGAGGATGCCTTATTTAAAAGTGCACGCCCCCCGCCCCGCTTTCTCCTGCAGGGGACATCAGCTGCAGGTCGTTGCAGTCGGAGCCACAAGAGGGAGGGAGGGGGTGATTCAGGGTTAGGACGCAGCTGACCGCGATCATTGGCCTCAATGGGCCGCAGCGGCCCCCAGAGGCACGGAGCAGAGCCAAGGCGGGAAGGGCGCTTACCGAGGCTTGAGAGCGTGGAGCGGTGTGAATCCTGACCTCCTGACCCCTCTGGAAGGGCTGAGCTCTTCTCTTTTAGAATCAGAGTCAGGATTATGTTTATAGTCCAGGAAAGAGAAAGCCATCGGCTTTGTTCTTTTTTTGTTCCAGAAATAATAGATGACCAAATAAGTAAAAAGAAATAAACGTTTCTCGTGCTTCTTAATTTCTGCGAGAAAGAAAACTCCAGTTTCAACCTGAAATTCTTATATATTCCTCTGACTAGGTAAGTGAATTTTTTCCTTTACTACGCAATTGCTTTGGCATGAGATACAGAGTCATCTATATTTGGGGGGTGTGTGTTGCTTTAGGAAGCAAACTGGGATTGAAAATGTCACTTGTATAAATGATACACATCTCTGTGGTCATACCACTGTTCTCACCAGGAAGGATATCTTTTTCCAGTCCTAGTAATACACGGTGGAGTGACATACAGGAAAAAAACAGTTTAAAATGTAAAAACCTTTTACTATTTCATGACTTAATTCTTAAAAGATATATTGTACGTTGAGTGTTAGGCAGAAGCAAACAGGACACCATCATGCAGACATAATAAACCACCTCTTTTAGAAGCAGGGCTTTTTCACGAGAGGAGTTTTACTACAGGTGCTTGTATGACATACAGAACTCACATTGTACGACGCCATAAAAATGCACCGAAAGGCTGCACTGATCTCTTTAAACAATTAGGCTGAGATTTCCATAGATCTTAGGGATAACCATAGTTTAAAGGGGGTTGAAATTGAGACTCACACATTTTATTGCTTAGAGATATGAAATAATGATATCTTAAATATTTTCTAATAGCTGCTATTGACTAAGTGCTTACTGTATGCCAGGAATTGCGCTTGGCACTTTCCTGCCTAGGACCCACAACGACCCTAAGGAATAAGTGTTATGATTTTGCTTATGATTTTAAAGATAAAAGTTCTGAGGCTTAAAAGGCGTGAGAATCTTGCCGAAGGTCACTCATCTGGGCTGAGATTCCCATCAGTTTACCTCTAAAGCCCCTACAATATCCTGCCCGTGTTTTGTACCCTTATTTCCTTTTAATACAAGACTTTTATCTCTGTGATTCCGGTTAATACTCTTCTTTATGATTTTGAAAATGCCCTCTGAACTTTATGTGATAAGAGGATGACATTTGGAAGTACTTGTGGACCAGACGCTGTGATTCTGCAGACACGTTGCTGACTCTGTGGATAGGACACACTCCCTGGGAACCCCACTGTGGCGGTCTCGTTGTGATGGGGCCGGCCGGTTGCCTCCACGGCCTGTGTGTTGGGTGGAGGAGAAAGTCTCAGGAGAGGGGCGCTGTTTGTAACTCTGGTGCTCTGCCGCCAAGGCCTGGCGTGTCTTTGTGGGCAATGAGTCATGTGGGTTTTGCCTCCATTCCAGTTGGGGTTCTCCAGCCTCATTCCACACAGTTCGTAAGCCTGCAATTGAAGCTAGGCTTGAAAATCACGTCCCCAGGGGGCTGCAGCCTTATTGCAGACTCCAGTTGTCCTTCTAAAAAACGGAAATTATAATGCTTAGACGTGTCACAGTGGGGTGTTGTGAATGATCAGAGCTGAGGCGTTGCTCACAAGCAGCTTAGGCTGTAGCTGAGCACCCCCTTCAGCCCGGCTCCGCTCTGCAGACAGGGGAAGGCCATGAGCCCCCCGGCTGCTTCCACTCCAGCCAGCCTCCGTGGGGTCTGCATTTGACACTTACAATGGAGAGAAAAACATCATCCTCTGGATAAATCTTACCAAACAATTACAGTTGAGAAAATCAAATTCTGATTTACCACAAACTGTCTGAAAAGAGGGCAGCAGAACTATGTCTCGCTGGTCCAGTGTTAGTTTATTAAATACGATTATTCTGAGACGTCTAATGAGATGACCCATGTATGCCGGGTGCCCAGTTTGTGTGAGTTTTCCTCCTTCCCAGGGCGAGATGTGTGCATTTTTATGACCCAGCAAACCAGCAAATGTCCCAAATCTCAGATTTTTCTCCTTTCAAACACCACCTTAGTCTAGATACTTTGCAGACACACCTGCTGCTGATTGAGCTTGGTTTTGATACAGTTTCCATTTCACTGGTGGCTATTTTACTGCCTTTGTGTGTGTGAGTCTGTCTTACCTACAGAGCACGTGGGAGACTATTGGATAACTTTTAGGAAAGCTGTATGGCGGTTGTGCTCTGTAACTCATCCATGAATGCAGTGTGCTACTGTTACTATAACCAACATCCGTGGATTTGTTAATTGATTACTGGCATCCGATGGGCATGGGGATAATGTGCCTCGACTCCATCAGATTCCAACTGATGACCAGTAGTGGTGTATGCACAGTGCTTTCCGCTGTCCAGTCCTCAGTTTTTCAGAAGAAACGTTACTGTGTACTTAAGCCATTGGCCTATAGCTTTGTTTGTATCTATGCGTTCTTTACAGTCAATGAAAGCTAGAGGCATAGATTCTCATTATCCCCAGGTATATTTGCTAATTAGTTTATTTTTAATTAAGTACAAATACCACCATAATACTTCAGAGAACTATTGGGTTCATGTTGATAACTTAGTTGAACAACCCACAAGGCAAAATTAAGACTTCCCTATTTAAAAATAAAAGCTGTGCCAAACATTGGGGCAAGTGCAATTTTTTCCCCTAAACATGAATTCAGGTTGACCAAGGTAGTTTCCAGGAAGTGCTGTGCTGCCGTGACAACCCAAGGACTCAGCCATCCTCCCTAAGATGTCAAGTCAACCATCTGTGTCTTTCTTTCCTCCGCCCCTGAAACAGTCAATATGTAGCAAAGGGCGTTTTAAAGGCAGGCAGGGGAATCACTGTTTATGTGAACCAAGTGATAAATTTCCTTTTAATGAGACTATTCTCAAAGCTATTTCCCCAGTTAAATTTAGATTTTGTTACACCTTGAGTTCCCTATCACAGTCACTCCAAACAGTGCATGATAATATTCGGAGGCTGACAGTTACCAACCTCCACAGTGCATTCCATATAATAGGAAACTGCCTTGCAAACTATGCTGGATGTTTATTCAACAGTGACCAACCCGTGGGTTAAACGTATTTTCATTACAGAATAGGCCCCAGACGTGACCCTTAATGTGACATTGCCTTGGGGTTCTGAGTTCCATGCTGTCCCCAGTGAGGCTTCAGGGAACATGCGGCCGCTGGGTTGGCACTTAATGAAGCCGAGGTCTCCGCAGGTGAACAGAGAAGCACAGAGTGACCTGACCCGGGAAGCGAGATGCAGGCAGGCGTGCGGTGGAGAAGGCGGGCGCTGTGTTCGGGACGTTGGACCTGTCGTGTGGTGTGCGTGGGGACAGACTGACAGCCAGGCCAAGGAACGTGTGCTTTATTTGTAGTTGATTTCCTGGTAAGGAAGACGGGTGCCCGGGAAGGAATTCGGAGAGGGTTATCCTGCAAACTGTTATATCATTTAGACCTGGAAAACTTTGGCTGCGTAGGAACCAACGAGAAAGTCCTGGGAGGATAACGCCAGCTCTCACTTGTCATGCCTGCTGGTTTAGGATACATTTTTACCTGCTACAAAGTTAAATCCTTGTAGCATCTTACCCCCAAGAAAACGGGGGTGGGGCAGAAAAGTCTTAATGTTTGCAGGAAACAGCAGTGTTGGTAGGTGGCTGCCCTGGGGTTAGAAGACAGGCCCGGGAATCGGGCACCAAATGCACTCAGTCCCTGGTTTTCCTGCTGGAAGACGGGTGTTTCAGCGAGACGGAGCTCTGAACTCGGGGACCATTCCCACCCCACTTCGTGGCAGGATGTGGAAGCTCAGTGGGAGGGAGCTTATGGCCAAAGGCAGTTGGTTCTGAGCTAACTGTCATTTAGGCTTAGCTGGTTAGAGTTTAAGATGCACAGACATGTATGTGCAGCGCCCCCCCACACACACACAAAGAGCCTCCGAATCCCAGCACTGTACAAAGTTGTACGGGCGTTCCCTGAGCCTGCAGCAGGAGAGGCCTGTCTGTACTAACGAAATCGCTGAGCGTGCGAGGTCACAGGGATCCACTGTCCCGAGGTCCTTCTCAGGTTTGTTTTCCACGGTCTCATTTCCTAGTTCGAAACTGTTTGGCCTTCGAGTCACTTACCGTTATTGGCATAAGAAACAAATCTGAGGTTTCAGTTTTTTTCAGATGTCAGACGTCTTGATTCCGATGCCAGGGCCGCACTAACAAGGCGCCCGACGCTGGGTGGTTTAAACGACAGACACTCATGTTCTCACGGCTCCAGAGGCCGGAAGCCCAAGATCAAGGTGAAGGCCGGTTGCTTTCTCCTGGGGGCTGGGAGGGACAGTCTGTGTCCAGCTCTCTGTGGCTTGCAGACACATCACCCTCCCTCTCTGTGTCTAAACCCCCCTCTGACGAGCACACTCTGGTTTTCATACAGCCCTTTCTGCTTCCTCTCCATTCCCATTTGTGTGGGGTACCG
This sequence comes from Trachops cirrhosus, assembly GCA_028533065.1. Classification (NCBI taxonomy): domain Eukaryota; kingdom Metazoa; phylum Chordata; class Mammalia; order Chiroptera; family Phyllostomidae; genus Trachops; species Trachops cirrhosus. Next base: position 2,864,899 of record CM052547.1, read on the forward strand.
TTTTCCAGCCTTTTATTTTGGACCTGCCCACACTGCCGTATTCATTCAGTGTGAGTTTCCCATAGACCTGGTGAGGGCGCAAATCTAAGCTCCCTGCTCCCTCTGAAGGCAGGGGTGGGGTGGAGCCTCGTTTTTTCCTGGGGTGTTTGCTGGAAGAGAGAGATTACTGCCTAAAATGTTCTGTCTTCCCAGGACACCCCTTTCCAGAACTTGGGCTTTTGTCGGGGCTCTTCGGCCTGTGCCCGCACACGCTCTGGGTGGCCGGCGGAGCTCCTCACAGATCCAGGTCTGGGACCTGTGAGACAAAAGGGAGCCACGGCAGTCAGTGGGCTCCTTCCCGGAGTTTCCGTTGCTCACACTCCTTCTTTCTGGAGTCGTCTTGTTCGCCCTGCGTGCAATGCTCAGAGTTGTGCTAGGGCTTAGCAGAAGGGAAACAGGGAACAGCACCGCACCCAAGCGGAAGTCCTCTGCACAGTGCTGTAAAAAGCACGTCTACGAGGCATGGCGTTCCGCCAGCTTATCAGAAGCCGAAATGTCCAACCTCAGAGAAATGGCGGTGTGCATGCTGACTGTGTCCCGTGTCAGCTCAGGTGGGGGCCGGACTTCCTGCGGGGTCACTTGGTATTTTATGTAAATGTCTGATCCCCGTGTGGAACACCTGAAGCTAACGTAGTGCTGAATGTCAGCTGTAACTGAGAAATAAATACCATTTTAAAAAGGGTGGAGTCATCCCTCCCGTAGCCAGCAGTGGGGATGGATGAGACCCTTCCGAGCTTGTGGTTGCACAGTTTCTGGGGGACAGCCAGAGTTTAGAGGGACCGAGTGTCAGAGGAAATGACTTGGGGACCCGTGACGTGTAAAATCATACTCTAAAATTGCCCCTGCAAATAATCACTCTAGTATGTATTTCACGAGGTTTTCTGTGACTGGTGCAAAGTTAAGGAGTGTGACTAAAAACATAATATTTTTGACCCAGACGTTACTGTAGTTATTGTGACTATTTCCCATGTATCTCCGAAACTGACTGTAGTAACTTCGAGTATCAGGAGCCAACAAAACCGCAGCTCCATAGACGGCCCGTCCAGTTTTCACGGTCACCCCGAGTCACGTTGGCCTAGCCCAGGTAACAATTCACACCGTTTGACTGTTTGAGGCAGAAGTTTATCCAAAGTGTAGAGTTCACTTCCTTTCCTGAGGAAGTTAAATATAACTTGGAACCTTTAACATTGAGATAGGTACCGTCGATATCATTTTATTCTAGAGGCACACTGGCTTTGTGAAGTCTAATTGAATGTTTAGTTTTCGTGCATTAGCATTCCATGTCCATTATGTAGAAGCATTTAATTCACTTTCATTCTGTTGCTCCTGTTCATCATCCTCATAAAGACGTACGTATTTCAGTGGACAAAACTGGCAACTGAAGAAAGCTTTCAAAGAAATGTTGCTGTATTAACTGGAGAGACATAGGATAAGTAAAATCAGAAACCTTTCCATGTTTTGAGGTTGCAGGGATCTTATGGAAACCAAACCCTTTGTCTAATTTCTATTTTCATGTTCCTTCTTGAGAAGATTAGTTAAAAAACTTAGTATTAAAAAAAGACTGATTAAATTCAAGGTAAACAATTTAAGTGATGAACATACAAATTCTGCGACTTCCGACCCGCAGATATGTGACGAACACTCACGCAGAAGCTGTGGCTCACTCGGCCGGGGGTGGTGCGGGGGGCCGCTCCCTCTGGCCTGCGGAGCTGGTTTGACACGGGAGCAAGGCAGGCGTGACTCTGAACTTCAAAGCCTCGATGTTTGATTTCAAGTCTCTCGGCCTCTGTCGACGTGGTCGCCTCGCTTGTAAAAAGGGGGAAATGGATCATGAAGTTTGCAGATTTCAGTGATTAGAAATAACCTTTCTTGGGGGGAAGAGTAATTCGAAACATTTTTTTCCAACATCATCGCGCTCGACATTCAGGGGGAACAAACATAAAGGGACATCATTTCAAGAGAACGACTCGGACCCTGACCTCCGGACCCACGTCACTGGGTTGAAGAGAAAGCTCAGCACCTACCAACAGGGGCAGCTGGACGTTCAGCCGAGATCTGACCACCCCGGGGGCTGCCTGCCACGTGGACATTACGTCTGGCATCCCCAGCATGCTGATGGGTCCACTGTGCTCCTAGTCTGAGCGGAGATAGAGATCCCAGGTGCCTGGGTCTGCGGAGCATCTCTCTGCTGTGCATCAGTGAGGGAAGAATCCGTGAGAGCCTTTGTGAGGGTTTGAATCACCCTCCAGCTTTATTTTAAGTGATGTGCAAAGAGTTGGAAAATATTTTCCTCATGATGACATGACTTGGAATGGATTTTCTAAAAACACAAACCTCAGAGAATGGCAAGTATCACTAAACATGTATAGAAATATCTTTTTTTTTTTTTTAAAGAAATCATTGCTCATTGGATTTTCCAGCTCCTTGAGAAAATATAAGGGAGACATCTGCTGGAGAGAACAGGATGTATCTTGCTTTCAGATGAATTTTCAGTTTCAGGAAAATGATACAACGGCATTTCCACTGCCCTAAGATTTCATACCACACACGTCAACATCAGCACGGTTCCGTGGTCACGAACGTTCCTTTTACGGAGATGTGTGAGCACCACATGGCCAGTTTTCAGGAGAAGGGTGCGTCTGATTGGGAAGCTGAACACAGAAGCCGCTTCGGTGAACCCAATAAGTGTTGCTTTTCTGCGTGATTCACGGGAGAGGCCAGCCTGGACGCCCAGGTGGCGACTGACCGGTTTCCAGAACAGAACAAGGTGTGACTTTAGGTCCTGCTCCCCAACCCCTGCGGGGTCTGTGGGTGGATAATTGCAAGCCATCGAAAGTCACATCAGACTGGACGCTCAGTTGCGCCAGTGCAACAAGTCCCGCTCGGCACACACAGGTTCGGAAGAGCTCCCCCTGCAGGCGAGCCCGGGTGTGTGCGGGGGACCTGTCCCCCTTGGGGATGCACAGCGCAGTGCTGTGACAACACACCCACACACAGAGGCCGTGTTCCACTGAGTTCTGGCTGCACCTTGTTAACGAGATCCAGCTCCTGTGACAGAATACCATCCGCTGGGGGCTTCCACAGCGAACATTTGTCTGTCACAGTTCTGGAGGCTGGGGGATCCAAGATCAAGGTGGCAGCCAGCTCCTGGGTGCAGACACTGGTGCCTGGTGCAGACACCTTTCCTGCTTTTCAAACAGAGTCCATTCTTGCCGCACCCTCATGCCTGGTCACTGCCTGGGTCCGCCACCTGGAGGAAGGTGTCACACCTGGCTGATGCTGGATTAACAGAAGGGACAGGAGAGCAGATACCCGGACAAGGAGAGGCAGTTCTTACTATGCATTCTTCCCAACGGATAAAGGCAGATTCTAAAAGTCAGCACAAGAAACGCCCAGCTCCTTTCCGACCCCGTGGGGCTCGGCAGGGGCTGTTCTGGTGACAGCTCACCTTTTATGGAACACGTAGAAAAAAGTTCCTCGGACACAGACAGCGTCTGGGGCTGCCACCTGGGCCCCGTGCTTCCGGTCAACTGAGGAACGGAACCGTTTCTCAGCCCCAAGCCCCACCTGGAACTCCACACTCCTGCGTGTACGGGGGGGGGTGACCCGTGTCTGTGTTTGTGTGACATATGTGCAGACTTCCTCTGTAGCTAGTAGGTGTTCACTGTGCTCTGTACCTGTGCCAGTAACTTTGACGGTAAAAGAAGGGAAATTAATATGTGTCCTATGTGGTTGTCACTCTAAAGTTATTTTCAAATGGGGGTCTGCATCGGGGAGGGGGTGGGCGAGGCACCACAGAATGGCCATCTGTTGGGTCCACATGGTAAAAGCAATGGTACCCTCCAACCTCAGGGGATTTTTGAGCCACATGACTGTGATAGGCAGACTTCCAAAGATGCCTCTCCTCCCAGTCCCGTCTTGTCATTCAACCAAACATGGATGTAGGTACTTTGGGGAGAGACAAGGCAGGTGGAAGTAAGGTTCCAAAATCAGCTGCCTTTGACATGTAGAAATCACCCCTGAGGGTGAGCCGGATGTGATCAGGTGAGGACGAGGAAGGCAGAGAATGAGTCAGTGACCCCCGCAGGAAGGGCAGGCGGCAGGGCAGGTGGCAGAAGAGGGTGTGGGCGAGGGGCGGTCAGCAGGGAGCTCTGCAGCCTGCGAAGGACTCACCCAGCATGGGGGGCGCCGTGGGGGTCCCTGAGCCAGGGCGCAGGGCAGGGTCTTTGAGGAGAACAACTTCCAGCCAAGAGCCGAACTCAGGAGCTGCCGGAGGAAGACGCAAAGCAGGCTCTCTCTCTGGGCCCCCACCTGCCAGCACGTGGATTCTGACCTTTTGAGACTCCAGCTGGCAGCCAGCTAAGCCCTCTGTGCCCCCACTTCTGACCTGTGGAACTGTGCCAGGGTGGTTACGGCCACCGCAGACACTGACACCAGGCCGCCCTGCGGTGGGTGGACAGACGCCCCCTGGCCAAACCATGCGCGCCCGAGCACCTCCTGGAAGCACAGGCTGATTTTTTCACTGCCTGTTAACTCCAGTTTGAACTCAATTCTGGATTCGGAGTGAGTTAAAGTCAATTACGTTGCGAGTGAATTTGGTGGGATATATCTGGATGAAGAAACTACAAATGTTCTACTTATAATTTTTGCTTTCGAGATACGACCATCCAGAGGTGCTTTGGGAAGACATGAAGAAAGGGCTTTCTTCCTTGCCTTCCTTCCCCTAGTCCCCCAGCTTCATGTCTATAAACTTAAGTGACGTCAACATGGCAGTCTCCTCATATAATACGCTGAAAACCACGTGCACCGATTCGTTAAAGCAGTCTTTGGAAATACTCCCCAAGCTCTGTATCCATGGTGGTGTTCCAGTTGGGACTTATGACTGAGCAGAGACATTTCCGTCAAGCCTTGAGGCTCATTTCGAAAGTAAGTTTGCCTTCCAGCTGCCTCCGTGTCCCTACGCAAATGCGTTGGGCCACCTGCGCCACGCCGGTGTCCCTCCACCTGCTAAACGTGGCAGAGCTCTCCCTCACCGGCTGTTGTGTGCGCCCTGATCTCTAAGGTAACGGCTGTGGCAGTCTCCAGGTCGTCAGCCACGGCGTGCCACTGGCCAGCAGAGGAGAGCGAGGCCGCCTGGGGCCTCGGGTCGGGTTCCAAGTCACCCTCGCATCCTTCCTAAGGTGACAAGGGAGGCGTGGCTTCTGCGCCCTTGTCCTCTGTGCGCGCCCACGGGGATGTGGGGACCCTTCTGTTCGGCGGGGCGGAAACCAGCACCTCAGGGACACTTGTCTTGCCGTGTCAGCCTCTTCAGTGCAAGATCTGGAGACGACCACCGACGTCCTTCTGCTCTCGTTCCAAGGCTGGCTCGAGGCGCAATGATGTTAACAGGCTTCAACCAGACGCATCTATCTGTCAAGTGAATCGGGGGGGCTGACTTTTAAAGGACAGTTATCACTTTTATTAATATTGGAATACATATAAATTATTTGGGAAAGTTTAAAATATGTTGTGGTTATGGAAACAAAAGCATATTCTTGATTATTTTTTCCAAATGACTTCCTGCTAATAGAAAACTCCCGAACATCCTTCCAAAGGGGAGAGGTGGTAATACCTCAAATTCGCCACCAGAGGGGGCAAGTGAACTTCACATGAACTATTCCTTCAGCAGAAAGGAATGAGAAAACTTTCTATGCTGGACCTCATTCAGTGAACTAAAATCGTAAAAGTGTGTGCTGATTTTTTACATGTGATTCAAGACTTAATATTATTTTGTGCTAATTCCTGTCCCTTCTCGCTCTCTGCCTCCAGAAATGATGGAGAGACTGCCCAGACACGCCCATGTACACATAGATGCTTCCACCTTCCTCGCTCCACTCACAAACCCCTCCGCGTATTGATCACAAATAAATGCAATATTAATTGCAAAATCCATCTTGACATCCTGTTTCCGAATCAGATGAAAAATTCATGGTTAGCTTCGAGTTTGTTGATGCATTAACTTCTTGTTACTAAAACATTCTGTTTGTAACTGAGTTGCCTTTTTTTAGGGTAGGCGTTGGAGAGTAAAATGCAGAAGCTACTGCAAACCGTTTGTTTTACGTGCCCATTTATGCGGCTTTCTGGTGACCGCTGGGCAGGTGCGGGACACTCAGGAACGCGCATGCGCGCGCACAGGTGTGAGAGGCAGACCTACTGGCCTACCTCTGGGGTCTCTGTTCCCTTACCTATGAAGCATGGTTTGCACAGCTTTGTGAATGTGAATTTTATTCTATGCTTCTTGGAAAAGATTAAGGCAATAATTATTTCAGAATGGAATTGGAGTTGATGGAGATGTTCTTGTAGTGGATTATCATCCAACTCAGGTCGCTTCTTTATTTTATTTTCCTACTGCCCAGACATGCTGATGCCTGCCCATGGCTGAGGCAGCTCCTGGCTGGCTGAGCACTCTCCAGCTTATAGAGTTTGGAATTCCTGCTTCCTGCAGTGAGTGTGCGTGCTGACCAAGAGATGGTGTTTTGTTTCCTCAAAATGCTATTTGTGGTGCCTGAGCTTATTATTTTCATTATATGATGAAATCAAATGTCATTTAAGGAGACAAACTGTAGAGGCAAATCTAGAGTTTTTTTTTCTGCAAAAATTATGTTGAAGTGTTTTGAAAATCTTTGTAAGAATAGGTGAAAAAAGCACTCTGTATATATGAGTCGAAGTTGAGAAGATGGAAAAAAGCATGTAAAAAATCATTCTGGATCTAACATCAGATTGCTTCACAATTCTGCAGATTCCTGCTCCTCATGAAAGAAAACGAAACTAAAAATTACCAAAGAAGCTACACAGCTATAGTTTACTCCAGGCAGACTAGCTTTACCTTCAACAAGTGGACGCAAGTCAGCGAAAGATTCTGCCTGCATCAGTAGAGTGCACATGAATATTCGTGTGCGTTTCATTTCCTGTATGATATTTACACGTGTAAGGACCGTGTGTTGGGTTCCTTAAGTTCAATGACACAGAGGGAGACACAGCAGGTGTGGCTGTGTTGGAAGTAACAGAAATTCCACCACTGGGCTTTTATTATAACATCACCCACCTAAGTAACTGACCAACGTATTCAACTAGGATTTAACCCAACCCTCAGAAGGCAAACCTCATACCAATACCATCATTTCATTTGATGAAGAAACAATGCTATGGGCAGAGACTTCCTATCCATGAGCTTATCTGCAGTAGCAAGCTCTTATGTTACGACACCTGATACCTTGGCATTTAGATAATAGATACACTAATATTTTTGTCCCTATAATGTCTTCTGGATGCAGATATAACTGTCCAAAAATCACAGAAAAGAACAACCACAGAGAAAAGTTTCATGGCCAGATATATATCTATGTGTGTATATATATATATATATATATATATATATATATATATATATGACGTGATAGGGTGTAGGACTGCCGTCCCATAACTTCTGATTCCCGCTGACCCTGCTCAACAATACCAGCAATGGGCTATTTCCTGGGCATCACCTGGAAGGGGACATCAGCTTCCTGCCCCTGGAGTGAGCTTTGCATGCCTGCAGCAGGACACGCGTGCTTATGGACTGGCAAGCCTCAAGCCTGCACTGCAGTGGGCACACTGGACTAATTATGCAGAAGTGTGCGTGTGGCCGTCTCCCCCAGCAGGGCTGTGACACTCATGTGCTGTCTCGTGATTTAGAGCTGCTGCTGGGGCACGAGAGAGCCGTGAGTAGAGAGGGTCAGCGTGAGGCTGGTCTCGGGGTGTCCATCCCCTCTCAGCTCTACAGCGCATCCCCAGGAATTCTGATGCCCAATTAGTCCAGGAACTGCGGCCCAGGAGTGGAAAACTGTAATTGTTCCTCTGAAGTGAGCAGCCACTTGAACAGTAGAATCAGTTCCAAAGTCAAGGCTCTTCCTCAGGGTATCCCTTTAAAGCTCATCTACTGTTTTAAAAAAATACAGTCCTTGAACCCTATTGGGCCCTGTGGACTGAAGTTCAGAATGAAAAGAATGTTGTTTTTCTTGAAGGGACTGCTGTTATCTCTCTGGAAAGCTGAATGACAGAAACTGGAAGAGAAGAATTATTTTCCACCAGTTTTCACGGTGAAGTTAAGCAGATGAGTGTCACAGAAAGAGAAGAGGATGAGGACAGAGGAGGGAGAGGCTCAACGAAACCTCTACGTTCACATTTAGTTCTCAGTGGAATCGGCTTCCATTTGCTTGACTGAGGTTTCCCACCGATTTCAAGAGACATCAGTGTTGTGCACGATGATGTGGTTAAATGGCTGTGTGTTCACCAAACCCCACTCTCGTCTCCCAGAAACTCAGCCAACGTGAATGGTGGGCCACAAGGCCATGGCAGAGAAGGAACACAGCAGAGAAAGAACACAGCAGAAGTGACAGCTTTGGAAAACACTCACCCCTGTTGCAGTCAGAGTAAAGCCTCTGGTCCCCAGAACAAATGTATTCCACAAATCAGAGATGTGTGGAGAGCAGCTACCACTATATTTCATGGGCAGAATGTCCTCATTAGGCCAGGACCTCTGTCAGGGGTCAAAAAATGCCACGGATGTTGTCCTGTCTGGGGACACAGGGCAGTGTCCGGACGGGGGAGCGGGTGCTACACTGCTGTTCCTCACCAGTCTGAGAATGCACCACAAGTTTGTGTTAGGAAGTTCAAGCCTTCCTTGTGGGGCCTTGGGAGAAGCCTGTGGTCTTATTTCCACAGCGCCTGGCTTTCGAGATTATTGTCCGGTGTAGGATTCAAACGCTCAGGATCCACCCCTAAGCTCTTGGTGGCTCAGCGCTGATCTGTGACTCTTCTGGTGAGCATCACATTCTCTTTTTAGGGGGAATCTTCCAGCTCTTGGCTTAGACAAGGAGAGAGGGGGCGCTACAAGGAAGACAACCTCAGGAGGAAATGATGAAGTGTTATTTTGTCATCCTCAAATAGCATCTGCATTTGACAAGGAAGCCTAAAACATATTCCTTGTCCTTGATTAGCTTTTGAATTATTTCTTGATGCAAGACGCAAACACAAAGCAAAACTCACTAAAAGCTCCTCCCATTGTGAGTTTCCACGTGAGTAACACCGACAGGGTTTGCGTCCTCAGGGAGTGAGATCATTAGGGACTGGGGCTTGAATTACAGATGGTTTCAGGAAGACAGGACTGAGAATGGTCCCTGGAGACAGAAAGACGGGGGGGGGAAGTGGGCAGGGTGTCCAGGCAGGGGAAGTGGGAAGCAGGAAGCATGAGCGGGCTGGCGCATGGCCAAATTGGAGAGCCGTGCTTGTGCGCATGTCCGAGGCATGAGGCTGGAGGAGGGCTGGAGCAGGCGTGAGTCAGCAGGGGACGGATTCCCGCCTCATCTTTGCAGTTGGGTGTGACTGGGATCCAGGAGCAGATTTTGAGCAGGGAGATGCCGTTGTCTGAACAGTGGTTTGGAGACGTGGTTCGGCCACGATGCGTGAGTTAGAGTTGTCAAAATGCCGTGAGAGTCCAGGAAGAGGAGACTCCATGGCAATATATGCAAAGCTCTTAAAACAGGTTGTCATCGCTCAATTAACATTAATAATTATCAATAGGATCACTTTTATGCTGTCTCAGATGAAGAGGGGAGTTGTAGTCTTAAAGATAGTGGTAATGAATCTGGATTTGAAAGAATGGGTAGAATTTAATAAGCAGACACCTAAAGTCTCTCTCAGGAAAATGAGCTAGCAACAAAATAATAGTAACAGGGAAGTAAAATGACAGTTGAGACCTTTTGGGGGGATCAGTTTGGTTAAAGTATAGATCAAGGGTGCTCAAATTAAAACTTTTGTTTGAAGACAAATCACCAGATGCCTTCCATATTCGGGTAAATAATTCACATGGTAAATACCATCACATGATGGTAATAGGTCAGTCCATGCCATGCACTAAACCTGTCATGTTTTCCCAATGTGATGCTCGACATAAACCACAAGATGGGAAAAGCCGTTACACCTGCCTTGCAAATGGGGGCCCAGGTCAGTCACAGCAGGTGTGAATTGAGGGTTAGCTCCCAGCTGTGTCTGGCCGAGCCTGGGTTCTCATTATTTTCCTTCTATTGCTTTGGGCTCAGTAAATCCAAGGGGAGCCAGTGAAGACTCTAGAGCTGGAAAGTAATATGAATAGGGCTGTAATTTCGGAAGGTTCTGCTGGTTCTAGCATGCTGGGTAGATGGACTGGAAAAAAGTAGAAGCTGGAGCCCAGTGAAGAGAGTTGTTGCGCTGTTCTGTCCAAGAATGGAGGGCTTGAGCCGTGATAGAAGTCGTGGGTTTAGAAATGCTTCAAGGGCAGCTACGAACAGGCAACTGGAAATCAAAGGCAGTGGTGATCTTTCAAAGCATCCTAAGGTGTCGATAATATTCCATGAAGGGAACGCAGGAGGTGAATATGGATCGTTAGAGCCTGGGAGGAAGGGAGGGAGGGGTCAGGGGGCAACCATAGACTTGATTTCCATGTGCCTTAGTCTAAATGATCATTTATGATGATGCGGGGGAAATGGGACAAAGTTGTTCCCCTCAGAAATGCCACCTGGCCAAGACTCACCGCAGACACTGCTGTGGGCGGTTTCATTATCCATTTCGTGCCCATGTACCTGGTGCTGCAGTGTCTTTGCCCAGGTCCGGTTAATTCCACGAAAGACAAAATGTGGGCTGTCTGGGCCAATGAGTGGGAACTCTAACAAGTACCCTACGTTCCGCATGCACAGAAACAGAGGCAGTGGGTTCGCTGTGTCCATCCTAGCCCACGAGGGAGCTGGCCTTGGGCAGAGCTGCTGCAAGTTCTTAACAGATATAACGAAGCACGTCTAGATTCTCTGCAGATAACAGGAATGCCAACGAAAATCCATGCAGATGCCTGATTATTCTAGATAATTTTGGGTTGGTGCCATTATTTTGAAATATCAGAGCTCTTGTATGGACCCAGTGAGAATCCATTTGATCATAGTTGATCCTCCTGGGATCCTCCATAGGATCCTCCTGGGTCCCTCCCGCTCAACCTGAAGCCTCAGGTGCGCCCCGTGGTCAGTGGGTGGTCTGCAGCACACTTCCTCCTGGCGATTCTTGATGCACTTTTTCTGTTCCTCTGAAGGCACTCTTTGTGACACAGACACAGCTCCCAGGCATTACACGCTCAAGATCAGGAAAGAGGTAGTTGAACTCAAAGTAGCATTTTTCTGATCAAAATCACTTTACCTTGAGAAACAATTGCAAATTGACTGGATTACATGACAAGCTAATGCCATGATGCATTCCTTAAAACTTCCATTCCTCCACCCGTCCTTGTTCAACAGCCGTGTCTGCAGCTAATGAGTGCAGCTGCCTGGCTCCTGCGCCCCGGGCTGTCCCCGGCGTGTGGCTGCCTTCACGGCACAGACCCCGGATCTGACTCCTGGTGGAGGCCTTTCTCCCCCTCTTCTCGCAGGAAGGAAGCCTCCCTGAGAGTGATCACAGCGCCTGGATGTAGACACTTAATAAATACACGGGCTGACTTCACTGGATGAAGTCTATTTGTCAGGCACGGATTTCCCTCCAGGGGACAGTAACACGGACCTCGGCTCTCCCAGAGCCACGGTGATGGTGTTGACAAGAAAAGTCTTCTTGTCACGGTAGCTGTGCAGGCAGAGGTGACATGTGGCACACTGCTGTCTCTTCCAATTCACACCAGCCTGGGTGCCCCACCGAGCGACCGGCGGCCGGGCTGCGGCGGCTGCGTCTCGCCTCAGAAAACATAATCGGAGTCTCCGAATTTTCCACTTGCTGTCACCAAGCGAACGGCTTCACAATCCAATTCTTCACCACCTTATTCTTCGGAGGTGGCCACGGCTAACCAGATCATGTGACATCTGAGAACCGTTTCTTTGTGCTGTGGCTCAGTCGGCTTTGAGATAGGTACGAGTATTGACACTGGTCACAAAATGATTTTTGTCTTCCAGAAAACGGAAAGACATGGAATATGTATTTTCCGATTGTCAGAATCGCTGACTCGGGTTCATAATTCATGGATGGGGAGAATGTCCCGTCTCCCTGCCTCCCCGGCTCTTTGCCCGGAGTCGGGTGCTCATTGCCACTGCGCTTCACTGCAGTTCTGTTTTCTTCAAGCATGGAGTGTGTTGTGATTTATTCACCTGAGTGGGATAAAGATTTAAGGTGTTTTCCCATATATACAGCCGTCTGCGTGACTGGAAATGAAATCTTAAATACCAGAGCGGGATTAATGCTGCTTGATTTCAGGAAAATGTGGCAAATATAAAGAGATCATGCAGATAGCTAAGGGACGACCCAGGCCCTCATGAAAGCACCAGCAGGAACAAATTTAAACCATGGCACAAATAGAGAAAAAAGGAAACAAAGGGGAAGAAGGAATTGGCTCGTTTAGAAAAGAACCACCACATCGTCAGTTTTGCTTATTCTTGTCGGCTTTCTGAGGTCTTTGAAAGCCAGCGTTCTCGGTTAATGCAAGTGAGAAGTAAGTGGCGTTCCTCCAGACTACTTGCCGTACTTCCCTGTATCCTGGGGCGAGGATGGAAGTGTACAGGGACCGGCTAAGGATTTTTATTTGAGAATAACTAGAGGCTATTACACGGTAATGTACCTATGGCCACAGGAAGCCACTGTGACGACACTTATGAACCCTTGATAACAGCCCACCTTGAAAAAGAGCATCGATTATTTTTAATAGTCTTCTCCATTGCTCCTCCTCTGTGCTCTTAAAGCACTGGGGTATACTACTTGTGGGACATTTCTCACACTGTGCTATGAAATATCTGTCTACACACGGATCACACTCTTGTGCTGTAAACCCCTCGGGCCTCATCTACTCCTGCGTTCCCAGCAAGGGTGCACTTTGTGTGGTGCTCAGCCGACACTGAAGGGGATGAATGAATGAATGAATGAATGAATGATTGTGTAGGGGAAACAACTTTTCTTCCCTTCTAGGTTCGTTGACTGGTGTAACAAGTAAACTGGCATGGGACAGATTAATGGGAGAAAAATAAATTTAATTTCCCATGCATGGCAGCCCCAGGAAAATATGAGACTGGAAGGCCCTTGAGGTTTATATCCCACCCTGAGCTAAGGAGAAGGAGAGGAGTCGATGAGAAGAGGAAAATATTCAGGGAGGAAGTGCTTGCTGTGCTCCGGGGATAAGTCTTTCCGATATAAAAGTTGTCCCTGGCACTGGCTGTTCCTGGTGCAGGCTCCCTACCTAAGTTCTGGGTAGTCACAGAAGCTCAGAGCTCTTCTCGAATCTGTTGGGTGGGGATGGCCTTCATCTCAGAACAGTGCACCTGCCCCAGCAGCGCACTCTGGGTGCCGTGTTCTGCAACACTCAGCGGGCGGAAGGCGGTTTTTAAAAATTAACTTCTATTAGATTGTAATTTTAATGACTGCTGGGATGTTATCTAATTTATCTGAGTATACTCTATACATGAATATTGCATAGATTCGTTCGCATCGTAAAGAATAAATGACACTTAATGGAGTTAAATTATATCAGTGGTCATAATAGCAGGTTAGTAAAAAGGGATGAAAAGGCGGTGAGCACTCTCCCATCCTGGCTGACCTGTTTGTGTGCATTGGTAAGGGCCCACCCTAATTTGCTTTTCACAAAATCACTGCGTATTATACATCTTAAAAACATGTGTTCAGAAACGCATTAGTCAAATCGTTGGTTTTAAATATCACAAAAATATATATTCTATTTATGTCTAAAGCCTCATTGTGCATAAATATAGTCCCTTCTTTCACTGCATTTCAGATTTTAAATTGTGTAGTGTTTTTTAAAATAATTTCTTAATATTTTAAATTCATAACACATTAAAGAGACATTTGTAGGATACCACAGCAGAAGAAAATATTCTCAGAACAAGTTTTATACAAATCTGCTGTGCAAACCTGCCCTTTGGTCACTATTCATACAGACCTACCGACGTTCAGCAAAGTTGCCTACTGGGAAGCCTTTGTTTTTTGTTTTATTTTTCCATTTATTAGTCAAATTGTAGTTTCTAAATTAGTACTGGCTCAACGTGATAGGGAAGGAAAGAAGCAAATAGCCTAAACTGGAGATAAGTCCAGTTTTAATGTAGGAAGAAGTATTTTAGTACCAAAATTATTAATCAGATGATGATCAGATTGCTCCCGTAAAGTCAGACGTAAATATTTGCAGGGTGCTGATTCAGACTGTGTCTCTAGTACATTGTGTAATGCCTACTTCCTACCAGTTTGAACAGTCTTTCCCGAATGAAGTTCAGACAAATCTTGGCAGCTCTGTTGTTGGTGAGACAATCTTGCCAAGGCTGAGCAGGAGACGGCAGTGTCAGGCTTTATGAGGGACACGCTGTGACAAATGACGCTCTGCAGATTCCAATTCCGGGACTCCCACCCTGGATTTGCATAAAGAAGCAAGATGGGACATGTCGCTGTTACTTGCCATTTCCAAATTTCTTTGGTCACATTCATGGGGGGAGAAGGACAGTCATATATCCTGGGGCTTGACACGTGTTTTCCAAGTACATGGTTCCAGAAAGTTCTTTCCAGATTTGGAGTAGGTTTTGAAGTAAATAATTATACTAGCTCAGACTAAGAAAAGTAGGAAAACATTAAAAAATATACACTAACCTTTTCTGTTTAATTACCTATGCAATCTGGTTTCAATGTTATAATTTATAAACCCAAGAAAGTTGAATCAGGACCATATAATCTGAACCAATTCTCAGGATCGAACAAAATAATAGTAATTTTCATTCGGGTTGTTTCCTTTTCCCCGAAGCTCAATTGCGATAAATAGCACCTGAGCTGATCTGTTCCCTTGAGAAGGCAGGTATGGTTAGTGTAGAATTTTCCAGTTGCTAGGAAACAGAGATGCCCATTAAAAAAGATGGGCAATCTGTTCACTAAAGAAATTCGCAGAGGAGCTAACCTCTTTGCTGGCGTGTTTGCGTTGCAGAGTCCCCCACCAGAAAGCCTGTTTCACCCACTTCTGTGGAGACAGGATCAGGAGCCTGTTATTAGATAGGTAACAATTTCATGTGAGTTACTGTAAAATTTTTCATCTTGAGGCAGAAACAGTCTCATAACTACTGTTAGTCCTTTGTGCTTGAGAAGTCAGCGACGAGCATTTTCACACCGCATGCGAATATGGCTTCATTAATTTCAGATGGGAATGGGTCATACATTATTATGTGTTTGAGTAAAGTGGAGCACTTTTTGTGTGTGGCTGTGTGTGCTCTTCGGGTCCACAGGGAGGAAAACAGCAAAAGAGTTCAACAGACACTCAAGAGGTTGCAGAGGAAAATAGAATTAGTTTCTTTGAAAGGACATTGACAGGAATGAAGAGACTCCAGGTTGCAATCAGATCTGCCAATGCTGAGAGTCCTTCTGTCAGTCAGTTAAATGTCTTTGGTCTCAATCTTCCTATCATCATGCTAAAAGCCCAGGTGTGTGCATGAGCATGTGTGTGCACAAGCGTGTTTTGGAGCATCAGCTGTTCACCAATTCCATCACTGTTCCTTCTACAGTCATTCATTGACAATTTACTGTGCCTAGAACTGTGGTGGGAAAATTCAGGTTCACAGAAACCCTTGACTTCAGAGAGTTCACAGTGCGATAGAAGAGATAACCAAGAAGCAGGTAATTAAGATATTTGGAGGTGGTTGTAACGCTAGGGCCAAGGACAGGAGTGACCGCAATGTTTCACTCAGCCTGTCTGGCACTGACTCCGTCTCTGACCCACCGAAACTCCCTCTCCCTCCCTGTGTTCCCAGAGCCCCTCTCTCCACACATGTGACAACTCACCCGTGGCACAGAAAGGGGTGGACTCGCTGCTCCGTGGTCCTTTAAGGCGGTAGTAATCGTATCTGGTATGGAAACTCAGTGTCTGAGCCCACGGTATGGAACGCACACGTTTGCAGCATGGGATGGTCAGGCCCTTCTAGTGCATCTAAAATTATGTACCATGTAAGAGTGGATTTTCCCTTTTCAAAGCATAGCGGCTTGTCTGTTAATTGTACAACTTCCAGTTTGTCACGAGCACATGTTTGACATAGTCTTTCCTGTAAGTCAGCCGGGCAATGGCTCGGCTCACTGCCCGCGGAGCAGCCCGGCACCAAGGGAGAGACAAGAGTCACACACAGTAGCTATGCTGTTCACTCAGCTTTTATTGAATGCACAGTCATTCAGAGTAGAGCATCAACACACATTAATATCCTGCTCACACTCTGACAATCTAAGAGAATATAACACACACACACAGCAATCAATGGGGGATAATGAACCCGAGTCCCAGAGTCTCAGTCTGCAGGTCCGGGAGACAGCACGGTGGGCGAGGGAGTCATCAGCATCTTGCAAGGAAGGATCTCTGGAGCCAGGTGGGCAGCAGGGCAGGTGAAGTCCTCGGTGCAGCAAGCAGAGCCTCTGGCAGCCGACGCCAAGGGAGATCAGCGTGGCGTGGAGCAGAACTCTGGGGTGTGGAGCTCGGCGGTCTCAGCAGTGGGCTGGAGCCTGCCTCAGTCCTACCTTGAAAGTGTTGGATTCCACCCTTCTGGGTATTTTCGATAAGTGTCTTGGCACCCTGATGCCAGGTGGGGAATTTCCCCAGGAGCCTGTCTGTGGGTGGTCCCTCTCTGCAGACACAGTTGTTCTGATCACATGTGCAGATATCTTAGGTGCGCCTCCTCCCAGATGTATTTACTCTGACTTAGGTAGTTTCCCTCTTGAACCAAAGTGTCGTGGCTGACTGGCAGCCGCCTTGGTTGACATGAGTGACTCCACTTTGTTTTATATAGTTTACGCTACCTTGCCTGGACCAATGCCATTTTATTGGTCTTGCTCTCACACAGTTTTATATCTTTAGGTTGGGAGACAGGCAGGTGGGTTCAAATGGATTTCAAGTAGGTCTAGAATATAATCAAATATCAAAAAATGTGTTATCAGAACTATTTGAAGATACTGGGTTGTGTATTACTAATATTAAGGAGGACAAAACATCTAGCCAACAATTACTTTTTTCACATCTTCCCATTCAGTTATTTACATGCCCGTGTCCTAAACAGCATTTTACATAATCCTTCAGGGAATCAAGTTACTAGAAAATATTCACACCTTCCAGGTGGTGAGAGCTTCAATGCTGCATTTGCAAACAATAAGATAATTTTGTTTTGTTTCAATTTTAAAGAATTAGAACCTAATCAAAACAGTACCTGTCACAGGTTCTGAGCGTTAAATGCCTTCTTCCTGCCTCACATAGCATCTCAGAAAAGTTTTTAGAGAGTACAGTCACCTCTTTTCTTTGTCCAGCATCCGGTTACCATGCCACCCCCCGTCTACTTCCTTTGCCCCTCTTCTTTGATTTTTTAGCACATTTTTCTACCTTTTCTTTAATATGAGATGTCAGCAAAATTCAGGTAGCATCAGCTTTCAGTGTTTTGGTTTCTGGTACAGGCTTTTGAGTTTGTGAAGGGGTGTGTGTGTTTGCTTATGTTGTCTCCGATCTAATACAGCAAACCAAAATGGAGGGGTTAGCTTGCACTTCAGTTTGTGCTAATTTGTTTGTACAGTTAAAACACTTAGACACTTATTGACTTGTTTTGTTATTAATCGATAATGAGGGATTGATTTTGTTATACTAAAATGGATAGCCAATGGGGTGTCTTCACACTTGAACTCTTTGAGCTGTACTTATAAAAGCAGTGAACGGTTGAACGGCCCTTGCCTGCAGCCAGAGTAGCCTAGTTTAGTAAGGCAAATTGGGTCATGTTCTTGGTCTACGAAGCCCACTAATGAGGTCAAGGTCACGGATTCAATTCCACTTCAATTAGCCTTACCCCACTGCATTGCTATGGGCTGACTTTCTAAGTAAATCCTTGCACAGGACCAGGAGGAATTAATGAGGATGCCTGAGTGGACCCATTAAAAATGCATCACAAGGAACAAAAATTGTAAGGTAGTGACAAAGAAACGGTTGAACAGTGGACAAACGGGCTGATTTCTGGTTCTAAGAGTGCATCTGAGGATGCTACCCCCTGCTCCCAGGAGATAAAGGGCCTGTTGACTACGTAGAAGACTGTGGGGGACAAGGTATGCGCTGCCCAGGTCCCCATCCACGTCAGGCTATTTGTTACGGACCCTGTGAAGGCTGCTGACCCAGGTACCCGGGTCTCCATCCCTTCAGGTCTTGTCTCAGCTGCGGGGAGCAGCCTCACTCACATCTCACCCCTCTAGGGGGCAGCAGAGATCCAAGAACTGATGTTAAAGGGGAGGGAGACCTAAGGGCATGGCCATTGCAATGGGACTCAGGACCTTTCTGAAGGGCCATTCTAGCTCCTGGGCACCCTGTGGGGTCCCTGGGACAGTGGGTGGGCCCAGATGGCTTCCCAGTTTCCAGCTCTGTCCAGTTTTGCTTCCTTCCCTCCATCTCACAGATCCAATTCCAAGGGCGTTCCCTAGCACCTCTCCTGGGTGCCAGCTCCCAGGCCAGAGCCCTCCTCCTGGGAAAGGCAACTGCGGTCCAGACCTCCGTCTTCAGTCTGCTGCTAGGCCCAGCTCCCTAACTCACAGGTCCCAGCGTGACAGGAAAACGAACAAGGCATCGTCTTTAAAAAGCAGTAAAAATCTCACGACGAGATGCGGGGCGCTGAACAAGCGTGGGGACTCGTGAGTGGTGGTGACACAGGGTCCGTGCGCGCACGGAGCCAGACATGACTGTTTTCACCAACAACTCAGAGACTAGAAAATCACGCCTGTAGTGATTTACTGGAACACGTCACTCAAAGGTAATAGAAAGTACAGAGGATGTTGCAGCCCGAGAATCATCAAATATTCCTGTTAATAAATAACTGACTGTAGGGTTTTAATAAATATACTGACCAAAAAAGTTAATTTCATTAATTTCAGTAGAAAATAGGCCAGCAATAGCTAAAGTGATAACTATGTGGAGCAGAACAACTTTTATTTGAAATTTTGAACTTCGCGCACCTGTAGCACCAGGCTGAAATCTCTTCGGCTCCTGGAAAGGCACTGGTCTTACGCAAACCAGCGTGGCAATGACTGCTAACGTGGGCGAGGATCGCCCACCTGTTTTGCCTGTATCAGTACATCAGTTGTCATCCCAGCCCCCCACCCTGGCCCACAAATGAGGCATGGCCATTCCAGTTTTACAGATGAGGTCACTGAGGCAGAGAAAGGTATAAAAAGTCACGCTCGTCAGACCTAGCAGAGCTAGAGCGGGACCAATAGGAATCTGGCTCCAGCATCTGACTCGAACCGTACACCCTACAGAACAGAAACTCACAATATTAACTGGAACAAAAACAAAGGAGCGTCCACGCCACAGCTGCGTGGAGAGAACTCTTTTTGGTTTGCCTAGCTGAAGATGTACGCAGTGTCTAAAGAGAAGGCGGTGGACAGGGGTGACCCACCCGTACCCCATAATGTTATAATACGCCTCGAGCGTGTGAACGCTCGCTCTCATGGGTGCAGGAGCCCGCTCGAAAAGAAGACCAACACGAAGCCTGTAGTTGTGCTCGTGGGCCAGGCTCACACCCTCTCCATTCGTTTTCTTGTTAGCAACGTAGAGTCTTCTGTCAAAGCATCCTCCCCTGGGCCTCATGGCCCCGCTGATGGTCAGAGATCACTCCTGACGCTTAGTGGACAGAAAATGGCAATCGAATTCAAACTGCTGGTGTCCAAAGTTGGGCGGGCCAAACCAGGGAGCACAGCGGCCCTTGTAGGAAAGTATCTGAGCCAGACAGAGTCCTGGCCAGCCGCCCAGCTCGGCACCTTCCTGCAGAAACGGTAATAACCACCATCATATCACAGAAACGGTAACAAACACACCACACACTAGGATGATACTATGAAACGCGTACAAACATGTGATTTTTTCTGACTCATTTTCTTTTTAAAAATCTTCTGAAATAACATGTATCCTACAGTGTGTATTATACTACATTTTCTCAAGAAAAAATTATCAAAAATAGTATTCAGAATATATTTATTTATCCATTTTGCTGTTGATTAGCATTGGGGTAGATTTCCGTTTGGGTCTAAGAAACGAGAATATATATTTACTGAATCACTCTCGTATTCACTCATTTATGATGCTATTCATTTATTTAAGAAATAGTTGGTGCTGTGTCCTAAGCACTGAGTTGGCATAACTCATACAAGAATGAGCAGAACATAATTGTGGTCCACGCACTCCTAGAGCTTAAAATCTAGGTGCAGATAATCTAGGGATTGACACAAACAAACACCCCTACGGGCACGGTATGTGGTAAGAAGGAGGGGAACCTGACTTCATGAGAACATGCAATGGGGATTCTGCATCTAATCCAGGGAATCAAAATGCTTCACTGGGAAAATAAAAAGCGACGAGATCTGAACCCCATGTTGGACTTCAAAACAGGAAGGTTGTGAGGCCTTTTCAAGACCAGGGGAAGAAGAATGTGCAAAAGCCCTGTGGCAGGAGACCCAGCACAGGGAGGAACTGAGAGGTGTGCTACGGCTGGGGGCGGTCCCGTGTCGGCCGGATGGCAAGGCGGAGGGTTATGTCTGACACTCCTTGTAGGGTCCATGAGGGTTTTTGTTTTTGTTCAAAGAAAAATGGGAACATTTTTAGCTACATATTCATATTCATATTCATCTTTAGATTCATATTCTTAAACAAGTTATCTGACTACTTCTAAAAATGGAGCATAGTTGATCAAGAGTGAATGCAGGAAGATGAGAGACAATTCTAAGAAGCAGGTGGATTGTAAGTATTCTTATGGGCAAAATAAGCAGAATTTGGAGGTGCATTGGAAGGAAGGCAGATGCTAATGACAGCTTTCGGTTTTTAGCTCGGGCAGCTGATGAGTCATGGTGAACTTCCTAATATGAAGAAGTGCAGAAAGCAACTGGACTGGAGGTTAATGGGAGGCTGTTGGCTCAGGGTTTGTTGCATTGATTGTGAGATGCTTTGGAGGCACGCCGATGGAGGTGTCGGTGTGTTAATGGCCATTATAAAATCACTAGTCACTTAGGCCATTAGCCTGGATTAATGCACTTGGCTCATTACACTCAATGTTAGTACTTGAACATGAGATGGACACATTTGTGGAATAACTCCTCTGACCAGGGGTCAGCAACTTAAACCATATTATGCAAATATTCAGGATTACAAAAACTACAGCAAGTAGTGTTATGGATTTCCATATACTCACCACCCAGATGCAACATTTTCGAGATTTTGCCAAATTTGCTTCTTCTCTTTTTTAATTTTTAAATTTTACTTGCTGAAATATTTCGAGTGCCACTTACATGGTTTCTTATTAGAGGCCTTTAAAAATATGCCACTATCACATCTAATGCAAATACCATGATGACTGCAATAAGTGATAATAAAGGAATCATTCTTAATCTATTGATCATCTAATTGATGACAAATATCTAATGCCAAACTAACAATGGAATTTCACAGTCTTGACAGTCTATTTTTTAAATATGTTTATTTGAATTAGAATTCAACGTCTACACCACGCTTTTTTAATTGTTTCTTCAATCTCATTTATTTGGTAGTATTTCACAACCCCCCAGTTTTGGGGGGGCATGCCATTGGTGTGTCACATATATTGGACTGTCCTGTGAGGTGTCTCACGTTCTGGGTTTGTCAGCTTGATTCCTGGGGACCATTATCTTGTTCTGTTCGCTATGTTTCACTTACGGTTAAAGTGCGCGTGCGAGGGTGGATCCGGTTCAGCATTTTGGCAGGAATGCTTACAGGAGGGGTGCTGTGCAGCCCGTCAGATCATCACATCAGGATGCAGCCAGTGGCCCGCTGCTCGTGATGCTCAGGCTCTTCTCTGAGTCCAAGTGGTGGCGGGTCGGTCCCTTCCCCATAAAGCCCAGTGTCAACTTTCCATTTAATCATCAAGATTCCAGTAACTGTCCGCCCTACACTGGATTCATACCAGCCTCTTTTGGTATTTGGTGACTTTTTACTGAAATTTTATTCTCTTCATGGTTTTTTTTTTTTTCATTCTGGAATAACCAGTCACTTTATGTGAGGACAAAATTACTTTCTTTTTCTTGAATCCAAACCCACCCTGCGTACCGTGCATACAGAGTTGCACCTCTCAGCCACTCTTGCTGCAGATGGAGCCTCATTCACACATGTCGATGTTTTCATCACAGCATCTTCTGTTGCACAGAGAAAACCAGGAGGCTGGTGACTGTCTATCAATGTCACACACACCAGCCTTCACAGCGGCCGACAGAGCTCATGGATAAACACGCATCTCACAACTTTTTATAGACGGAAGGAAACATCCCTAGTTCACCCTCGTAGTGCAACTCAACGTGCAAAAGTGACCACGTTTGTAAACAGGTACAAATGAATACCCACTCTCTGTGGCTCTAAAAATGAGAGCTAAAATGTACATGTACACTTACAGTGTCTTAGTGATTAATGTTTTAATATGCCATTCTACTTAAAAATGATCTAGGTAGTTAATAAATATCCATTAGTTAACTCAGTTTAGTATTGGTCTAAAGTGGGGTGATTTCTTAATCTTGGTTATTTTCCTGGAACACAGAACTCTGGGGAAGTTCACAAAGACTAGGCACAGTGGTATTGGAATCAGAGAAAACTTAAAATTTAATTCTAAAGATATGCTGAAAGGTTTTTCCACTGTGGAGAATCACCAGGAGATCTTTGGGCTAAAAAATAGGTCATGCATAGGGAGGAAGAGTCAGAAACACGGAAGATTTATCCTCTCAGAATATTTAAAACTAACAGAACTGGATCTTCCATTTTATATAACAACTTCATAAAACCGTCAGTCACTGAGGGTGGGCCTAAGTCTCCTTATTTCTTCCTGGAATTATTAGTTAGGTTGTCAGTGTTGTTACATTGCAGAAACCCACTTCACGTAGTGAAATAAGTAAATTTGTGGCACTGGTCACTTTTTGTAGATGACCATGAGAAAAAACAAAAACAAAAAACCACTTAACATATATATTGTGCATACAAACTTGTATTTCAATACCTAAAAAAATAAACAAGAATTCATTTGTTTTGTGCTTTCTAATTCACATTTTAAAAGACTTTTCTTCATCTCCTTGAGTTGTTAACTGACAGACAGAAAAACTATCTTTTACGGGTGTCAGAATAGCTGGGCACAGGCCAGCGCACATGCGTTCTGCTTAGAGCAAGAGAAATATCCTTGTAATCACGGCTGTGTTGCTTTGAACAGAGTCACTGTTACTATAGAATTGTTTAAAACCCAGAGCAGATATATTTTTTGAAACTTGTTATGTTAGCTTGTGAATGTATATTTTAGCTATCAAGAAAAATTAGCGAACTCTACACAAAAGAATAATTTAATAACACATATCTAACCATATAAAATTTGTCAAAGTCTCAAACCACTTTATATTTAACTTCAGATTAAATCGGTGACTTGTATTTTCAGTTGACAACATGAAATTTTAGATGGGCTACATTTTAAAGCCACGAGTCAGATTACTGTGGATATGGCATATGAATGTTGTAAATTTAAAAATACACGTTTGGCTCTTTCAAGTGAGACACGCAATTCTGAAACCACCACGTGCAATGGCATACATTTTTCTACTTTCTACATAATTTGTTCTCTAACAAAGTCTTCACTACCTTTCCCCAAAAAAAGAAAAGAGAAAAAATTAAAAGAAAAAAATCAAATTTCGGAATTAGTTATATTACTTGGTAAATTCTAACCATCCTCATATTTAGATACTTGTGCAAATTAATCGTTAGGTGATGTATGTGAGTAGAGACCACAGACATTGCTGTCATGCGTTATTCTTTATTACTTTGCTATTTAATTTATTAGAATTGATCTGACATTTGTGCTAAAATCCATACCTAACTTTTAAGCTGAAGGCACCTTTTCATCTGATTCAAGAGGTGCCGCTCCTGGTGGAAGGTGACAGGTGTCGCTTGCTTGGAAAGCTCGGCTCCAGTTGACCTGGGGGATCGGTCCTAGTGGCCGTCACTTGTGCCACAAACTGGGAGTTATAACCCGGGCTCTAAAAATTATGGAATAGGAAGCACATGACCCCGGAGGCCACCTGGAAATCTCCAGAACAGAGAGGAACAGAAAACATAGCCTCTCAGAAGGAGCCTGAAAGCACACGGCTGGGCTAGAGGGCGCCTACTCTTAGAGGACGCTTTAAATGGGAACCCACATTCTGCAGGACCCTGAAAAGGGAGACAATAATATGAATTTGAAAGACTACGGTGCAGAAGTGTCAACCTGACACTTCACTCCTGGAGTCAGCAAGCGTGGGATCTATGAGTCTTAAAGGAGCGGAGGGCAGCAGCCGGAGAACGTGCCCCCGAGCCCCGCAGTGACACTGTCCGACAGGAGATCTGTCTGCCCATCCGGGCGTGTTTCTCCCTCTACCCTCCCGTCCCTTCGTGCCCCATCCCGTCGCAGTCTCCTCTGGGTGCCCCACTGTTCAGAGTCAGGCTGTTATAAGCAGTGGCTTCACACAGGCCCATGTCACGAGGGCAGGTGGCACCGAGGTGGACAAGAGCTCGTGGGATAACCTTTCAGCCACAACATGGGCGAAGGACACCCCTATGGCTGAAGAGACCACAGACGCAGTGTGGAGCACTAGCTGTGGGCCAGATACCGGGAGGGGCGCTGCATTGCAGAGCAAATAGCGTCCTTCGATCAACACCATGTTTCTGATGGGGGGGGAGCGGGACCTCGAAGAGTGCAGACTCAGAAATGAGATACAAAGACGCCCGCATGTCACACCACGTTCCCGTGTCGCATTACAGCACAAGGAACGATTGCACGGGAGGAAGTGGGTGGGGCAATTGTATTTTGCTTGACTGTGAATTAATTTCGATGATGAAGTTTCTTTGAGAAAGGAGGAAGGAAATGTTGTTAGTTCATTGTGAAAGGCAGGGTCAAGTGTTCAGATGTGACAAGGACCTAAATTAGGTATGAAATGGAGTGACACATCCTCCTAGAATTCTTTCTCTAAACTGCCAAATGCCTTTCTTCTGGGGCAGGCCTAGGTCTGCAGAAACACCATTTTAGCCTTGCATTGGCCCCTCGTCCCGGTGTAGCCACAGAGCAGAGATCTCTGAGGACAGAACACGACCGATGGACTCTGTGTCCCCAAACACGGGTTTCCACCTTACAAAGCTGGCTGTGCAGGTAGGTAGACAGACGGAGAGTTAGAACAATGCAAGATAAATATAACAACACAGTGATCTATTACGATATTGCTTACATTTTTGAAGAGTGTAGTTCACTGGTCCTCATTTTGTAGAAAATAGAAAAGAAATTGTGGAAGGCACGTGACCCAAACAAACACGCAGAGGCATAAAGCTGCCATTTGGTGACAGCTGGTGAGTAACCCATGGGTCCTGCTAAAAAGCAGACTCCAGTTCGGCGGGTCTAGTGAGGTCCCCGATGCTGAGACACTGCACCAGTGGGCCTTGAACCACACCTTGAAGAGGAGTAGAGCAGTAAGCTCCTTGAAGTGGAGCTTACTGATTTGGTTGTACCAAACTTTGTACAAAGTACAAACTTTAGTTGTACTTTGGTTGTACCTCTTCACAAATACTGTCTCCTAAGCCTGTCTTCAAGCTACTGATTCCATCGGTGTGGGTTGCAGGCCTGGGGATCCGCTGTTCCAAGCACACCGTGTGATTCCAGGCACAGCACAGTTAGAAATCCACTGGGGTGGACTGTGTTAGACTTTTCAGAAAATAACAGGGCTTATTTTTCCAGAGAAAGTGAGTTCTGGGGGCTATTTTTTCCAATGGATAGCTAAGTCATTATTATACCTTGAAATATTTATTTCGTGTCTTTTCTCTGTTTTGGGCTTCCCATTCGACTCTGTTAGGTGGGCTGTAACTAAATTCCAGTTTTCTGGTGATAGAATGGATAGATTATTTGGTATCGGAAGTCTTAGCTAGAAAAACATTTTACAGAGAAAACTTAGTGGTAAAGCACTCAACCAGATGACTGGGAACGAAGGTTAGACGTGAACTTGAGGAATGGCTGGGAGAAAAAAGGAGTATAATTTTTATTACCAAAGGCAAGAGCAGAAAAATAATAAAGTGTGAATGCTTGGATTAGCATTTTAAGAAAATCTGAAAGCTTTGAGTGATTCAAGAATGCCCCGTGCCTGCTGTTCACTTATCGATCTGCAGCGTGTGACCTACTTGGTAATGTAGGTTGTGATTCCTGTTAAAAAAAATTGCTCATTGCATTAAAAGCTGAAAAATACAGCGGTCTGGTTAAAAATTCTGAGGACCTTAGTTTTTCAAGCGCTAATGGCCTCCTGCCAGTGAAGAGATGTTTTGTTATTTATAGACATGGGAGATTTAAGTAAAAAAGGTTTTTACACGATCTAAATACCAATTGTAAAGTGTGTTACAAGGAGAGGAGAAATGGGACTAAGAAAAGGAGAAACAGGACGGAAGAAAGAAACAGAACTCATTTCTTGGGCTTTGTCCTTGTGGCACGGAATACACCCTCATTTTCTCCCCGTCAGGATTTGCGTCAGTGAAAACACGCGTGGGTGCTGCTACGGACTTTCCTTCAGCCCCTGCGCTCCTCCGTAGGGCCAGCTGAACACCATTCTTGTCCAACAACGCCTTTCCAGTGTTTTAAAAACAGATTTAACTTCAACAGAGGATATTTTTGCTTTCATATAGTGACAGAAATTTGAAGGGGAAAATGCATAGAAATAAACATACTTCATTGAAAAAGTAGCAATTAATCAAGGGCCTGTCTTACTGGCTGTTGGCATATTGATGGTTGGATTCAGAAAACAGAAGCTTTCGGTTAAAAATGGACCAACCTGATCGAAGAGCCACTGAACAGCTCTCCGTCTTCGGCAAGCCACAAAGGCAGAGTGATCAGCGATAAAGTGGTATTCTGCAGAGAAACGGTCCTTACTATACAGGATAAATGGGACACACACAGCGATCGCTTTGAATGCTGTTCACGTGCTTGTTTTATATTTTATTTTATTTGGTCTTCACGATTTGTTTGGTAGCTGCTTAGCCAATTAGAAATGAGAAGGCTAGGACTTAAACTTATTATTCACCTGAAAGAAACACTGATTCATTATTACACCACAGGTGGCTCGACTGGGTAATTAATGTGTGGGAATGCTCACAGAATTCCAGTTACCCCATTATCCTGGACATTCGTCCTCAATCAACATCCAGGCGCCCATGCCATCTTTCTGTAATCAGGGTTTTTCATCATTGCCGCTATTGTTTGCTGTAGTTTTATATAATTTAAACACTATCCAGTCACTATTATAGTCTATTCCACTCAAATGCGATTTCATTTATTTGTTAATGGCACATTAATTTCTAAAGCATTTTTCTATTCATTTCCCATGATGATACCACTGAAATGTTTAAGGAACAGGTGTCCAGATAGTCGTGGCTCCATGTCTCGTGGTGCCCTTTTGTTCACAACCCTTCCTGTCTCGGGCACGGTTTCTGAGATCATTGGGTTATATCTCATCGCTGCCTCTTCACCTAAAATTCGTGCCTCAGCTCATTGCCACTGGACTGTCCCCTTTAAAATGACTAATTTTATTGTGTGAACTTCACTTTGATAAAAAAAAGTACATTTCTGTAACTGCATTCAAAACATTTAGATTCAATAAGTGACCAGGACTTGAATTCAGAGAGACACAGAAGCATTTTAGAGGTTGTACTTGATTTCAGCATAGGGACTGGGACAGAGCTTCCTCGGCTCCTCCCCCTTGTCTGATTTTCCGAAGACTGTGACGAAACACTCCCTTGCAAATCGTAGTTCTGTGAATTTGGGGTGAGGTGATGTAGGGAACAACTAAGCCATTCATTTGTTTGTACTTAAAAATATGCCACCTTACGTAACTGCCATTTATAAATTCTAAAGTCCTATTTTAATACAATGCAGTCTTGATGGTGAGGCTTGTAAGACTACGTGGTAAGGGCGAACATTGTCCTGGCTTCTGTACGTTATGTCAGATGACGTGAAAGCTCACGTGGAAAGCAGGAGTCATTAATTTCAACATTTGTCAGTTGCACGGTTATATCAGAGGCAGCTCGCACAGTGGTGAGAACACGTGGGAGAAGCCCGAAAATAGCTTAGACTCTCAGCCATGCCCCTCATTTACCTCTAGGACGATAACTGTGTGTCACGTGCTCATTGACTGTGGTTTCTCCATGGAGTGACTGTGTTTCACAAACTGCTTCGTAAAAGGTGAAGCACTGGTCAAATGCAAATAATCATTCTCATTGAAGACCAAGTTATAGGTGCCTGAATTTTGAGCAATTATACAAAAATCAAAAATCATGGGATTTGTAAAATATAAACACCAGAAATTAGAAGTAAAGGAGAGAAAAATACTTTTATAAATAATTTTATAGTCACTTCACCAGCTACATTTATAGTTAAATATCCTTAATTTACTTTTTTAGGCTACAGAATAAATGCATTTGTGCATTCACATAAGTCGAGTCAAATGTAACTGCAATAATTATCCTCTGTTTTTCTTTTCTTTAAATTTTATCTTATGGTGGTGAGAAAGTTAATTCACTTTTTAGATAAGGTGAAGGTGTAATTGTATCTCTAGTTACATATTGAGTGAACAGCAAAGCAAATCAATGTGAGTGTGTTAACTTCCACAAGGAATTACAGTTAGGTTTTATTTTTCTCTCCTATTTTCTATTTATCTTGCAAACATTGCTACTTCATGTCAAAGTGATTTAGGGAATGCCTCCACAAATTTAAAAATACCCCATAAAAATAAATTAAAGCCTGGAGTATTTTTGAATCCACACCACTTTATTAAACCTCCCTCATAGATGGCCACGTGCATTTGAGTCCTGGCGGCACGCCCTCAGCGTGCCCATACACAAGTGCCCAGTGCTGTGTTTAATTGTTCACCTTCACACACACCGTGACTGGGACAGCAAGTGTGTATAAATATCTCACAGCTATAGTTCGGACATTCAAGATTTTAACCTCTCTGAAGGGTCCCCCCGCCTTGTGGCAATGCAGAAAAAAATAGTGTTGAAATACCATTCCAACTTAAATCTCAGAAAGAACACCCCAGAGAGCGGCTTCACTTACCTTCTGCTGGAGAACTCTCTTAGATAGTTAATGTCCATTTATATGGTAATTGCTCGCCAACATACGCCTTCTTTTTCTCCTTTCTGCTAGATCCCACTTGCACCTGATAACACCAGTCATTAACGCCCTGTGCGAGTACAAATGATCTTCATGAATAGTGTGGGGCAGATCGATGCAATGTTCAAGTTTGGCTTAAGCTGAATGCTTAACAGTTCATGAATTAAAATGAGATGAGAGAATACGTGTGGACACCGAGCCATTACTTTTATTTTATTTCAGTGACTCTTTGGGAAGACTGGCCTCTCACTTGGCAGGAAGGTTTCTTCTGCTCTGCCCTTGGCTCGTACCCTCTGAGAAGTCAGGGAAATAGGAACGTTGGTGCAGAAATGCAGGACCATGTCGCCCACCTTCACCCTTTGAACTCCAGTGCTCCAACGATGCCCTGTACTAAGTTATAGAAAGAAGGAAGAAGCCAACCAGAGTTATAACATAAAGAAATAGTGAGACAAAGAAAATGGAGAGGAAAAACAAGAATACTTTAAGATTTACATATTAACATTTTACGTTAAGACTCTTTATTGAACACCTATTATGTCCCAAGCAGTGTCTTTTTTTTCTCCTAGGGATATAGCAGCTAATAAGACAGATGACATTAGTCCTCTGTACAAGCAGTATACACTTACATAAGTAAACAAGATGACTTAACTGGTGGCGATTGTGGAGACTCTGACGCAGAGAGACTGGAGAGAGGGCATTGGTCGGGAGGTGGGGATGTTCTGCAGGAGGCGGAGGTGTTTGGGCAGAGACCTGAGTGGAAACAGAAAGGCCCCCCTGAGTGCAGGGCCCGAGTACACGTGCGGGAAGTTTCCCAGGCACAGGGTGCTGGGATTGGAGCTCTTGTATCAGGAGCTGGTGTTCGGGCGCAGAGGCCCAAATTTCTGGAGCCTAGTGAGTGGGACAAACATAAAGCCCGTGAGCTCGGCAGAAGCTGCAGACATTGGGCCTGTAGGTCATGGTGACAAGCTGTGAGGAGGTGTCCTTAACCAACAAGAAAAGCCATCCTGAGGTCTGAGCAGAGTCCCCTGCACAGAGCAAGAGCTTAGCCCGAGTGAAAGCGGTGGTTTCAGCTCTGCCTGCACAATGAAGGCACCCAGACGCTGCGAGAAGGCCTGGGTCCCCCCCAGAGGTGACAGCAGACAGCTGTGGGCGGGCTGGAGCGTGCTTCTAACCTGCGGCCACGACTGGGAAGTACCTTGTTAGATTCATTATAACTGCATATTTGACTTTCTATTTGAAAAGAATAAGGATAATGGATACAGTCCAACATCGTATAAGATGATTTTAAAATTATTTCATTTAGTTAGGATATATTTTCTATTTTTCAAAACCTTAAGCAATTTAAGAATTTTTTTTTAAAGGTCACAATACAAATATACACATAAGGCAAAATAGGAATCATTTAAAGGATTCTGAAACACTTGTTTAACTGCATTGACCAACTTAACAAGGCATTTAGGCAAAATATTAACACAAGGTTTTCTGACAGACATAGGGAAATGGAAAGTATGGGTACAGATGCTTTCAGAGGAAGCACAAAAATGCACCATAGAGACAGAGAGAGGTTGGGAGATGGGAGAGACGGGGTGAATGAGGGATGTGATGTTCCGGCAGAAGCCATCTGGTGTTTCTGAACGGATGTTCCAGGATGCTGTGGCACAGGGAGGGACAGTGTGGAGTTCGTGGGGGAGATGTCGTCACTCACGGGAACTTGTTCCTACACCAAAGCTTCCCCACACAGGAAGACGTGTTCAGGACTCAGAGACGCGATAGCCAGAGGACTTCACGGCATTTGGAAACATGAAGCGTGTTTCACCCTTACTAAACCAAGTGTCTTTAACCAGAAACACACACGAAACCCAGTGATGTAGTGATCAGTTGACAAAGACGTTGTGGCCAGAAGCTCACCAGAACCGAGAACCAATGGTTCCATAGTCGCTAACTCAGTCTCTGCGGTGACTTCACAAAGCATAACTGCTGTGGATAATGAGAATCATGTATATATTCAAGTGTGTCCAACAAAGGTGCATGGAATGTCAGAAAATTTTAAAACAATGTTAAGAAATTTAAAATAGGTTTAACAGTTTGAGGTATATACTATGCTCATGCATTGTAGGATTCAACATTGCAAAAATGTCAAATCATCAGAATTGTCTACATAGTTTAATGAGATCTCCATAAAAATAACAATTTAAATGGAGCTTGACAAGATGTTTCTAAAATGTACACGGAAATGCAAAGATCCAAAATAGCCGGAGCAGTCTTGACAGAAAAGAATGTGGGAGGACTTGAACTGCCACAGATAGAGCCAAACTCTGAGCATATGGTTCTGACGCAAGGGTAGTCAGAGAACAGAGGAAAATAGCCTTCAAACAGTCCCTGCACAGGGACACTTGATTTAGGACATAAATGGCACATCAGAGCTGTGGAGGAGATGGTATGGGAACAACCTCCCCAAAGACACAAAAAATAAAAATCACACTGAACCCTACCACATATCATTCACAAAAAATAATTCCACAGGGATTGTAACTATAGATAACACACACACACACACACACACACACACACACACACACAAACTAACCAACCAAACAGGCAAATACATTTAATTCAATTAATAGCATATGATTTCAGAACAGAAAAACATTTAAACAGAATTCAAAAAATCTCCACCATGCAGAAAAATAAACTGAGTGGCATTAAACTGAAGATTTTTTTTATTCACCAAAGTGCAGCATTGAAAGAGTGCAAAAGATATTATGTGCAACACAAATAATTACAAAGTGCTATTTTGAGAATATACAGAGAAATTCTATGCTTTATTAAGAAAGACTGAAGACTCCTGAGAAAAGGGGCTAAAATAGCCAGCAAGCCTATGAAAACATGGATAACGTAAAGGCAGCTGTTCAAATGATGCAACTGGCCGGTGTACACAAGGAAACGTGTCTACCCTCATTGGCGACAAGGGAGATCCCAATGAAGCAAGTGTGCAATTCACTATCTACCCATGAGCACGGCTAGAATTCCGAGGACCAGGTGATAGCACAAATGGGGGCCATAGAAACACTTGCATACTGATGGTTAGATTCGCTTCAGTAAATAGGAAATACTGACCAAGTCGGAGATGCTCCTGCCCTGTGACCAAGCAACTCATTCTTTAGAGCATGCTGTCCAAGAACAAGGCTATTCTGATGCCTGCTCAACAGCCGGGGAGGCTTATTCACAGCTATCGCCATTGGGTTACTGCAACGGGGGAGAGAGATCAGACTCAGCTTGGGAAACACTAAGGGCAGCTGGGGATTGACAGGCAACTGGAGGAGTCAGGGGACCCATGAATGGAAAATGACCGAGAGGAGACATCAAGGGTAGCGTTGATGTAACAGGATTCTTGCTGAAGGCAGGCCAAGGCTCAGACATCAAAGGTGGGGGTTGAGGAACCTCATTAGATATCAAGGGTGATCAGATCATCAAAGCAGGAGCGGTTCTCACTAAACTGACCAACAGGATTCTTGCTAAGGCTGGACAAGGCAGGCTGAGGACAGGGGGAGACCGAGGTCAGAGTGGCACAGGGGCTCTGAGGACCTGGACTGCAGTCGGGCTGCGTGGGAGTCTTCGTCACACCCCGGAGACACCTATACGTTATGTACCAGGAGAGTGGCATGCACTTGAATCTTCTTAGTGTTATTATTCCAAATTCCCAAATCCCAAAGTAATCAGAATGTCAATCACCAGTAGCAGAATAAATAAATAAATTGTGATATATTCACACAACGTAATACTTTACAATTGTGAAATGAATGATCTGTATAGTTACACACACACAAAGCATGGATCTTAAAAACACAGCTGTTAACGTGAGCAGATGCTGGCAGGTAAGAAAGAATACATATGTATGATTCCACCTATATAAAATTCAGAACAGGCAAAGCCATACCATTGTATGCAGAGATGTAAGCTTAGGTAGTAAAAAGCAAAGCAGTGAGCTGATGGCATGGTACCCAGCGAAGGACCTGCTTCCAGGCAACGAGGAGGGGGAGTCTGGGACACGCCCCTGGCCTGTGCTAGTTTCCTGGCTGCTTTCCAGCCTTTTCTCCAGGTGGTGGTTACAAACGTGTTGGCTGAGTAATAACTCAACACGCTGAATGTGTTTTCTTAACGCGCTTCTCTGCGTGATTTTATATTTCATAAGGAAAAGAGTTTACAGACCTCTCCAAATGTATTTTGGAGCATGTTTAAAAAAGTATAACATTTAAAATGGTGTTTTCTGATACCTTTTAAAAGCAACTTTACCATTTTTCATAAAATATCAGAAACGGCATTAATTATAGTTGCTCTATATCAATTATTTTCTAATTGTGTCTATGTATGTATTACAATGCTATTTTTAAATAACAATTTCTGTAGGAGAGAGAATGGGAGTCTAGGGATTGTGTCCGACACTGGAGTATACCCCAGTAGCTCGATAATAAGGCTTTCCAAAATTAAAAACCAAAATGGTTTAGATGGAAAACATCAGGAAAGGAGATTAGACGGTAAGGTTTCTCAAAAACAAACTTTGTAAGCATGGTTAGCAGCAGAAGAAGGGACAGGAGCACCCCCGGTCTTAGGAAGGGTGGTCTTCAGCAGAGCAGGAAGCTGCGTTCACACACGAAATGACTTCCAGCCCTACTCCTCGGAGGTGCCGTGTGGTGTCCTCCCAACCTCAACGGGACTGGCAAATATCTTCCATGTACGCATCATGTCATCCTTGAATAAAATTCCGCTGTCTTTAAATACCTACCAGTAATTCCTTTGCAAGTATCTGAGAGGAGTAAATGAATCCCTAGCTCAGTGGGGTTTATGAATTTCTAACATGGTAACAACACATAGGACAGCTTCGACATTCAAATTTTACACACTGTCAGATGACGCTGTCCCAGCTACGTCCCTGTAACAACAATGCAGGTGTTGAAGTCTCTGTCTCACAGATGAGTAAACTGAAATGCCAAAAAGTTACCCAAGTGGCTCAGTCACCCAGCACAGAAGACACGGAGCGCACAGAGCAACCACATCTGTGTGACGGCGAAGCCGGTGCACTGACTAGGGGACTTCATTGGTCAGTGATGGGAACTGCGCTGGAAATGGTCCAGCTTGTCCAGCCTGACTCCGTGCACCTCATTGTGCTGCGGCATTGACCTGACAGGGTGATGCCTAGTACAAGTCGATTACAGTATTCACCATACCCCCAAAACGACGTTTGTATTAATGGCTTTTAAATGTGTACCTTCGAAATGGAAAGGGAATCAGTGGTGATGACTCTGTGCCGTGACAGCGAGACGCCTCAGAAACAAAATGAACCTCAGGGGTCAGGCCAAAGGCCACCCGGGGCATCTCACGCACTGGGCTCCGTACCATGGAGCCCTCCCATGGTTAATGCATCTGAGAAGCATCAAACTGCTCATTTAATAAAACAGGATCGAGTCATTTAGGTGTTGGCTATAATGCAATGGTTTTTCCCTGTTGCTGAAACCCATATTCAAATGGGAGGTTTCGTTGTGGTCAAAAGAGGCCAGGGTGCACCTGTGATTCAGACTATGATTTTCCTCAGATATCTTCGTTTCTTTTGCTTAAGTCATATAAGCAAGATAGCCTGATACAATAAAAAGGTACACGAATTTAGAGTAAAATATTACACTGGTAAGAAGGTTTCTCTCCTTACCTGGACACTTTTAAAAATATAAGGTTTTTATGATTATAAAACTAACATGGCAATTGTAGAATACCTTCTTTAAAAGAGAAAGTATATATAAGAAAGTCAAAATGCTCTAAGAATAAGCTAGCATATTAGTACATTTGTTGTTATTCATCCGTATATATATTTCTGTAACTTTACATAATACCAAAAGTATATTTTAAGTTGATATTTTATTATATCAATATTTCTACCACCAATACTCTATAATGTAAATTTTAATGACTTTATGTTTTATGGATTTACCACAATATGCCAAAGCAATTTCTTTCTTTTATTCCACTTTTAAAATTTTATGTATAATTCTGGGGTGAAAATAATTGTAGAGATATGTTAAAAATTAATACCCTGGTACTTTTTAATTTTTTAAAATTAACTCATTTTTTAAAATTAACAGTCTGGTACCTTTTTTTTTAGCTATAGAGTTATCGAGTCTGCAGAAATAATTATCTTTAAAACTCTTGAAATGTATTTCAGAATAATTTTCCAAAATCCTGAAAGCTCCTTCAGGGCAAAGAAAAAAAAAAAAAGGAAACAGCACAGCGAATCTGTGATTCTTTCCTCATTAGCGGTAACACCTCTGATGTGGGGCGCAGCTGCTTTACCTGGTGTCTGAGCAAAGCGCATGCGCCGATGCAGCTGGGTGGGGGGGGCCCTCGATGGTCCATTGCACAGCGGGGCGCCCACTCTCTGAAAACCGCGGGGGGGCGCAGCTCCCGTCAACAAGCCACACAGACGAAGGCCATTGGAAGAAAACACGGACACAAGAGGCCGTAAGCAAATACTCCACGACTGTGCCGAATCCTGAGTCAGTTTTTGTTGTATGTCTTATTTCAGTGTAGTTTTAGCTTTGACATATTTTTGTCTACTTTGCTTTCTAGCAGATGCCCAGTTAGTTCCTGGCTTATTCTGTGTACTCCATAAATATTGTTGGATGAATAACATAACTGACAGCCAAAAAAAATTAGGAGGGTCTGAGTCAGGGCCGGGGTGACAAGGGCTAGGGCGCGGTGCTGTCCAGGAAAAGACTGGCTTCTTTCTGACTCCGCTCACTCCCTTGTAATCCAGTGGCCTGCTTTTGAATTAAATGCTTCCACTGTGTCAGCTGGCAGATGAAATGAGCCTCCTAAGAATGTCTTAGAGTACCTGGTCACTGCATATCCCGTGACCTCTTTGCCTCCCTCACTGCCCCCACACTCCAGATGCTTCCCTGGCCCCCCAAAACCCCAGTCCCTGCCCTCTGCACACTGGCCCTTCTCCTTGCTCTGCCTGTCCCCTGGGGGGTCTGGGGGAGGGGCCTCCTTGCCCCTCACTGCGGCTGCCAGAGCACACTTCAGCCTTGAGCACATCTCAGCTGATGAGACCAACTGCCATTCCGACTGCTGCTGTTGTACCCAGATCCTCTGGAGATTCGCCCTCGTTTCTTGATGATTTTAGCTACTGACTCACTGCCATTCTGTCCAAAAGATGCCTGTCTTCTATGTGCAGCAATGCGAATGTTCGTGGACATGATTCTGCAGCCCGGTCAGCACCCTACTTATTTGAAATCCTCTCTTTGGATGTGGTGGACACGCCCCCACCCAGGTGACTCCCTCCCGCCCACTGCATCACCAACAGCAGAGCCTCTGACCTGTCAGCCCCATGCACCCCATTCTGGACCATCAGCTCCCAATCTCCAGCAGTTTGCTTCCCTGAAACCATCTTTCAACCCTGCCAGGCAGGCGTTCTGTTGATTCCATACCCTGTATGACCCTGAACCACCTGGCTTAAGTCCTGTGGTTACTCAGTTACTCACTTCCACACTCTGCCTCGTTTTATTATTCACTTGCAAACACCACGGTGGGAGCCAACCCCACCCCCTCGCTTGCATCCCCACAGTGAGCCTTGCTAAGGAAATGGGCACGACCCTCCCCACAGAACTCGCCCTGGGCGGTCCTCCCTGAGAACTACACGCTGACCCTAATGACCTCTGGGGACTCTGTCCACTTTCCTATTTCATTTACTTCTCGCTCTTACCCACTCTTTCCCCAAACGCTGCTCTTCCCATTTTTATTCTTGGTTTTCTACTCACTGAGGAAAT
The DNA here is from genome assembly GCA_028533065.1 of Trachops cirrhosus. NCBI lineage: Eukaryota > Metazoa > Chordata > Mammalia > Chiroptera > Phyllostomidae > Trachops > Trachops cirrhosus. The sequence continues at coordinate 2,901,977 of CM052547.1, forward strand.
CAAGCTTCAGAATAGAAAGTGCAAACTCCTACTACCACATCCCTCCGCATCCAGCAGCTGCACCCACATACTCTGTGCTCCTGCTGCTCACATAGAGGAACAGCCCGCGGTCCCCCCAAGCCTGCCCCCACTCTGTGCGCAGGTTCCCGCCCCTCCCACACACATCGGCGGAGACTTCGGCAATCCCTGCTTTCCACACAATCACTTTACGTATTTGGTCCTTCCGGCTACCACGACATTTCTTTGCTCCCTTGGTAGCAAAACTTCTCCAAAGCAGTGGCTCAGCTACTGAAATTCTGGATGACAACAAGGAGGAATGTCTAGATGATGTTGAGTTTGATGATGACTCTTTAGACTGTGCACCAAAGGCGTGATCCATGAGAATTCATTAAACTTAAAAACTTCCGCTGTGAAAAACACTGACAAGAGAGTTGAGAAGACGAGCCACAGAGTGGGAGAGAAATTTTTCAAACGAAATATCTGATAGGAGACTGTTATCCAAAATACACAAGAACTCTTAAAACTCGACAGTAAGAAAACACAAACAGCATATCTAAAAACAGGTGAGAGGTCTGAACAGTCTCTTCACCAAACAAGATGCAGAGATAACAAACAAGCATGTGAGAAGACGGCCCACATCATATGTCCTCCGGGAAATGCACATTAAAACAGTGAAATGCGATCATGCGCCCATTAGAATGGCCAAAATCCACCACGCTGACCACACCCGATGCCGGCGAGACTGTGGAGCTGCAGGAATTCACTGCTTCTGGGACTGCGACGTGGTACAGCTGCTTTGGGAGACAGTGTGGTAGCCTCCTGCAGAACTAAACATACTGTCACCATACAATCCAACGTTTATGCGCTCTGGGATTTACCCAGAGTTGCCAAAAACTCATGTCCACACCAAAACCTGCACATAGGTGTTTATAGCATCGTTATTCGTGGCTGCCAAAACTTGGAAGCGACCAAGATGCCCATCTGTACGTAAATGGATGAATAAACTGTGGTCCATGCAGACAATGGAATGCTGTTCTGTGCTGAGAAGTGAGCCATCGAGCCGTGGAAAGACAAGGAGGAATCTTGAATGCATGTTACTAAGTTGAAAAGGCTCATACTGTGTGATTCCGACTCTCTGACATCCTGGAAAAGGCAAATCTATGCAGACAGTGCAAAGACCTGTGGTTGCTGACGATTAGGGGAGAGGAAGGGATGAACAGGTAGAACACAAAGAATTTCTAGGGCAGTGAAAATGCACCATATTATACTCTTTCCCTTCATAGTTCACTTTTAATGGGGGATCAGGCTTAAGTTTTGAACATTTACATTTCATTTTTGGAAGATCACCCACCTTTCCCCAAAATAGTTCTTTTAAATAATATAGATGTCTTGCTAGAGACGCACTAGCAAACTTGGATTTCAGTTCCCAACTGCTCCTGCCACTACATCGACCATGTGAGTGGCTTTGAACGCCGGAATCTGTGCGGAAGTGTGTGTGGGACTGTGTGACACTCTCCTTTGCTTTCATCTTCCGATCATTTATTGAAGACAAGTGAGACACCTTTGTTGAAGATCACAGAGCCACGGAATAGAAAGTGCCTGGGTCTTTGAATTACCACTTGCAGGAAAACGTCTTTGCTGGTCAAGAACGTCTGTTTGGGACTTTATGTGAGAGAAAAGTAAACTTTGTTTTCATGTTGAAACCGTGAAGTACAGGTGTTTTGGAGTTTATTAGAGCAGCTAGTACTGACCCAACTAACCCGCTATTCCTGAACAAAATCAAATGTGCTCTGCAGAGTAGGAATGCTAACTGTAATATTCCATGGGAGTTCTTACATAAAAGTTGTAAATGTTCATCATCTTGTGAGGAGAAAAGAACTGAAACTAATTAAAATTACCCATAATTGCTCTGTGTAGCGTGTGCCATTGTCAAAGACCACTCTTTCCTGTACTTCGGTGTGCCTCCCTTTAGAAAATTTCGTTCACTTTGGGTTTTCACACATAGGTAATAGGTAATACAATGTATGCTTTTATAAGAAGTGTGTAAAAGTGGCAAAATTCAAAAACTCTATGACAGTGATATTTTAATAACCAAGTGCTTTTTAGCATGGAATTTATTAGGCTCATCTCATTGCAAACAGCAAAGCTATTCTAATTCAAGTTATCATTAATTCATTGATTACTGCCCCTGGCAAATTTTGGCAGTCATTCGGGAAGCGGGAGATACTTAACACTTAAAAACTCTCCAAGATCTACACTACGGTCAGAAATAATTTGTTTAAAGCAATCCTAATTTTTGTTTCCAATTTTGTAGTTCTGTGATTGTACTTTAAAATATTCTACTAGTCCTCCCTTGCAGCAGCATGAGTTTGGAATGTCCTGAAAATGTATTTGTGCCTAGAACTTAAAAAATTGTTCAGTGCATCTTTGGTTCTCACTTGCTCCAGGTGCACAGAGGATGTAGCGATAATCAAGAGCCAGTGAAATATAAGGCAGAGTGTGGGGGTAACCTGCTGATGTTTCCAAGTCTTGGGACTCCACAACATTGGTGGGGGATTCGACAACATTAGTCAGCACAAAGCCTCCAAGACAAGATTTAGGGAGCAGCCTTTCATGTTAAGATTAGCAAAAGGTATTCCAGCAAGTCAGGTCACGTGTTTGTAAGACCAAAAAAATGTGAGGGATTCATCTTCTTTGATAGGGAAGGTAGTTTCTAGCGTTGACATTCTGTGGTCCTGTTGTTACTCGTATTAAAGTAATAAAATATTTTACAAATATTTTCAGTCCTTTAAATTGTCCATTTTATCTTTTATGGTGGACATGGTGTTTCCTTCTCATTGCATTTTACTGGAAGAGTCCGTGCAGTTGAAAATCTGCTACAATACACTAGACTTGTCCTGATAGTTCTCTCTGGAAAATGAATAAGCGATTAGAATTTGTGGTTTAATTTGTTCTTTCTGTGCGGACTCTTCACAAAAAGCATAGGAATCAAGTCATGGAGGTGCTTTCCCTTGTCAACAGAAAACCAGCTGATGGGCTTGGAAGACACGCAGCTAATTCAAGGTGTGGGTGCTGCCGCACACCCTTTCAGCACTCGGGGTGAGCTTCTTACTGACGTCATCGTTTTCCCCACTTCTTTTCAGCACATTTGCCCCCTTCTTTCTCCAGTTTCTTTCCCCCTTTTTCCCTGGGTTCTGCCACATTCCAGGATTTATCTATCACCACTTAGCTTTGCCTGGAGCCCATGCTCAGCCTGTGAACATGTCTGATTTTGAATGAAGAGCTGACCAATCGTGCTGCATTTTCTCTAAACTCAATGTTATAACCGACTATCACTTGTTTTGTTGTTCTCACGAGTTAAGGCTTCCTTGTTGAAATTGGTGTTCACGAATGTTTTCCAAGTATTGAAGCCACGGACTCGAAGATCCTGTGCTCTCTGTGTTAATTTAAGTAAGCGGGGCCCTAGAAAATAAGTTTGCTCTTTGCGTACTTCAGAAAATTAGAAGTACTGTGGCATTCTATATCATGTATATCTTCTAATTTCTTAAAAATACACATCAGCAGTGAGATGACTCATAATTAAATTAACAATTCCATGCATGCAAGAATTTGGAAGGAGAGTTGATTGCTGGAATATAAGCTTCTAAAGACTCACAGAAATTTTAAGGAGAATTTTAAGGAGAATTCCCTAGACTATGGAATTAATTTTTTTGGAGGCAATTCAGTCTTCAATCTCCAGAAGCAGATGTATCCTAGTTTAAAAAAGTCACACTCTTGACCTCCCTCCTCTCTCAGTCCATCCACGGTGCTCAGTAGCACAGACTGGGCGGCTCGTGAGCGACAACTACTTATTTCCCACAGTTCTGCAGGTGGGGGGCCCAGGGCCAGGGCCGCTGCAGATCCGGTGTTTGGGGCGGGTTTCCTGGTCCACAGACGGTGCCTTCTCCTTGCACCCTCCCTGTCCCGGTAGAAGGGGCTGCTGGGCTCTGTGGGGTCATTCTGTGGGGAACTAATCCCGCTCATGATGAAGCACCTTCTGAAGGCCCCACCTCCTGATGTCACGCCATCACATTGGGCATTAAGATGTCAACATATGACCTTGTGGGGGACACAGGTATTCAGGCCCCAGCACCTCAGTTTGGGAGGATTTTCTGCTCATCTCTCAGGGCTTATGAAGTAAGGCAAATATTAACGACTCATTACATTGGTCTGGTTTGATGAAACCTGGACCCTTGGAAAGATTTCCTTTAATTGTGGAAGTTTACTCTGTGCTTATTGCACCTTTTTTGGTTTTCCATTTCATAAAGTAAATCTGGTTTTATGCAATTGTAATTTAGTCTCTGGATTCATAGTACAAGTTCATTATTTCCTAGAGCTCTCTGCGTGTGTATATGTGTAGCCATAGGTCTATGTATGTCTGTATCTAAATCCACATAACTACCTGTGAAAGTGCTGATTTTAATGGGAAGCTTCTCTAAATATTAAGACAAAAACTTTGCAATGATACTACTTACGCTTTTTGAGCACTGTTTGCCAAAATAGGAAAGAAATTGTAAGTTTAATGTCCTAGAAGCAAGTTGCTTTCAATTTTCTGTAGTATAAAACTAGTAACTGTCAGCAGGTATAACCAAGCAGACTTCAACTGTCAGACAGGATCAGCGAGATAAATAAAATCACTAAGGTAACACGCTCTAAAAGCCCCATGAATCATGCAGGCATCCTCATACAACGTCAAACCCAAATTAGACTTCGTAGACAAACATTTTAAACAGTCGCCTTAAAAGGAGGATTCGTTTTCCACTATTGTCTGTTTCCAAAGGCTCGAAATAGGAACTCATCATTTGTGTTACATCAGTTTCTTTTTAAAAGCAAAACAAAATAGGGAGGCTTAAAAAATCTTTATTTTTGTGCCAAAGCTAATCAAAAGAGAGGTGCCTACATGCGTCAGTCCAATTAGGTCAAATGTGTTCCATTTTAATAAAATAAATGCAAGACTGAGAACTTATGATTAAATAGAATATTTGGACCATACTTCACCCCTGGGGAGAAGAAATATTCTATATGAATTCAAATGCTTTGTTCTTCTGCCTGTCAGATTGCACTCCTCAGCTTGAGATAGACTGTCTTCTTTGCAACCATGTCTCCGTTGTGGTGTGTCCCTGTGCCTCCTGATTGCCATTCTCTGTCTAGCCATGCTCCTCACATGCCGCATCAATCCTCACCTATCACGCACACCCACACACACCCACACACACTCAGTTTGCTGGGTACATGGCTTGTTTCCGGTTGCTGTCGTCTGCTGTAAATGACCTCCCAATCGTGAGCATCGCTGACTGCTCCCTAAAGGGAAGTAGAGGCGTGTGAAACAGGCAATGCATTTGCAGGCACAGGGCTGCGAGTTATGCCTGTTGGTAATCAGTTATCACAAACAAAAGGACCGGTGTAGCCGGACGGTGCTTCCTCGACTTCACGTTGCAGACCACCCGCCAAGGTCCTAGCGTGCCGTCTCGTTTCCCCCAACCAATGTGGAGTCCGATGCCTCTGAGCCTCCAGAGCATCTGAAATCAATGTGTGTGTACCTTCAAGCCTTTGTGCTAATGTGCAGCCTATTGCTGCCGGGACAGCGGGGAAACAGTGTATGAAACAGGCAATTTGTGATGCTTTCCATTTCCACCCGACAGAAGAGAAGGCAGCCTTTTAAATGCGTTTATCTGCCACGGGCTGCTGAGAAATAATACACATGATGGTGGTGCTATGATCATTTTCTGCAGCTCTCTGAAGCTTGCCAATTGCAAAGTTACTCCTGATGCAAGTTAATTAATAATGGATGCACTGTTAATAGATCCAAAATCTTAAGTTCCTGTTAGAGAGAGAAATTGAGCCAACGCATCATTGCTACAAGTGCTACATTACATTGGAGTGAGAGTCGGGAGGAGGGAAGAGAGAGAGACAGAGAGTGAGGAGGAAAACTAAACCTCGGCTTGTAGTGGATGCAATTTTTACTGGAAAGAACTAAAACGAATGAGTTTTGAGTAATCAGTAAATTTGGTTTCAAGCCTTAAATATTTTCACACAATGTTGTTTATTTCCATTCCAGTTTGAAAATTAATTTCTCATACTCTCCATAACTTTTTGAAAGTTAATTTCAAAAAATTCTGTATTTTTTGGTTTCCTAGAGGTAACTTCTAGTTGACTGATTTTTTTTGACTTAAGGGGAACGTACAGTATTCATATATGATATGAATATCTACACCGTCTCTCGTTCATCTCAGAGGCACTTACACCCATCACAACGTTGTCCACAGCAACCGTGTTGCCATCTTTAAACTCTCGTAACAATACTGCCCATCATGCAGGTGGGTGTACAAGTCTGCATGCAAGAAGGACCAGCACACTTTTTCCGTCAGGGACCAACAGGCGAACATTTTAGGCTCTGCAGCCATATTGGTTCTGTTGCTGTCGCACGCCGCTGTAATGAAATCCGAGGACAGGACGTGAACAGGTGGGGGCTCCGGGCCATACTTTGCCATTCCCCATCCTAAGGAAAGCTGAATTCGAAACCCAAGTTTATTCTGTAACCCCTGGGAAGATATGAAGGCTTTTCGAAGGCTTTGGACATATTCCACTGGCTGAAAGAGCAGGTACCATGTCCTCTTTTGGAGGCATGAAGACAGCCCCGCTTGTTCCCTTCCTGGTGTGTGGAGATCACTCAGGGACGGACACAGGCCTTTCCTGTCTGCACAGGTGGGCTACCTCCACCCCCGCTGCCCCTCACCCATCCTCTTCACAGCAGCAAGGGCAGGGTGAGTGGGGGCGGGGGCGTGTGCCCACAGCCCGGGGGCTTCTGCAGAACCACAGCTTAGTTAGGCCCTGCTGTCAGCAGCACGCAGAAGGGTGTGGTTGGGTGCTGGGGCCATGGCCCCTCTGCACCCTCCCTGTTCAAGGAGCTTGGGTAAAGAGAGCTGATACTATTATCCTCATGGAGAAAAAGGATCAAAATAATGGAGAGCTGATCAATGCATATATAAAAAATTAACAAATGCCACCCAAGAGAGTGCCTTGGATGGACCACCAAATCAGGGCGTCTTTCATCTGTCTTTCAAGCAATTCTCAGTGCACCGTGTCGATTCCAGCAGCCCCAAGGGGCCGCATCTCAACACAGCTCTTCATCTGCTCTGCCACGGGGAGTGCCCTTTAAAAGTCTAAACAACATAATGTCAATTGGGTGTCACCCGGCTTAGCATTATCCTCCAGAAAGGCAAATGGATCTGTTCGCCGGGGATGCTATTTTGCAGCCAGGCTGGTGGCCGGGGCGTGACCGCTGCTGTCTGCTAATCACTTCTCGGACCCCCACTGGCCCGCATTCACCATGGTGTTCCATGTGCCGGTCTGCTGTGATGACCAATGAAGTGTTCGTTTATTTACATGTTCGACAGAGAGTTATGCTGGACGTTACAATGAGAGCCAACCGTATGCCCATAAACACTGTCTGACCCCAAACGGCAGCCCGGCTGCGCGCCTCAGGCTTGTGAACACCCGTCACCCCTGGGCCACGGGGGGAACCGTCCTTTCCACCTGGGAAAGGGCACTTGCAAATCTTCAGGAGAAGTTGGTCGGTGCCCCATGCTGCTGCGTGGCACCCAGAGCAATGCCACCAAGGACACTCAGACCAGCCTGGCTGGTCCTGGTGCGACCTGGGGAACACTGACTCAGATGGCATGTCACGTCTTTCTTCCCAATGGTGTTTTAAAGCTTTGTGCATATATAAATGGCATCTATAATATTATCTATATGAAATATTGATATGTATATTTAGATATTAAAACTTTACATAGCTATGTAACACAGAGAACCTATTTATAATATTATCTGTAGACTGACTTCGGACCCTGGAGCGGTTCTTGCCTTTAGTATCTACCCCTTGCTTGGATGCGTGCCTGTCCTCTGTGTGCCCTCAGACAGCCTTATTGTCACCGTGTAGGGACAGTGAAGCCACTGCTGCTGGAGTCAAGGAGGCAGCATCCTCCTGCACCTCCCTCAAGAGCATCTGTGAGTTTGGGAGTCCCCCAGGGTGACCCCCGGTGCAAAGCCAGTTAGGGGCTGTGACCGTTAGGGGGTGTGGATTAATATCAGTGGAAGGTAAGGGGCATATGGCAGGGTCTGGAGAGACCAGGCATAGAGTCCCAATCGACTGATGCACTTGTATAAAAAATTAACAAATGCCACCAAAGAGCATGCCTTCAATTCCAGGGGAGCTACACAGATAGTGTTTATGTCTCCTAGCAACGATGTGTGACAACACTCATGGAGTATTGCCTACCGGGGACCCTCACCGACCCCTTGGTGTCCGAGAACTTACTAGGAGTCAGTCATGTGGACATGGCTGAGCATCCCGGTGGCGGCTGACCTTAGTCTCCAGCTGCTCCACAGGTCAAGCTGCTGTCACGTGGGCCCAGGCCCGCTAAGGCGTGCAATGTTGGCATCAGTCTTCTCTGTAAGGATCCTGAAGGTTGCACGATGCACTCCACTCATTAGTGACGTCCTGTAGGTTAACTTCTTTGTCACTCCTCCTCGGGGCATCCTTCACTGGCATGTGTCATTCAACCTGTGCCTTTTGCTGTTGCTTTACCCTTGAATAGCCAATCGGGGGCAGAGGGAGGGAGGGAGAGAGGGGGGGGGAGAGAGAGGGGGAGAGACTTCAATTAGTTGCCTCCTGCAAGCTCCCTTCCGGGGACTGAGTCTGCAGCACTTGGTTCTGCACGGCGCCACGCTCCAACCGACCAACCGAGCCACGCGGCCAGAGCTTTGTTCTTACCTTTTCCATCATTTTCATTCAGCTGGAATTTATTTTGTGAGAAAACCAAAGGAGGCTGTATTTAAAAGTCAAAATGAAATTAAAGCAAAACGAAGTGACATGCACTGCATTTGCCGTATTCATGCTTGCTTGCATGGCAGACAGGGAGAGGCGTGCGTTGGGAGACAAGCAGGACTGGCAGTGGGGCCTCGTGCGAGCTCTCCGACGGGGGCAGCCTGCTGGCAGAGGGCGCAGCCCTAGCAGAGGGCGCAGCCTGAGCAAACCTCCCCGGTGCAAACCCAGCCTGAGGCCTTCTGCTCCTCACAACCTAGAGATGCAGGTTCCAGGAGGGAACTGCCTCTTTCTCCACCTTTGTTCTTTTTGTCCTTTTAATCAATATTGAGGAGGGACAAGGATTTCAGGAGGCAGAAACCCTTATTCCTTTTTTAATTTAACTTGTATTCAGCACTGTGCCTGACACATTGGCTTAGAGTATTCAGAGATCATATTTAACGCTTTGTCAATGAAATTCTTTTGTTGCTGCATGTCCTATTATTTTTTTTCTATTGAAAGGCATTTAATTTTGCTTAGCTGCTGACTTACTTAAGTTCGAAAGTCCCTTAGTGCCAATCCAGTCTTCAGCATACCCAGAGTAATGGGAACCACGTGTTCTATTGTGCTACGGACTGCTTTTCTGAAGCAGTTCTAAGCCCTGGCACTCAATTCCATTACCTGGAATGTGGAAGAAAAGAGAACAATGTCCCCACTTAAAGGAACTTTAAAAATCATCATTCTGAAACTTTTTTTCTATATTCTTTATTGCTTTGTTTTTGGCAGAAGTCCAAAAAAAGCAGGCAAAGAGTTTATTTTTCTAATCAGAATCATTTCTGTTACTTTCTTCCACACATCCACTAGGTAAATCTGGCATAATAGATTTCAAATTTTATCATACATTTCAAATGGACTGTCTTAGTCACGGTCAAACCCAAATAAGGAGAGTGTAATGAAAACAACAAATATTAATAGTCTTAAGGTTTTCACTTCCTTTCACATTATTAGTCATGCGAGACGCTAAGGATTATGAAGAATAAATTATAGAAGAGATTATGTGATTAGTTATTAATTCTTTCCCTGCAGGACTAAGAACCAAAGGATGCTATAATATTTCTTCATTATAGAAATATGCTCTTCCCCAGTAATATAATCAATTTGCACTAAGGCTCAGAAATGAAGGATGGGCAGAAAGCTGAAAAATGAATCTGACAGTTGTCTTCAAATCTCATTTTAGCCAAATGTTTCAAATTTCTCCCAGCCCAGACTTCTTATTAGAGTTTATAACATCAATCAGAATTGATAGTGAGCTTGTTTTCCTTTTTTTTTCAAATCAGTTTAGTGGTGGCCTTCGTTCGAAGGGCGTATGGAAAGGTAGATCTTCCATCTCTGAAGCCTTTCTGAAATCGTTGGCCTGCTTATTCTACTGTCTTTCACCCAACGCTGTCTCAGGCAAGGGTCAGACAACCGAGAGATACAACGGCTAACGAAGGAGGCACAGGATTACAACGCGCTCCAGTCTTCGGGCTGTGCGTCAGGGGCCCTTGGGGCGCGACCAGAAAATAAAAAATACATACACCGATAAAATCTCTCCCATCCAGCTTTTCTTGGTGGGATAAACATTCGAGTTCTGAATTACGGTTTGCTTATTTAAATCATTTTGCCCATCAGGCCTATCTGAGAGTGTGCCTGGAAACATGTAATAGAATCACCTAAAATCGCTATGCGATGAGTAACAGAATCTGTTTATCAGTATGAAGATGCAAGTAGAACTCCCAACAAACAAAGGTGCGTGTCAGGTTTGTTGAAAATCGCAAAGGGAAACTCACGGTAGCTGTGCGCGAAAAGATTACAGTTTGTGGACAGAGAGGATGTGATTATGAGCGATCCTTGTGCAGGATGCACCGTGAGTAACACAGCTGGGCCCGAACGTGATGATATGAATGTAGCTGTCTGTCATTTTAGGGAACTGTGTGATGCATAAAATAAATCGGGGGAACACGTTAGTGTTAGCCCACCGTTTAAACACTCTCCTGTGCAGAACAGCCTAAGTAGTATTATGAAGTAAAACAAACCTTAATCTAATTCTTAATATTCACTGAGACTTCCTAAAGACACATGGAGGAATTTAAAATAAAATATTTAAAACAAAAACAAAACCTTTTCTGGCAAGTAGGGCAATCCACGTTATGCTATACTTCATGATATGAACTTTTTGTTTCTGTACTTTTGAAAGCGAGGTAAAAATATCTCTCGTGGCTTAGGGTTCAGAGTCTAGGAATTGTACTATGAATAGGCCCGCGCTGATGAAACCGCTTGCCTTTCTTTTTTCAAAGCCCGTCTTCCCCACGACCTCCGTGTCAGCTCTCAGTCTTACTACTTACTGAATGTCTATGCCTGTGTCTCCAGACCCTCCGACTTCTCAGCTCTGACAGGAAGTCAGCACTGCCCTGACTTTTTGCATTCTGACTCATTAAGTGTCTTCCTTACCTCCCTGCACCGTCAGAGTTTCCTCCAGAGAAACGATGATACAATACAACGTGTGCCTCATACATATTAGACATTTCACAAATGCTCATGCTTACTGGAAATGAAGGGTCTCCCAAAGGGGCATCCGGACGCTTCCTTGAAGCTTATCATGAGAGAGCAGAGCTAGCATTTATCAAACAGAACTCCAGTCAACCTGCCCGGGGGTAGTAGATGTGTTTCTAGAGTTTGCTGATTTCAGAGTTAATTTCCAACTTGCAAACACTCCAGTAGTGAGTCAACAAAGCCCAAGTTTCACATACGGAAGACGATTTTGATTATTACAACGGGGAGATGATTTGCCGTCGTATGTGACTACAGGTTCTTTGTCTACCAGATCTTAGTGGATCATTTCCCAAAAACATATCATAAAACTTTTGGCCTTACACAGGTATTTGCCTAGTGATATGCAAATAAACTAAAATGCCTTTCATGACATGCGTGGAGGATGGCCCCAACACGCAGCCGTGGGGGAGGCGCGCTCCCCGTTCCCCAGACGACTCTCCTTTCAAAGCCAAGTCTTGAGACCAGCGGTTAACATCAAGCAGGAGATGGTGAGGCGTGGCTCCCGAAACAACAGCACTAAAGTCATGTTCCGATCTGGGTGATATTTGCATGACACTTACTCTAAGTGTCGGACCAAAATAGCCCCTCCTGTGGTCCCGTTGGCCATAGCAACGGGACAGAAATGCTTTCTGAGCCCCAGGTCGGGAAGGAGGAGGAAGGTCCGTGCTTGGCGGGACTCAGCTGGGAGGTGGCGGCAGGGAGTTCATGGAGAGCCCGAGGATTCCTTCCGATGCCAGCACCACCTTTCGGGTCTCACTCCTCCAACCACTCAACCTGCGGGGTGGGTCTTCCCTGAGCTCTCAGCCTTGCCCGCCTTTAACTCCATCATACATGTGGTGATGTGTTGCTTTTGGAGGATGTAAGTATGTCCACCTGTAGGAACAAACAGCCTCTATGTTAAATGACAATTTGAAAACAATACATGTTTCAGAATGCGTACAGGCCTAGTAGTCTTAAGAGTGTTTTAAGTTTAGCTCCAAAATTTTGGGGCTTAAGGCATTATTGAACAGTTACAACTATACCATGCCTTTATAATTTATTCTTACAGGGGGGCATTTGAGAGGCAAACACACTCTGACCTTTAACTTCATAGAATATTTCTGGAAGTACAAGAGCTAGAATGTTTGTTTTTTATTAAATTATGCATGGTCTTATTCTGAAACTAGTTTCCAAGAAAAAATATGATTTATGTATATTACGTGTGTTCAAAATATTCCAAATATAAAGATTCTGGAAAACATACGTGTGGCTGATTCCAGAATGTACACATTTGGACCACAGAGAAAGAGCATTTGAATAAAAATTCAGGAAATGCTGTGGTTACACATTAACGGTTCTCTTCTCTCTTCTGGGCTGCTGGAGGTCCCTTAGCAGGAGCCTGCAGGAGCGACTCCCACGTTGCAATCCGCCATCTATCCTGTACTGGGAAATAGGAGTTGACAAACGGCACCCTTGTTTATGAAAACTTTTGTCTTGATAGGATTAACATGACTAGCATGCGGCATTTGACCCAATTTGGTGAAGCCATAGAGACACTGCCTACCATAGAATAGAATAAATTAAATATTAGGGTTATGCAAGACAATGAGACGTGGCTGGAAAAAAAGAAGAATTTTTTCCCCCACTGATAGTCTCCATGGCTGCTGTTGTACATACTGGAAATGTTAGAAGTCTATTAAATTACTCATTTTTTTCTTTATAATAATTTTAATATATGCATGATTAAGAATCAAGTAGCAGGAGACACCGAGGTGACAGGAACACAGGTCACTTTGAATGTTTGCAGTACCCTCGCCTCAGAAAGTCTCATAAACCCTAGTGTCACTTGCCCTCAAATAGGTCACTGAACTTATTTTTTTGAGTTTAAAGGGCATTCTAGAACAACAAAAAGTGTTCGTTTTCTAATGCTGTAGAAATAGTGTCACGCTGTGGTCCAAGGTGGTTCTGTATCTCATCACTTTGCTAATGAAAGTTAAATTAAAAACCGCACTTGTATCTTTACAAGTGTATTAAATGCTGAACATATGTCAGAAAACAATAGCTAGTAGATATATTTGAAACACTTCAGTCTTCTCTTTTAATGACAGGTCGTTTTGTATAGTAGGACTACATGATGCAAACAGGCTTACTGACTTGCGTTCGGCTAACCTGGAATTTTTAACTATTGGTAAAGTTTTACCCATTTTGACTAGCTTATTTTGATTATTTAGCAATGTCAGTCAACAATTACAAACCTGTCATTTATAAAGACAAACTTTTCCTGGTTGTTTTTGTTGTTGTTGAACTGAATTAGAACTGGTTCCAATTTTTGAAGATTTTTTTCTTACACTGTTAATTCAGTAGTTTCAAGTGCCCATACAGCACTGAGTACTTGTTCTCTTCTTTGCTGTTATACAGCTTTAAATTAATAAGCAATTTGGGCCATGGCTGGTGTAGCTCGGTGGATTGAGAGCCAGCTGGTGAACCAAAGAGTCACTGGTTTGATTCCAAGTCAGGGCACATGCTTAGGTTGCAGGCCAGGTCCCCAGTAGGGGGCGTGTGAGAGGCAGCCACACAAGGATGTTTCTCTCCCTCTCTTTCTCCCTCCCTTCCCCTCTCTCTAAAAATAAATAAATACAATATTTAAAAATTAATGAATGTGCAGTTTGATATGTTTTTATATTACAGTGAGAAATACAAACATGAACAGTTAACAAATTAGCATGTGTAACTTAAGGGTGTGCAATATTTAGAATTATTATTTTCCACATCTTAATCCTCTAGAATGGTATTTTATCACATTGGAAATACAGTTACTAATAATTACAAAAACTCATATTTCTGGTAAAGTAAACATGGAACTACCATGTGATCGATCCACCCCACTGCTGGGTATTTTCTGAAGGAAATGAAATTAGGGCCTCAAAGGGTTAGCTGCAACCCATGTTCACTGGAGCACTATTTGTATTGGCCAAGATATGAGCCCTGGCTAGTGTGGCTCAGTGGATTAAGTGCCGGCCTGTGAACCAAGGGGTTGCTGGTTCGATTCCCAGTCAGGGCACATGTCTGGGTTGCAGGCCAGGTCCCCAGTAGGGGGCACACGGGAGGCAACCATACATTGATGTTTCTCTCCCTCTCTTCCTCCCTCCCTTCGCCTCTCTAAAAATAAATAAATGAAATCTTAAAAAAAAAAGATATGAGAACAACCCAGATGCCCTTCAACAGATGGGTGGATAAAGAAAATGTGGTCCATAGACACCATCGAATATATTCAGTCACTAAAAAGGAAGAAAGTTCTGCCATTTGTGACCAAATGGCTGATTCTGAGAGGCATGCTAATGCTAAGTGAGATAAGCCAGGCAGGGATAAATACTGTAATGTCACTCATATGAGGAACCTTAAAAACAACAACAAAAACTAAAGTCATAGAAACAGGGAATTGAATGAATTGGATGTGGTTGCCAGGGGCTGCGGGGAGAGAGACGTGGGTGATACAGGTCCCACATGCATGTTCTCAGTTGTAAGAAGTTCCTGGGGTCTGATGTGCAGCGTGGTCACTATAGTTAATAACACGGTGTTGTATAACTAAAAGGTGCTAGAAGTAAATTTTCAGTTCTCACCACATTAAAAAAAGAAAAAGCATTAACTATGTGAATTATGTGAGATGATAGATCATTCTACAATGTATGTGTCTATCCGATCATTCCAATGTATGTCCTCTTTAAACACATAGTTACATCTGTCAAGTGTTTTCCAATAAAGTGAAAAGAAAATGATCACTTATTAATGCTTCCATGTTTATTTTTGAAAGTACATATGTAGTGTTTACATCCAAGAGGATAAAATAAATATCAGATCATTCACCATATACCTGTAATGAAATCATAAATATGGTGCATTAGTATAAAACAGCAAGAAAAGGCTATGATGTACACTAACCATGTATTTCAGTGATGGATTCCACCCAAAAGAAATATATTTACGCTCTATTAGAGATCAGTCTTAGAGAACTTGAATTATCCCAGCCACATTTCCCCACTTAAAGAAAACATTGGGTTGGCCAAAAAGTTAGAGTGGTTGTTTTCAGTAAAATAAAAGACACAGTTTTCATTTCCACCGATAACTTGATTGATTTGGATATTTTGAGTATGTTAGCTATCTCCCACTTGGTATAACATTGATTGTTCTCAACAGTGTTGATTCGATCGCTATCAACTTCAACTGGTCCACCCGACCTGTCGAGCATTGTCCAGGGAGAAATCTCCAGCACGAAACTTCACAAACCACTTTTGACACATCAGTCACAGCACCTTCTCCCCACACTGCACAAATTTTTTTTTGGCATTTCAGATGTGTTTTTACCTTTCTTAAAATAATAAAGCACAATATGCCAAAAATTTCACTTATTGTCTTCCATCTTCAATATTAAAAAGGCTAGACAAAAATTCACCAATTTTCATAATTTTTTAAATGCATGCTGATAGGACAGCTGTCACAATACAATCTAACAGAATTGTTTTGAATAAAGTTAAAGACAACTAAGTGCTACTGGAACCATGTTATGGGGAAAAAAAACCCAAAAAACAAATGAACTTGTTGGCCAACCCGACATATTAGAATGTTTTCCTCGGAAACCCTGTGGCCGGCTGCCTACCACAGGGCGATCATGGGTGCTAAGCCGTGGGTTACACCCCAGAGAGTATCTGATGCACGACAGACGCCCAGTAAGTACTTGACGCCACGGTCGGTGTGGGCGTGCGCCCGCACTTATGAGACCGGGGAAGCACTCCTGTTCTCCTACTGATGGACCCAATGACTCGTAACATGGAAACGGGACGGAAAAAGTTAGCCCCTGTGGTAACTAGAAAACATTTCCATTTTTAAATCTAGTTATACTATAAAAATTTGTCCCAGCATGTTTATGGGTTAAAGTTTGTCATAGGTTAAATGTCTCCTTATAGATAGAAGTCCCTTCATCGGTAGATAATGTTCCATCTCTGTCAATCTGCTACTCTTCATCGTTATCGACTTCCTTCTAAAAATAATTGTAAGCCTACCTGTTTTTTTCATCATATAAGAATGCTCGCTGCTCTAATTCTGTAACTGAGTTCATCATACAGATTAGAGGTTTGTAATTTTTCTTGCCACCTGGAAAAGGGCTTTGGTTTTATTACCCCAGAGATAATGATAATATTCTGGTTCATGTGTGTTCGCTTTCGTATCAGTCGGAAGAAATGCTCATGACACACCATTTAAAGCAGTCGCTTAACAGAGCTGTTATTTAAAGATTTATAGATGTGTGAGAGGTATTGCTACTTAATTAGCATTCCCAACTTGGTCTAATTATCAGTCTGTGCCTCACTTAATGTCCCTTGCTATTTATGCTTACACTCAAGTCAGAGCTCTCCATAATGGAATAATGGGGCTGTGCTTATAGTGGCAATAAGCGGTTGTCAAACTGATGCAATATTTGACTGCAGTAACGATCTGAAAGCAAGAGTGAACAATTTCCATTCTGTTAGCCTCACAAAAAAATAGTAGGAAAATATGGCGGCTTTGAGGAGGTTCCAAAGTCCAGCACATCTGACCAGCGTGTCATAAAAATGCTGGAGCAAAACACTTAATTTTCAGCAACTATTCTTAGGAGGACAACAGGTTTGGGGGGCTGGGTTTTTTTTTTGTTTTATTTTTGTTTTTTTTACTTTGTACTATTTTTCATGAGAAGCAGAAACCACTGGGCTCTGGAGTTCTGTCGATCAGATCTTTACCACCACACTTTATAACGATCTCAGATAACACTACGGAATTCCGTTTGTGCGTGCTCCTGTCTCCCTCCGCATCCATTTAGGCCGAACTGGTGCAAGCGAATTTCCTCTCCGGTGCCTGGAGACGAGGCCCTAGTGGGCAGTGCTAGTGGGGAGAAGAGTCCTGGGAGAGCCTGAAAAATCAGGCCTTGGAAGCCCCCTCCCTGAGCAGACCCAGGTTATGGGGCGGAACCAGAAGTCTGGCTGAAACCTGCAAATGGAACAGGGTTTGGTGTGAAGTCCAGAGGAATAAGAAGTACTTTCGTTCTGTTCTTATGCTTAGCATTGTCCGATTTACGGTTTATTTTGGTCAGCCTATCCGCAAAGGAACACTGTGCAGGTCAGGGGACTGAGTGTTCTTTAAGGATGTGTTTGGAAGTCAGGTTACATAGTGAGTGTCCATGTACGTATTGCCTTTGTTTACGAGAGGCAGGGAGTGTAGGAGTGTAATGCCTGGGCCTGCGCAAAGGTTTGGCAGAGGCAGGCACTGTGGGAACCCGACTGCAGCCTGTATCACCTTGGCCGAGTTGTTTGTAAGAGCAGAGATCTCAGGCATGCCAATTCACTTTGTTAGGAGGAAGGGTGCAAAAAAGATCGTTTGTTGTATTTTTTGCAGAGGCTAGGAGTGTTTTTGAGGGTCACGGAAGACTATCAGCAAACCCCATCCTTGTTCCTAGGGCTTCCCCACTCTTCCCGAGCCCGCGGCAGGGAGACCCCAGCGCCCATAGGTGGCGCCCCGTGCCCGTGCTTATGCTCTCGCTGCGTTCTGGGTGCAGCTGGGAAACCCCGCGCGTCTCCCCAGGCCCTGAGAGCTGGAACAGGCGTTTTAATAAATATGTGCGAGAGCCAGCGCGCTGCTCGGAGAGCCCCGAGGTTCAGCGGAGCGGCGCAGAAACCCCGGCGGAGGCGCCTCCTTAATCCCTGCCGAATCCTGACATTTCCCAAACTGGAGACTCCGGGACCGCAGCCTTTCAACCATTGAAATCCCAAGCCTTTTCCTCTTTGAACCAATTTTTAAATTATTATTATTATTATTATTATTATTATTATTATTATTATTATTTTGAAATAAAACTGCTTCCCTTCCCCACCCTCCAATTATGAAAGTGGTAACGCCGCTCAGGATTAAGATTTGGAGGGAATTTGGAAAAGAAAAGAAAGACTCGAATATCAGAGGCGTGACCAGTGCTTTTGACGATGCCTAATTTTTGAAAGAGACGTCTGGTAGGATTTTGCTGTCAGTGTTAGGGTGAGAGCCGGACCAAGCTGTGCAGGGTGCGGGCGGGGAGGCAGAAGCGGGTGCTGAGCTGGGAGCGGGGCGTTAGGTTGTGAGAAGTGGAGACGGGGAGAGGCCAGGACTGTGGGGCTGGGGCGGGGAGAGAGGGCCGCGCTGCAGACCCGTAAGGGAGGCGGTGCAGACCAGGTGCGCTGCGGTGCGTGGAGCGTATGGGTGTGAAGCGCCGGCGTACACGGTGCTGGACGCTGAGTGGATTGCGGTGCGGTTTGGGGTGCGCAGAGTGCAGGTCGGGGCAGGGCGCGGTGCGTGGGGACCCGGGGACAGCTGGTGCGGGAGAGGGGCAGGGCGGGGCGGCGTTGCATTGGCCAGGCGCAGGCAGCAGGGTCGTGCCCGGTGTCTCCTCCCGCCAGCTCTGCTCATCATCTCAGAGCAGAAGTTGGCGGACAGCGATCTGTGCTCGCTCGTCATGGATGTTGCAGGTAACCAACCCGGGCCTGCGCTCCGCGATCCGCGCATTAATTGCATTCATACGCGCATTTCAATGGGGACCATCGCTAGTCTTCCTCTGGGCATCGGGAAAGCCACCGAGAATATCAACATCATTTTATCTGGGGCTGAGGACGGAGGCTACTCCTGGAGATACAACTTCGCTCTTCTTAGACTATTGGAGGAGTTGTTTGGAGGCCGTGGGCGGCGCAGGGAGAGGCTCCCGTGCTTTCTGTTTCTGGGCTTGGTATGGAAATGACCTGCCTGGTTTAAGGGGATCAGAGCGGGGTGGAGAAAGTGCAGGCGGCGCGTAACTTAGCGGAGAGCCGCGGGGCCGCCTCCTAGCCCGGCAAGAGGGAGCCCGGGGTCTGGAAACAAAAGCTGCACCATCAGCCCAGCTCGAGGCTCTGGCGGCTGGAATCCTCGCCCTGCGCCCGAGGGACCCGAGGGACTCTCCAAGGCGCTCGCTGCTGGCTGCGGGAATCTGGAAGTGGGTGTTTGCTTCGGGGTCTCTCCCTCTCTTTTTTTCGTAATCACCCTAAGGAGCTTCTTGGGGATTTGGTGTTTGAGTGGAAAATGGATAAGATCTTCACTTAAGTGTACTGCTTTTTAAAAATCTCCAGGATGGGAAAACAGGAGGATGAAAGGCAAAGCAGAAAAAGGAAAAGGTTCCTTGGTGTGGCTTTCAAGAAAATACCACTGAAATGAGAGCGACACAGCATTAGTGGATTTTCTTTTGCCTGAGTCCTGAGCTCCCCTCTGCCTTAGGCCGAATGGATGTGGGGGTGGCTTTATCGCTGTCCTCCAGGGTCCTCGACTCTGTCTTAGTGCCGAGGACCTGCAGAATCGTGGGCCCTGACCTGACCTCCCCCCCCCCTTCCCACTCCTCC